>JAPXFY010000024.1:21725797-21730797 GCA_030674185.1 Monoplex corrugatus
ACATGACATACAGCATACATAACAATCCATTGCATAACAATCCAGCAGTATAACATTCCAGTGACAACACAGTCCAGTGACATAACATCCAGAGGCATAGCAGTCAACAACATAGCAATCCACGAGACATATATAGTGACATTCCAGTCAAACAGCATTCCAGTACATAACAGCATTACACAACACAGCATACAGTCAACATACATCCAGTACACAAATATCCAGTGACATACACAGCATTCCAGTGACAAACAGCAGGAATCAGCCATACACAGCATCCAGTGACAACATCCAGAGGCATACAGTCATGACAAACATCCAGTGACATAAATCCATGACAATCATGACACAACATCGTCCAGCAACACACATTCCAGTGAACATAACAATCCAGTGACATGACAGTCAGTGCAACATAGCAATCCATATTACAGTGAAATCCAGCATAATAAGCATTCCAGTGACATAGCAATGCTGTGACATAAAGTCCAGGACATAGCAGTAACAACAACATAGAATAACAGTTCCATGGAAATACACCAAATGAGCTTTAACAACTACCGCAATACTCCTAGTAACAACATCCGGTAACATAGCAATCCTGTGACATAACAATCCAGAGACATAGCAGTTCAACAATATTAGCAATTCATACATAACAATCCAGCATATAGCATTCAAAACATTCAATCCTGAACATGCAATCCCAGAGACATCAGAACACAACATTAGTAATCCATTGACATAGCAATCCAGCAATATAGCAGCATCATATCCAGCAAATAGAGCATCCAGAACACAGCAATTCCAGACATAGCAATCCAGTGACATGGCAGAACAGACAAATAGCAATCCATACATAGAAATCCAGCAATATAGAGCATTCCAGCAACACAGCAATCATCAACAGAACCGTGACATAGCAATCCAGTGACATGGCAGTACAGCAACATAGCAATCCATTACATAGAAATCCAGCAATATAGGCATTCCAGCAACACAGCAATTCAAAAGGTGACATAGCAATCCAGAGGCATGGCAGTACAGCAACATAGCAATCCATTACATGGAAATCCAGCAGTATAGAGCATTCCAGCAACACAGCATCCACAACATAGTAATCCAGGATATGGCAGTACAGAACATAGCAATCCAACACATAGAAATCCAGCAATATAGAGCATTCCAGCAACACAGCAATCCAGTGACATAGCAATCCAGTGACATGGCAGTAAAAGCAACATTGCAATCCAATACATAGAAATCCAGCAATATAGAGCATTCCCGCAACACAGCATTCCTGCACATAGCATTCCCTAGAGACATGGCAGTACAGCAACATGCAATCCATTACATGAAATCCAGCAATATAGAGCATTCCAGCAACACAGCATTCCTGCAACATAGCATTCCTGCAACATAGCAATTCAGTGACATGGCAGTACAACAACATTGCAATCCATTACAATGGAAATCCAGCAATATAGAGCATCCCAGAACGCAGCAATCCAGTGACATGGCAATATAGCAACATAGATTCATAGATATAGCAATCAAACAGCACAGCAAATACAGCAACATGGGAATCCAACAACATAGGAATCGATCGAAATAGCAATCCAGTAACAAAAAACAATCAAGCAACATACCAACCTAGCAACACAGCTGTCCACAGACATCACATTCCGATGACATGTACGTGCAGCGACATAGCGAAACATCTATTTAGCGGGCCGACGACAGGCGAGTATTTATCATACTACCAAGGTGGTTCTGAAAACACTGGCAAACTGAGACGGTTCACGATATGAGTTGCTTCTATAAATTCAGATTCTAGGAGGTATAATGGAAGTGCTCTATCGTACCACCATTGTAGGCATACACGTGCATAAAAATTTATGGTGTTACTTTGTTGTAGCATTAGTGGGCAATATCTCTTGATCTACGGTTAGTTTGCTTTCATTTGTTAATGGCCAGTTTTTAAGGTTCTGCGTGTTGGCTAGTTGTACTTGAAGTAGACAGACAGAAAGACAGACAGACAGCAGGCAGACATACATATACAAACATACATAGTAATAATAATAATTACAATTAATTAATAATTATAATTACAATATTTATATAGCGCAAAATCTTGATAAAATCAAATCAAGCGCTGAAGCAGACACACACGCACGCACGCACGCACGCACGCACGCACACACACACACGCACGCTCACACACACACACACACACACACACACACACACACACACACACACACACACACACACACACACACACACACACACGCATGGCTATAAATGGGGAGAAAGAATAAAAGCAATAAAGCAAGAATAAAAGCAATGGAAAATTATAGAGAGCATAGCATATACAATTATATATTATAACCATGTGATTCCCCTCCGAGCGGAGACAGGCTGCAGAGGGGGGGGGGGGGGGGGGGGTTGAGTGAGGTTAGGATTTTATGCGGATGAGAAAAGGTGAGTTTTGAGAGCGGACTTGAAGGAGACAAAAGTAGGTTGCTGACGGACTGAGAGAGGAAGTTTGTTCCAGGAGAGTGTACCAGAAACAGAGAAGGCTCGTGGACCATAGGTATTGAGCTTAGTGCGTGGAAAGCGAAAAGTCAAGGATCGGAGGCAGAGCGGAGGGTACGTGAGGGAAGATAGATCTCAAGTAGGCTTGACAGGTAATCGGGGGCTGCGTTATTGAGGCTTTTGTACCACATGGTGTCTAGTTTTACTGTATGCGCTTTGATACAGGGAGCCAGTGAAGTTGTGCCAGAGAGGAGATATGTGGTCAGCTTTTTTCTTTTTGAGTACAAGGCGTACAGCATTGTTTTGAATGCGCTGTAGGATGTGAATGGTGGAGGCAGGAAGACCAGACAGGAGTGAATTGCAATAGTCAATGCGAGACATTATGAAGGAGAGAACGAGTTTTGCAGTTGTTTCGACAGAGAGATACTTCCTGATCAGGCTTATACGATGGAGATGATAGTAGCAAGATCTGGCAGTTTGAGAAACAAAGTTGTTTATGGAGAGGGTAGAGTCAATGCAGACACCAAGGTTTTTAGCTGAATCAGAAATTGGGACTGATGTGTTACACAATGGGCGAGAAAGAGGAGGCAGCTGAGAAAGTTTCTGACGGGTGCCAATGAGGATAGCTTCTGTCTTGTCATCATTAAGCTGAAGTTTGTTGAACGTCATCCAGTTCTTAATGTCCGAGTAACACTCAGTGGTGCGAGTCAACAGGTGCTGTATATTATCAGGTGAGTCACTGTCTTGAAGTTGGGTGTCATCAGCATAGAAGTGGTGTTTTATAGAGTGGGAGTTGATGATGGTGGACAGGGGGAGGTGTAAAGAGTGAAAAGAACAGGGCCAGGGACAGATCCTTGTGGAACACCACAGGTCAGGTATGCAGGTTGAGAGTAAGTGCCATTGATGAGAACAGTTTGTTTTCTGTTTGATAGGTATGAAGTGAACCAGGAGAGAGCAATGTCAGAGATGCCAAAAGTATGATGAAGTCTAGAAAGGAGAATACCATGGTCAATGGTATCAAAGGCTGCAGGCAGATCAAGGAGTGTGAGGAGAGAGACTTTGCCAGTATCAGTTGCAAGGAGGAGATTGTTGAGAATGTGTAGTAGGGCAGTTTCAGTGCTATGGCACTGGCGGTAGGCTGACTGGAAAGGATTGAGGAGATTGTTGGCAGACAGGTGAGAGTTCAGCTGGTTGAGGACGATTTTTTCAAGGAGTTTTGACAAGAAAGAGAGATTAGAGATAGGCCGGTAATTTTTCTGTTCATTTGGGTCTAAATTGTGTTTCTTGAGGAGAGGGTGAACAATAGCAGACTTGAAAGAATCTGGGACAAGTGCCCAAACAACTCAAGACAAGTAACCATACAACTCTCGACAGTTACCCAGACCAACCCAAGACAACCACCCAAATCAACTGAAGACAACTACCCAAGCAACGCCGTACTTCTTGACCCCCCTCTACCCCCCCCCCCCCGCACCCTTGCCCGTGTATTTGTATCGGAGCTTTGAAGAAGAAAAGCTACAGTAGGGGAAAATCTACAGTCAACCAAACAGAGGATAATCCGAAAAGGCCAGGGCGGATAAAAGAACACAAAATATGTGAAGGGTGGCGGTTTGTGTTAACCATTATTCTATCTGCTATGTTAGCGGAAAAGTCCCCTGACTATGCTTTGTGGATCGTGAAGAAGTTAATGGTTCCCTTCTAGTGTTATGTTTTTTTCTGGGTTTTGAGGGTTAGTGGGTGTGTTGTACTTTTGCTCCCCCTGTAGTATTACGTAATAGAGAAAAAAAAAGAAAAAGACAAACGAGATAAAAGTTTAAATTATTTTTCAAACCCAGAAACACATTAAAAACCTGTATCCATCTGACAAAACAAGAAAGGCGAAAATTTTCGGTCAACGGACCTTCAAGGAAAACTGGAAGGAAAAAGAACACCAGGTAAACCCTGGGAGAAGATATTGGGACGGTTTTGCGGAGTGGATGAGGACAGAAAGGGTAGGAGATGTACTTGCAGCGACAAGATAGATTCGCATAGAAGGGCCATGATCGCCAACGCCATGCAGGAGGGCACATGATGATGATGGCCTTGAAGAGAACACAAAAGACGACGGAAAAATAAACATGCTATTTTCAGGAAGAATTATCTTCTCCAGCTCAACCAAATATCAGGAAGTTATGTGATTTACTGGTTTTGTCCTAAATCGCACCTCACGGACTCAGGATAAATCCCGAGGGACTCGGAGGAGGTCTGGCCCCCAGACGTGCGGCATGCAGACCCACCGGTGTGTGGATATGCCCTGGTGCCCACGAACCAGATCCCCAAGCTATGGGTAAATAGCTCATCTGCCTTGTGGACATCTCGGGAGAGAATAAGGCTAAGGGAGTTAACCCTGAAAAAAAAAAAAAACCGATGGAAGGCAAAAGAAAACCACCATCGTAGTTTCCCCAGGACAATTATGGACAGAA
>JAPXFY010000024.1:21738297-21740797 GCA_030674185.1 Monoplex corrugatus
AGTTAAACCAAGGTGTTGAATGTGATAATCTGTTCGTTCGTTGCTTTAATCACAGGTTATGTGATGTTAGGAGTACAACCAGAGAGAGAAGTTTGACTGCCTTTAAGGCGAGATAAAGAATGGTCATACCCGCTAAAATGTACGAAATGGACTGGACGTACTACCGCCCAATTGTTACTTTTAAAGATGACTTTTTTGTGTATATTACGCACAGCCAGATAAGTTGCCGTGAGAATGCAATTCTGCAGACTATGACTTGACACACTGCAGTTTACAGTTACAGCACTTAAGACTTTAACAAATAGGACAACACCGCAAACAAACATTCTCCGACAAAGAAGATACACTCTGGTTCGAATACTTTCTGCATCCGTCTATTCAAATGTTCTGAGGAAAAATAATTACGTTGAGATTATGTTGTTTCATAAATGTTACTGCACACGTTAATGGAGACTTAAAGTGTGCTCTGGATAACTTAGTGTCATAGGATGAACAGTGTCAGGAAATACCATACAACAAGTGAATACATATTTTTTAAAATTATTTTTTTAGGATCATTGCACTCAGGGAATTCAACTTTGTGCTCACTCCCCCCCCCCCCCGTCCCATTTCTACGCCATCTAATGGCTGCAGAAGCTGGCACAGTTTTACAAAGCGATGATGATGATGTCGATGAGCCATGATAATCATGATGCTATGGAGTTCCATCTACGATTGAGACTTCGTGACAGGGCTGATACTCTACGCTTACCATCATCATTTGTGCCGGCGTCAACCAGGCCCGAGAGATACAGACACTCAGTGCTGGTCAGAAGATTTGAGCAACAACCTCAATGACGCATCCGTGAAGTGGATGAGACTCGACTCTGTGGTCCCAGTCTTCCCAATGAGCCCATAACACGCCCAACTCTGAATAGGAGCCCGTTAAGGTCGAAAAATCCCACTGTGATTTTTGAAGGTACTGATGGGGAATCGAACCCACAACCTTCCCAGTCGCTAGTCCGTTGTGCTAACCACTGTACCACAGCGACTGGTATGAATACTTAGTTATCCATCATCACCAGAATACACACAACAGAGAGAAAGTGAAGAATGCTTGACCTCTTTGTCTGAAACCGCTTGCACCCCACAGACAGAGATGCAGACTCCTGTTGCCATGTCCTGTTATCTTCTCCACCCTCCTTCTTCCCAAATGACCACGCTGATTACCGGATAAGAGGAAAAAATGACCGACTACAACTACTCTGACCACAAAGCTCCAAAGCAAACAGCAGGAACCAACCAACCAACCAACCAACCAACCAACCAACCAACCAACCAACCAGCCAACCAACCAACCAGCCAACCAACCAACCAGCCAACCAACCAACCAGCCAACCAACCAACCAACCAACCAACCAACCAACCAACCGACCGACCAACCAACAAACAAACAAACAAACAAACAAACAAACAAAGAAACTAACTAACTAACTAACTAACTAACTAACTAACTAACGATCTAACAAACAAACAAACAAACAAACAAAACAAACAAACAAACAAACTAACTAACTAACTAAACTAACTAATTAACTAACTAACTAACTAACTAACTAACTAACTAACTAACCAATCAAACAACCAACCAACCAACCAACCAACCAACTAACCAACCAGTTAAACAAATAACTAACTGACCAACTGACTGACTGACTGACTAACTAACTAACTAACTAACTACCGAACTAACTACCGAACTAACTAAGTAAGTAACTAACTAACCAACCAACAAACCAACTAACCAACCAACTAAACAAATAACTGACTAACTGACTGACTGACTGACTAACTAATTAACTAACTAACTAACTAATTAACTAACTAACTAACTAATTAATTAACGAGATAGATAGGTAGATAGATAATAGATAGATAGATGGATAGATAGATAGATAAATAGATAGATAGATAATTAGATAGATAGATAGATAGATAGATAGATTGAGAGATAGACAGAGAGACTGATACAGATAGAAAGATAGATGGATGGAAAAATAGATAAAGAAATTAATAGAAACAGAAATAATAAACAGATAAATAAATAAACAGAATAAATAACTAAATAAATTATAATAATCACACACGAAAAAATCATAAATAGGAAAAGGTCACATTTATCCCCAGATGTTGCCTTGTATCGATTTATTAATTTATTTTGTCAGCGTTCCGATTTTTGTCAGGTGTACTTTTGGCCACACTATGTAGGCGGTATCTTACTGCACAATCTGCATATTCCTTCAATCTCGGGCGTGCAGAGTGGGCGTTTTCATGTATCCATAAACCATCTACCGACAGGAATTACAGTATCTTTTAACACGCTAATTTTCTTTTCATAGTATGCATGCTTGTAAACACGAAGAGGGTTTAGACAGGTCCGCCCACATATTGATCTGGATGATCGGGAAATATCTCCATTCTTAACTCACCTGGCGGAAGCGTCTAGGAGGATTAAACCCAG
>JAPXFY010000024.1:21745797-21760797 GCA_030674185.1 Monoplex corrugatus
AAGGGCCATGACTACCTTAAAAAAGGGCCATGACTACCTTAAAAAAGGGCCATGACTACCTTAAAAGCGGTATAAAAGGGCCATGACTACCTTAAAATAGGGCCATGACTACCTTAAAAGCGGTATAAAAGGGCCATGACTACCTTAAAAAAGGGCCATGACTACCTTAAAAGCGGTATAAAAGGGCCATGACTACCTTAAAAGCGGGATAAAAGGGCCATGACTACCTTAAAAGCGGGATAAAAGGGCCATGACTACCTTAAAAGCGGGATAAAAGGGCCATGACTACCTTAAAAGCGGCATAAAAGGGCCATGACTACCTTAAAAAGGGCCATGACTACCTTAAAAGCGGGATAAAAGGGCCATGACTACCTTAAAAGCGGCATAAAAGGGCCATGACTACCTTAAAAAGGGTCATGACTACCTTAAAAGCGGTATAAAAGGGCCATGACTACCTTAAAAGCGGCATAAAAGGGCCATGACTACCTTAAAAAAGGGCCATGACTATCTTAAAAGCGGGATAAAAGGGCCATGACTACCTTAAAAGCGGGATAAAAGGGCCATGACTATCTTAAAAGCGGGATAAAAGGGCCATGACTACCTTAAAAGCGGTATAAAAAGGGCCATGACTACCTTAAAAGCGGGATAAAAGGGCCATGACTACCTTAAAAGCGGTATAAAAGGGCCATGACTATCTTAAAAGCGGGATAAAAAGGCCATGACTACCTTAAAAGCGGGATAAAAGGGCCACGACTACCTTAAAAGCGGGATAAAAAGGGCCATGACTACCTTAAAAGCGGGTATAAAAGGGCCATGACTACCTTAAAAGCGGGATAAAAGGGCCATGACTACCTTAAAAGCGGGATAAAAGGACCATGATTACCTTAAAAGCGGTATAAAAGGTCATGACTACCTTAAAAGCGGGATAAAAGGGTCATGACTACCTTAAAAAAGGGCCATGGCTACCTTAAAAGCGGGATAAAAGGGCCATGACTACCTTAAAAAAGGTCCATGGCTACCTTACAAGCGGGATAAAAGGGCCATGGCTACCTTAAAAGCGGGATAAAAGGGTCATGACTACCTTAAAAAAGGGCCATGGCTACCTTAAAAGCGGGATAAAAGGGCCATGACTACCTTAAAAGCGGGATAAAAGGGCATTGACTACCTTAAAAGCGGGATAAAAGGGCCATGACTACCTTAAAAGCGGGATAAAAGGGTCATGACTACCTTAAAAAAGGGCCATGACTACCTTAAAAGCGGGATAAAAGGGTCATGACTACCTTAAAAAAGGGTCATGACTACCTTAAAAGCGGGATAAAAGGGCCATGACTACCTTAAAAGCGGGATAAAAGGACCATGACTACCTTAAAAGCGGGATAAAAGGGCCATACATGCGATTGCATCCCATCAAGGAGGACACAATCAACCGGCATAATGAGGGATTTGAGCACTGGAACTCAAACGTCGAAGTTAATGATAATTATGCACTTTGCCAAAGCACAACATTGAAATTTTACTCGGGAAATGTTTATAAGTAAAAAGATTTCAGATGAGGATAATAGAATTGCTGAAATCAAATTACGTCACTTGTGCAATCATCAGCTTTTCTAAAAATGTGATTCTGTTTGGCGCTGTTTAATACTGGATTTAATCATCTTTCGTAAAAATGTATATTTATATAAGCAAGCTGGAAAATAATCTACCAAACACCATTTCTTTTATAGGACGTCTAACCCCATATATATATATATATATATATATATATATATATATATATATATATATATAATTATACAGGATTGACAGTGACTGTGCTTCATGCACAGAGATCTTTTGCCAAAGACGTGGAAGTTTTCAGCGTGTTATGAATTTTTTAATTATTGACATAAATGATTCCAGTTTTCTAATAGTGTTAAGAATGAATGATAAGACATTTTACAAAAAAGAAAAAGAAAAAGAAAGAAAGAAAGAAGGAAAGAAAGAAAAAAAAAAAAAGAAAAAAAAAGAAAGAAAGAACAGCACTTCATCACAGGTTTAAAATAAACAATCAAGAATACAAAAAAGAACTTCGATGTAATTAAAACAACTACGCTGCAATAAGTTACAAAGAATATTGCTCACATTTAAATTTCTGTTTTCAACAACGAAACCGACAACTCCGAAAAAAAGAGACAAGTTTACTGAAATGAGGCAGTAGCCTCGTGGATCAAGACCTTCACGGGAAATGCGAGAAATACAGGTCAGAATGACGGATCAGACAGAGAGTTTTCTCCCCTATTCCTCCCCCTCCCCCGCTCCCTCCATAGTCCCGAAATAGTGGTCTGTGTGCCAGTCGTTCGGATGAGACTGTAACACGAGGTACCGTGTGCAGTACACATACAGTGCACGTTAAAGATCCGATGACAACAAAGGAGTTGTCTCTGGCAATATTCTGTGGAAAAATCTATTTACACAGGTAAACAAAAATGCATGCATACGAGACGGAAAAATAGACAAAGGGAAGTAAAAACCAACCCCTTTTTTCGAGGGAGCCCTCCCCCCTTTTTCTTTTCGAGGGAGACCCCCCTCCCCCCACACCTTCCCACCGTATTTCATGCGGAAACATTCCGCCATGACAAACAAACAAACAAACAAAAACAAAGAGGAAAACACCCCTCCCCCTCTATCACTCAAAACTAAACTAAACTAAACAAAACAACAACAACAACAACAAACAAAACTAAGCTAAACTAAACTAAACTAACACTAAACTAAACTAAACTAAACTAAACTGAATGAAACAAACAAACGAACCAAACTAAATGAAACGAAACACGAAACGAAACAAACCAAACTAAACTAAACGAAACGAACTAAACAAACGAACAACTAAACTAAACTAAACTAAACTAAACTAAACTAAACTAAACTAAACGAAACGAAACTAACTAAAGCTAAAGCGAAACAACGAAACGAAACGAAACGAAACGAAACGAAACGAAACTAAACTAAACTAAACTAAACTAAACTAAACTAAACTAAACTAAACTAAACGAAACAAAACAAAACGTAAGGATGCGAAGCGAAACGAAACGAAACGAAATGAAACTAAACTAAACTAAACGAAACGAAACGAAACGAAACGAATCAAAACGAACTAAACTAAACTAAACTAAACTAAACTAAACTAAACTAAACTAAACAAAACTAAAACTAAACTAAACTAAACTAAACAAACAAACAAAACTAAACTGCGAACGAAACGAAACGAAACGAAACGAAACTAAACTAAACGAAACAAACGAAACGAAAACGAAACGAACAAAACTAAACTAAACTAAACTAAACTAAACTAAACTAAACTAAACTAAACTAAACTAAACTAAACTAAATAAAAAAGGAAAGAAAGAAATTGTATTTTTACGCTTCAATGTCATACATCCCGTACACTTTCGATCCTTGACCTCCATTTGCCTCCCTGCTTCCCAGTTACCAAATGTCACAAACACTTTACGACCTCATATTAACCTTTTTCGCCTGCTCATCGACGCATCAGGGAAAGTCTTTCTTGTTTCTTTTTTGTTTTTGTATTTGTTTTTTGTTGTTGTTGCTTTTTGTTTTGTACACTTAAAAAGGTCAATTGGCCGAAACTTTTGCAACTATCTTATTTCGTGTATCAAAATACGTGTTCTAATTCCATTTTCGTGAAGTTCTGGATTTTATTGATGTAGATGACAGAGATGCTCAGAGCATGTATTACCAAACTAGATTGTGACCAATACAAAATCGTTTCAAAGACACTTAACCGTCTGGGTTAAGAGTCCTTCCGACCATTAGATTTTTTTTTTAGCAATAACAAACTTAACTATTAGCAAATACAAAGAAAAATACAAGACAATGACAGAAAAACGAAGCTGCAATTAAAACAAGTTTACAAACAAGCATACAAAAACAACAACAACAACAAAAAAAAAAACAAAAACAATCAATAAATAAAAGGAAAGAAAGAAAGAAACAAAAAATTTTCAAATTCACAAATAAAATGAGCTGACAATAAAATACGAGAAACCAAAAACACATATGTTCACCATTAAAAACAAACAAAAACAAACAAACAAAAAAACAAACAAACAAACAAACGAACAAACAAACAAACAAAACAAGCAACCTACTAAATGAAAACAGCAACAAGAACAAAAAACCACAAACATCCGAAATAAGAGATCTCAAGTAGAACAAACAATAAATGAGAAAGTGAAAAAAACAAAACAAAACCCAAGATACTAACTAATCAACCGTCTAAAAACCGAAATGTTAAAAACTAAAAGACACACAGGGAAAAAATTAAAAAGTAGGGCAGTCCTGTGGCGTCGCACTCACCCTGTTAAGAGCTGTTCATGATAAATTTGACATGATAAATCCGTTGCAAGATAATAATAATAATAATAATGATAATAATAATGATAATAATGATAATAATAATAATAATAAATAATAATAATGATGATGATAAAAAATAGCTATAACAATTATAATATAATAAGAATAATAATATTGATAATAAAGTAATAATAATAATGATAACAATGAAATGATAATATAATAATAATAATAATAATAAGAAGAAGAAGAAGAAGAAGAAAAAGAAGAAGAAGAACAACAACATCAACAACAACAAGAAAAATGAAAATAAAATAAACATAAAATACATATCAAATACCAGGACAGCCAACCAACTAGACTAGGAAACTAAGAAGCGGAGAGAGAGAGAGAGAGAGAGAGAGAGAGAGAGAATAATGCATGCATCATCTTTGTCCGTCTAAACTAAGGCTTCAAAGAAGGACAGGTTCCCTGCCACGCTACAGGAAGAAATAAAAAATGGTGTTTGAGCAGCTTTTCTTTACTGTAGTCCACAGTGGAAAATAACTGTCTAAAAATCAGATCAAAACCAGACCAAACCAATAATAAGAAACAAAACAAAACAAAAATTAGGAAACAAAACAAACACAACAAGACAAAAAACACCGCCGTCAACAAAACAAAACAAAACTGAAACTGCATCTCAAAACAGAAAAAAAGAAAAAAAGGCTCCTCACCTTAACAGTCGCAGCGTCAGTCAAATGAATCAGACGACACTCCGTGGAAAGGGGACAGACGGTGGCCAGTTTTATTCACGTCTAACAGTGCGGGAAGGTCGCCGACTTTTAAAGAAATTAGTCAACCCCGGACACAACAACGGCCAAAGGCCACTGATCTCGATTATATACACACTTTATTTATCGCATCGCTTGAGCCTCTCACTGACCGACAAATGGTTATACCCTGTCAAGTTGGGATCACTCGCTTAATACGTTGAGCTTTGGGGGAGGTGGACCTTTGATCTATTTGGCCTGTTATTGTTTTTTTTGTTTTTGGTCTGTCTGTGCGTCTGTTTGTTTGTTTGTTTGTTTGTTTGTTTGTTTGGACTGTTCCCTGCCTCTCCACTGTCCTCTTTTTACGGAGTTTATCGTCTGATTGCGATGAGTGTTTAAGCGACTTGCTAAGCTAAGGGAACTTGTTTGTTGGGATTGTTAGGGTCTATTGGGGGTTGTCTTTTTCTAATCTTCTTTATTAATGATCTGGGAGTTGTCTTTTTCTAATCTTCTTTATTAATGATCTAATCTTCTTTATTATTGATGAGCAAGGGCTCCTGGAACTCTGGAAAGATCTGAAGGCCAAACACAATGCTCTCAGCAAAGTGGAATCAGCAAGGCGAAGAAAGAGCAAAAAGAAGAAGACTCAAGATCGTTTCTTCAAAGATCCCTTTGACTTTGCAAGAAAGCTGTTTGAACAACCCAAATCAGGGACTCTCACAGTGGGCAAGGAAACCCTAGAGCAGCATCTCAGGGAAACATATTCCGATTCTCAGCGCGAGGCACCACTTGAAATCCAAAATCTGGTTTGGCCTGCAGCGCCAGAAGGAAAATTCAATAACAAACCACCAACACGGGATGAAGTGAAGAACGTAGTAAAGAAAGCCAGAGCCAAGTCAGCACCTGGACCAAACGGAATACCATACCTGCTCTACAAGAAATGCCCAAAAGTGCTCGAGTGGCTCCACAAGATGATTCGATCAGCATGGAGGAACCAGAAGATCAGCGACCAATGGATGAGAGCTGAAGGAGTGTACATTCCGAAGGAGCAGAACTCCAGCAGCATCAATCAGTTCAGGCCAATATCACTTCTGAACGTCGAGGGGAAAATCTTCTTCTCTGTTATGGCAGCAAGATTGACAAAATACCTGACTGAAAACAAGTATCTGGATATGTCAGTCCAAAAGGGAGGCATACCAGGAATGCCTGGATGCTTGGAACATGCCACGTTGATTTGGGATGCCATCCAAAAAGCAAGAACAGAGAAGAGAGACATTGACGTAGTTTGGCTTGATCTGGCGAATGCATATGGATCAGTTCCACACGATATGATCCAGCTGGCTCTTGAAATGTATCACATCCCAGAAAACATCCGAACAATGCTGAGGAAGTATTTCCAAGGGTTCTCAATGCGGTTCTCTACCAAAGAATACACCACGGACTGGATAGACCTAGAGGTGGGCATTGCAATGGGCTGTGCAATCTCCCCCATACTGTTCGTGTTGGCAATGGAAGTCATCTTGAAAGCTGCAATGAAGAGTTCAGGTCCAGTGAATCTGGGAGATGGATACCAGATGCCTCCTCTGAAAGCTTTCATGGATGACACAACAGTCTTGTCCACGGATGAGGAAGAGACACACCAAATCATAAAGCAGCTGGATGAGCTGGTGGCCTCTTCAAGAATGAGGTTCAAACCTAAGAAATCCCGAAGTCTCTCACTGCGAAAAGGAAAAGTGGCAGATTCAGTCAAATTCATGGTAGCCAACCAAGCCATCCCCACTGTCACAGAAGAGCCAGTAAAAAGTCTCGGAAGATGGTATGATGACTCCCTGAAAGACACACAAAGGGGATGTGAAACCAAGCAAACAGCAGAAGAAGGCCTGAAGAAAATAGATAACTGCGGACTGCCAGGCAAATACAAAGTCTGGTGTCTACAGTTCATGCTGATACCAAAGCTGCTGTGGCCACTGCTAATCTATGACATTTGCACCAGCACAGTCGAAGCAATGGAAGCCAAAATCAACAAATACACAAGAAAATGGCTCGGTGTCCCACCTGGTCTCACTGATGTTGCATTCTACTGTCGTCAAGCAATGCTGAAGCTACCTCTGAAATCCATAGTGGAGGAATACAAAGTTGGAAAAGCAAGACTGTTGAGCATGCTGGAGGAATCGGAGGACAATATCGTGAGAGCAGTTCATCCAAAGCTGAGAACGGGCAGAAAGTGGAAAGTCCAAGAGGCTGTAAACAATGCCAAGAGAAACCTCAGCATCAAAGAAATAATTGGACACACGCAAACCAACAGACAGGGACTGGGAGCAACAAAAATGCAGTGGTGGTCCAAAGCCAAAGGGAAGGAAAAAAGAGACATGATCATACAGGAGTTGAAGGAAGAAGAAGATGTCAAAAGAGTGCAGAAGGCAGTCCAGCAAGGTCAACAGGGGCAATGGACAACATGGGACAGTGCACTCCAAAGAAGTCTCAGCTGGAACGATATGTGGCACATGGCTCCTCTAAGGATAAGCTTCCTCCTCAGATCTGTATATGACCTGCTCCCCTCGAATGCAAACTTAGTGAAATGGGGGAAAGCAGACGACCCAGCATGTCCGCTCTGTCAGAAGAAACAAACAGTGGAACATGTCCTAAGCTCTTGCAAAGTAGCGCTAGCCCAAGGAAGGTATACATGGAGGCACAACCAAGTTCTGAAAGTGATCACAGATGTGGTTAGCGAAAAAACCATGACCCCAAACGCACCAATTGCTATGACAACGTTCTACAAAGCAGGAGGGAAACAGGTCTGGCCCGAAAGGGCTATGACAACCAGCACATTGCCAAAGGGTCTTCTGGATGGAGCAGTCGACTGGGAGTGTACAGCAGACCTCCCAGAGTGGAGAAATTACCCAGATGTCATCAGCAAGACAGGCATGAGACCAGACATCGCCTCTCCACTCTGACTCCTCGAAACAAGTGATTCTGATAGAACTCACTGTGCCATACGAAAGCAGAATGGAAGAAGCACATATCTACAAGACCGAAAAATACGCCGGTCTTGCCAGCACCCTGAAGAAAGCAGGTCTGCGGGTCAAAATCTTCGCCATAGAGGTCGGGGCAAGAGGGTTTGTGGGCACCTCCGCTTATGATCTCATGAAACAACTCGCCATCTCTGGGAAGAAGAGGGCTAGAGCCCTTAAAGCGATGGCAGAGGCAGCAGAAAGGAGCTCAAGCTGGATCTGGGCAAGGAGGAACCAAAAAAGTGAACTTCATAAGGATTAAATTCCCTACAGATGATGTGTGCCCCGTTAGCACATTGGTAAAACCGCGTACCGCAGTTCTGAAGCGCAGAATCGCCCAGGTTCGATCCCCGGCGTGGGAAAAAAAAAAAAATAGACAACAGCAGAAGGGCATCCAGGAGTCATGACCTGGATGTGGCCCGGCCCCCCGAGAGTGTAAGGAATTCAGGGCCGAAACACTTGTCTAAAGGGGGTTACTTCTCTGAAGACCTTCTGTTGTCTAGCTCTCCCTAGAGTTTCTTTCTACCTTCTTGTGTCTGCTTCTTTCGAGACCTCATTTGTCATAGGACATTTTACGAGGAAAGAGAAATTAGAGCACCTGTTCACAACATGAAAGCTGGAGGGAAAGAGAGCACCAGGTAGACCCAGGGAGAAAATATTGGACAGACTTGTAGAGTGGCTGAGGACAGAGAGGTGGGAGATGTACTTTTTAAAGTATATACAGTTATACATTCTTTACACCTCGATATCTAGATATTACAATTAAATCATTTTTACGATGTTTAGGTACTATCATTTTTGCTAACTTACAATAACTTTGGGCGATGGCTGTGTGTGTTTTACCAAAATGTGTCAGCATGACTTTTCTCAGGTGTTTGTGGATGGATCTCTACTTACTGTAGGTCAAAATTGTGGACAGAAGAGGAATGGAGAATGCGTGAGTTTGGTGGACACATTGTCAAGACTAAAGGTAGGAGTTTGGTGGTCAAATTGTCAAGACTAAAGCTAGGAGTTTGGTCGACACATTGTCAAGACTAAAGCTAGGAGTTTGGTCGACACATTGTCAAGACTAAAGCTAGGAGTTTGGTGGACAAATTGTCAAGATCAAAGCTAGGAGTTTGGTGGACAAATTGTCAAGACCAAAGCTAGGAGTTTGGTGGACACATTGTTAAGACCAAAGCTAGGAGTTTGGTGGACACATTGTCAAGACTAAAGCTAGGAGTTTGGTGGACAAATTGTCAAGACTAAAGCTAGGAGTTTGGTGGATAAATTGTCAAGACTAAAGCTAGGAGTTTGGTGGACAAATTGTCAAGACTAAAACTAGGAGTTTGGTGGACAAATTGTCAAGACTAAAGCTAGGAGTTTGGTGGACAAATTGTCAAGACTAAAGCTAGGAGTTTGGTGGACACATTGTCAAGACTAAAGCTAGGAGTTTGGTGGACAAATTGTCAAGACTAAAGCTAGGAGTTTGGTGGACAAATTGTCAAGACTAAAGCTAGGAGTTTGGTGGACAAATTGTCAAGACTAAAGCTAGGAGTTTGGTGGACAAATTGTCAAGACTAAAGCTAGGAGTTTGGTGGACAAATTGTCAGACTAAAACTAGGAGTTTGTTGGACAAATTGTCAAGACCAAATCTAGGAGTTTGGTGAACAAATTGTCAAGACTAAAGCTAGGAGTTTGGTGGACAAATTGTCAAGACTAAAGCTAGGAGTTTGGTGGACAAATTGTCAAGACTGAAGTTAAGAGTTTGGTTGACAAATTGTTAAGACCTAAGTTAGGAGTTTGGTGGTCAAATTGTCAAGACTAAAGCTAGGAGTTTGGTGGTCAAATTGTCAAGACTAAAGCTAGGAGTTTGGTGGTCAAATTGTCAAGACTAAAGCTAGGAGTTTGGTGGTCAAATTGTCAATACTAAAGCTAGGAGTTTGGTGGACAAATTGTCAAGACTAAAGCAAGGAGTTTGGTGGTCAAATTGTCAAGACTAAAGCTAGGAGCTTGGTGGACACATTGTCAAGACTAAAGCTAGGAGTTTGGTGGTCAAATTGTCAAGACTAAAGCTAGGAGCTTGGTGGACACATTGTCAAGACCAAAGCTACACGGGCAATACAAAAGACATTGTCTAAAAGCAGCTTATACTGAGGAACGTGTGCAAGCAATACTTTCTCAGACGTTTCTGAGAATATTTTCTCAGTGATGACAATCTGCCACTATCCTCGATAGACGTCAGATTTTTATGATTTCAGTGCTTCTTAATTTAAAGGGTACGGTGATCCTGATGAATAAAATATCGAATTTTTGTTTTCGTGAAACTTTTTGTTTGAAAATGGAAATTGTCAGAATGCACTTTAGAATGGCTTGGTCATCTTGTTTTTTCTGTCAGTCGGTTTTTTTCTCTAGGGAAAATCCGTTATTTTGTTTCCATAGTATCACCAGTGCTATATAGCAGTCAATCACTAATTTTCTTTTGCTTTTATATATTTACATATATATATATTTTTTTGGGGGGGGGGGGGGGGGCTTTGGAGAAAACTGAATTGCTTGTTGACTTTTGAATCCTTCCTTTGTTTATTTTGTTACTGGTTGTTGTTGTTGTTGTTGATGCTGGTGATGATGGTAATGACGACGACAAAGATGATGGTGACGACGACAAATCTCGTCTTCTTTCTCTTATTTTTTTTTCTTTCTTACTTTCATTTTATTTAGCCTTAGTTATGCCTCAAATAGTCAACTTATCAGTCCGAAACATCGGAGTCATGTTGGCTGGGATGTGTATATGTAGCCTACATTGTTCTATTGAGCTGACCCACACTATGCAGGCAACACATCACTGCACAGTCTGCATACTGTAATTTCGGTGGATAGGAAAGAAAGACATGAAGATATGGAAGAATTTGCTGAAGAAATACGGGTGAATGGACCAGTATGGTAAAACAGAGAGAGAGAGAGAGAGAGAGAGAGAGGAGAGAGAGAGAGACGAGAGACGAGACAGAAGAGAGAGAGAGAAGAGAGAGCAGAGAGAGAGAGAGAGAGAGAGAGACAGAAGACAGACAGAGAGCAGAGAGACAGAGAGAGCAGACAGACAGAGACAGTCAGAAGACAGACACGAGAACAGTAGAAGAGAGAGAGAGAGAGAGAGAGAGACAAGAGAGGGGAGAGGAAGAGAAACAGACAGACAGACAGAGACAGAGAAACAATGACAATGACAATGACAATGATGCTTTATTTTCCAACGGTAAAAGTTATTGGCTAGAAGCCATTTTTCAAACTTGCCATTGCTTTCTATACACATGACATTTGTTTACAGCAACAAGTACAGCTCAAGGACAATACATGCTGAATACTAAAATTAAGATAACATTACAATGAAATCAAGAAACGTGAGAGAGAGAGGAGTGAGAGAGAGAGAGAGAGAGGAGAGAGAGAGAGAGAGAGAGAGAGAGAGAGAGAGAGAGAGAGATGGTGATAGACAGAGAGAAACAAAAAATAAAACAGCAAACAAGAGACTGATGGAAAAGTGAACATTTCCAGCACAGAATATCCAGACGGTGAAGACAACACTATTTTTTGTACTGAATGAACCCCCAGCAGTAGTGGGGGTGAGGATGTGGGAGAAAAAGAGAGAGGGGGTTCTCTGTAAATGCCCTGTCTCCTATCACTGCCTCCCCACTCTACAGTCCTTAATACGGTCTTCTATTAGGCACTGGAAGATTAGCGAAATGGCTGGTATGATAATCACTGATGATTGACCAGAAATTGCCAGAATTTTGTCAAAATTATTCATAATTCACTGTCCTGTTCCTAGTTCACGTATTTTCTTTGTGATGGGCAATGGCCTGCATGAGAAATGAATCATTATCGTTATCCGAATAAATATTACTAACATTCCAATTTTGTTTTCATTTAATGTTTATTATGTCATTGTATTAACAATGTCACAGTGGACGATTGATATAATACCACTATTGTTGTATTTGACATATGATAGCAATGTCCAAAATCAGTTCTCAGCTTTGCTAGTAAAGGCGTGGACTAGAACTTGGTCTCTCGGGTTCAATTCCCACTTTACAATGTGCACAAACTGGATGATTCTTTCCACAAAGTCATAGACTCAAAGTCTGATATCTCGAGTACAATCCGACCAACTGGCAAAACCCAACGTGTTGGCAAGGTCATGAAATGGGGAGAGAAGGAGGGAACATGATGTATGAAACGCTGACACCTCCGGAATGACTGGAGTACCAAAATGGGCGGAGGTGAATAGGTCAGTTTTTATGTTGGGGGTTACAATTGAACTCGACCCATCAAATCTTAAGTCCAGGACTCTAACAACAGATCCAGCCAGACCACTCAAGGTGATGTAGCTTGTGGAGGTTTCTTTGGCAGGGGCTGAGTGCTAGCATTGAGTGGGACCGCTGGTGCGATGGTGCAGGTTTACTTGGATGCATGTCTAGTTCTAGTAATGAGTAAGTAATAAGTGTGGGTGAGTTTTTACACTGTTGTGTACCACGCTTTGTCCATATGTACTCGAGTCTACCAAGCTGTGAATAGTTTACTTGGTCATCTTCAGAGACAGTAAACCAGCGGGAGAGAGGTGAAGAACAACGCCTTATTACTGGTGGTCCCGAGAAAGATTGAGATCTCTACTACCTCACTCCAATAAGTGCGCAGGGTTACGGGACAGCCAAATCCCACCAAAGCAAAATCTATTTCTTAGGATGTTTTGGTCCCTTTTTATCCACTGGACGAGGCGGCAGGGAAGTTTTTAGTCCTCTTCTTATTATCCGTGGTTTGGTGTTGTTTGTGGTCTTTTTGTGACCGTGCATTCGCGCTTGACAAAGGCTGGTTGGCCGAAAATTTGCGCTTGTCTTGTCTTGTTGTATTGAATACGCGTTCACTTTGGTTTACTTGTTCTTCTGGTTCTTATTTCTTAGGGTTAAGGGACAAAATGTTTCAAAATTATTCCAGGTTAGGGCAGCATGTATCAAACAAAATTTTAATTTCTCTCAGGATTCAGGGACAGCCAACTTTGTTATCAAGCAAAATCTGTTTCTCAGCAGGTTTATAGGTACAGCCAAATCCTATCAGATAAAATCTGTTTCTCAGAGTTAAGGTACAACCAAATTTATCAAACAAAATCTACTTTTCAGGGTTAAGGAACAGCGAAATCCTACCAAAGCAAGATCTACTTCTCAGGGTTAAAGACAGACAAATCCTATCAAACAAAATCTATTTCATTTAATTTCATTTTATTTACTGACTATATTCAGCATCTTCATGCATAGTTTAGCTTCGCCCCCGCTTCATCAGTACAGCCAAAAAGATATCTGGAAGTCCCACTATTCAATGGATTAGATTTTGGAATGTGAACTTCACAGGACACCGGCATTAAAGCATCGATTTTGGACAGACAGACGGGTATCAAATAGAAAACATTTAGTCATCTCCATGAACAATTTCCACATTTACATTCTACAGTATCCTTGATTCTTAATGCGTATCAAACGTTGACCAAGACCCACGAACACTGAGTGGGCTGACCAGCAGGGTGTAACAGACCAGTGACAACAGTGGTTTTATTACTCTGTTCCCCTCAGACAGGACCGCCGCCGGAAAGTGCGTTGAGACTACAGAGCATAACAGGGTGTGACCGTCACGCTGGCTAAACACGGAGGCGTTAAAACAATTTTAACCCTTTAACTCCCTGGCCCTAACCACCAGCTTCCTTCAGCTTTCTAGCCCTTTCACTCCCTGACCCTATCCACCAGCTTCCTTCAGTTTTCTAACGCATTAACTCCCTGATCCTATCCACCAGTTTCCTTCGGCTTTCGAACGCATTAACTCCCTGACCCTAACTATCAGCTTCCTTCAGCTTTATAACGAATTAATTCCCTGATCCTATCCACCAGCTTCCTTCAGCTTTATAACGCATTAACTCCCTGACCCTATCTACCAGCTTCCTTCAGCTTTCTAACCCTTTCAATTCCTCACCCCATCCGTCAGCTTTCTTCAGTTTATTCCCTGACCCTAACCACCAGCTTCCCACAGCTTTCTAACATTTCACTCCCTGGCCCTAACTACCAGCTTCTTTCAGCTGTATAACGCATTAACTACCTGACCCTATCTACCAGTTTCCTTCGGCTTTCACTCCCTGACCCTATCCACCAGTTTTCCTTCAGCGTTATAACGCATTAACTCCCTGACCCTGACTTACCAGCTTCCTTCAGTTTTCTAATCCGTTCACTCCCTGACCCTATCCACCAGCTTCCTTCAGCTATCTAACTCTCTCACGCCTGACTCTATCCACCAGCTTCTTTCAGTTTCTTAACTTTTCACTCCCTTGCAGCATCCACCAGTTTCCTGCAGGTGAGGCAGCGAAAGGGTTCATGACGCTGGTGGATAGTGTAAGGGCATGAAAGAGTTAAAAAAAGCTGGTGGATAGCATGAGGGAATGAAAGAGTTAAGAAATGCTAGTGGATAGGGGACGAATGAAAAAGAAGTTGGTGGATAGAGTGAAAGAATGAAAAATGAGAGGAACCCATCCGGTGAATACTATTTAGGAATGACAAGGGTTAAGGAAGCTGAGAGAGTAAAAATGGTTAATGTGAGATAAAGGGGCGCGTCGCGTATGGTCACTTCTTAGTTGTTTTCCTTCAGGCGGAATTAACTGCCCTTGTCGGCGACGCACAAACACACCCTTACCTTCTGTCAAATGGATACTTAAAACCATGTCATTGAACCTAATTTTCGTTTAATGCGATCAAGTTTTTGAATGTAACAGTGAAAAAAGAAAAGGAGGGGAGAGATAGTAGTAGATAGATAGATAGAATAGATAAAATAGATGAGAAGAGAGAGAGAGAGAGAGAGAGAGAGAGAGAGCGAGA
>JAPXFY010000024.1:21768297-21773297 GCA_030674185.1 Monoplex corrugatus
GTCCAGGGCTAACTCAGCATATCAGATCTTGAGTCCAGGGCTAACTCAGCATATCAGATCTTGAGTCCAGGGCTAATTCAGCATATCAGACCTTGGGTCCATGGCTAAGTCATTATATCAGACCTTCAGCCCACACCTCTGTCAAAAGAACCAATCAGCCAGCATGAAAAGAGAAAGGTTTTCCACCTGAGGATAGAACCAAGAACCCCTGTGTTATGATAATGGCGCTTTAATAACTGAGCTGTGGGGCACGTAACCCTTTGACTCCCATACCCTGTGTACCAACTGCAAAAACTTAACCCTTGGATTGCCACACCCTATCCACCAGCTTCCGGCAGGAAGCTGGTGGATAAGGTGAGAGAATCAAAAGGTTAAGTTTTCGCTTGCTAGCGTAGTTGACTATGCAGGATGCTGGTGGACAGGGTGTGGGAGTCAAAGGGTTAACATGAAGCCAGCCTGAGAGTCTGCAAACCCATCAAAACATAGATCGCCGTGAGAGCAGGGTATGAAGGGACGCAAAATCTGCTTAAAGTAACAGTTTTAGTCTGCCAAAAGTTGTCCCCCTTTACAAAACTTGCTGCTGCTTTTCTTGCGAAAACTATGTTCGAAATCTGAATAAAATTGACTGCCAGTGTTCAACCAAATAGGAACTCCACAAATACAGAAAAATAGGATGATAAAGCAAGTTTATCGATAAAGAAAGAAAATGACAGGCAAAAACTTTTGTTTGTTAGTTTTACAAGTTATAGGCTCTATCATGGTCTCCCACGAAAGAGAAACAAAACATGTATGAATTCTGACTAAAAGACATAGCGATCGACACAAACAATAAACACACGAAAAAAAAAAAAAAAAAAAAAAAAAGGAAAGGAAAATAAAGTAAAGGAAATGGTAAAAACAATAAATAAATAAAAGGTTGTCAGATTACGTCAAAGGCCGTTGGTGCAGCTGTCAGTCACGTAATGTCTTGGGCGCAAATATAGTTTTGTCCTGAAGAGGGTCCAGGGCTATAACTATGAGGTAAGACTAATGTAAATGGTTCGTGCCCAGTGCAACGAATCCAGTCTGACCTTGGAATAGGAAGAAAAACATCCCAAACCAACAGCCAAGGAGTTGAAGGGAAAACCGGGGTACCCGGAGTAAAAACACTTAGTCAGAAGTGGCTGGGCCAGTCTTGTGAAACGAGAATTAGAACAGATGAAAAAAGAAAAAAAGAAAAAAAGGGGGGTGGGGGGCATATGTGCAACCGCATAGCCAAGACCTCACTGAGATGGGAAATTGGTGATGATATGGTCCATTTCAGGAATTTCAGCAGGATAAGATATGGAAAGGGGGAAAGAAAGTATTATAAATAAAATATACATGGACTCAAGGGCACATTAAAAGAAGAGTCTATGCATGAATTTATCCAAGCAGTATAAACAAAACTTCTGCTTAAAGTACAAGGAAGTTAATACCTATACATTCAATAAATTGTTATGTTGATTATTTGATTTATGAAGTTACAGCTGAATTGACTATCCATTGATTGGCACGTTGATTTTATTGCTTGCTGTCTTGTTTACTTGCTTCTTGTTTGCTTGCTTGCTTGCTTGGTTGATTGACTGATTGAATGATTAGTTATGAATTCATTGATCAGGATACTGAATGATACCAAACTAATTGATTATTCAACTGATAGTTGTTTGTGTGGTGAATCGAACGATTTATTGAATAAATGAGTAATTGATTGTTCGATCTTTTGCGTTAATTTCATGAACGACTATTTGATGATTCGATTGATTATTGATAACAGGCTGAGTATCCCACAGGTCAGTTGAGTAATTGATCATTTGTTGACCAGTTGATGACTATGTTAATGAATCTGTTATCCAACTTCACTGAGTGATTGAGTGCTTGACTGGTAATTCCATGAAATATTTTATTACTTGTTTGGCCCTTGAGGTAATGATTTAGTTTGTTGCTTGTCAAAAAGTGATTATCATGTTGTTGTTTTTTTACTGAATATTAGATCGGATCGGTGGACAATAGATCTGCTGACTGCTCAATAAATGAAGTATAGAATGGGAAAAGAAGTATTGAAAGTTACAATTTCAGTGATGTAATTGTAAACACTGTATAAAAATGTATGATTAACGAAAAACCCGCTTCCCTCCCTATCCAATCTCCTTTTGTATGTGGCCTAAGGCCAATGTATGTGTGTGTGTGTGTGTGTGTGTGTGTGTGTGTGTGTGTGTGTGTGTGTGTGTGTGTGTGTGTGTGTGTGTGTGTGTGTGTGTGTGTGTGTATGTGCAGCGTGGGCGAGTGCATGTGTGTGTGATATTATGCAGAAATTATCTTGTGACTGTCAACCTCTTGACATGAAGTAGTAATTTTAGAAAAAAGAAAAGAAATACTGTTTCTGTTGAGATACATTGGCCATACAGGTACACATATGCATGAATATGTACGTGCATGCAAACACACGTGCGCATACATACACATAAATGAATATGTATACATACACACACATATCGATAGACAGTTAAATAGATAGAAAGACAGATAAATAGAGAGACAGACAGTCAGACAGACAGAAAGATAGGTCGATAGATGAATGGATAGATCGATAGATGGATAGGTAGATAGAATGATAGATAGAAAGATAGATAGATAGATAGAAAGATAGATAGATAGATAGATATACAGATAGATAGATAGATAAATAGATAGATGGATAGACAGACGGATAGATAAATAGACAGATGGATAGATAAATAGATAACTAGAAAGATACAGTGATACAGAGATAGATAGTTAGACATATGTTTTTGTTGCACGTCCATGTAGACTTTTATGTTGAGATTTGAACAAGAAATTGCATATTAAAGAGAGATAGATAGCGAGAGAGAGAATGATGAGAGAGAGAGAGAGAAATGAGAGAGAGAGAGAGAGAGAGAATGAGAGAGAGAGAGAGAGTGAGAGAGAGAGAGAGAGAGACTGAGACACAGAGAGAAAACATTTTTCAGGATTCTTGAAACTGAAAGAGTGAGAGAGAAGTGAGAGAGTGAGAGAGAGAGAGATAGATAGATAGATAGATAGATAGATAGAGAGAGAGAGAGAGAGAGAGAGAGAGAGAGAGAGAGAGAGAGAGAGAGAGATATCACAGTACAGGATTCTTGAAACTGAAAATTGGGTTTATTTTGTCAAGCCTCGTGTCGTATACATTACACACAAGAATTCGTTTTAAACAGTAAAAGTACATATCTATTGAAATAAATTACAAAATAATATGCACTCTGTGCCAGAAATGATGTAGATGACACATTGTAAAGGGTTACCAAAATAGAAATTAAATCTAAAAGTTCTGTTAGAAACAGAAACATTACACACCAATCACAGACACACTCAAAGAAACATAAAGTATATTAACAAAACCATTCAGAAGCACATATGAAAAAAGCATGACCACATGCCTGTTTTTAGTGTCACTCGAGTAGATTTCAACATCTGATCTATCCTTCTTCTGTGATACATCCATTCTAGCTAATATGATTTATGCTTTATAATACCCAAAAGGATGATAATGATTCTTTTCTGCAATGTTTTAGTAATGTCTTCAGTATCAAAACGCTATCATCAAATCATTACAGAAATTGTGAAATCCTGAAATTTCTACTTCAAGCTCCTTGTACAACCACGTTATTGCGCCAGTTTTGCTGTTTTATTTACATAACCTATCAGAAAATGAATGGATGGACGTTAAAATATTCATTATTGGTTTCAACCACACTGTTTTTGGTCGATGCAATAGTCTTGTGATCTGCCATATATTTCAAGTATATCAGCGTGAATACAGCGTTTCTCTCAATTGTCCAGAAGTTATTTTAGAAATGCTGATTATAGTTTTGACAAAGTTGTGTGCTTTTCAGGTCGTTCTAGGGTCTACAAATGAATTAGAAAATATAAATTTTATTTTCAGTTCCCAGATTGTCGCCTCCTTTCAGGCTGTCATGCAACAAGTAACTGAATGACATTACAGCATTGTGGTCAGTCCCTGGTTCATACTGATTTGAACAACAAAATGGAGACCTCACTCAAGTAGAAATAGATGAAATGTTTCGTCTTGAGTGTGACGAAACTACCAAAGCTCCTGCCCACAATGCAGTGCCAGGTGGGGTCGTACTTTTTGTCAAACTCTTTCTTGATGAAGGCGGCAATGTCCTTTTCGATACTGTACTTCTCTACAGCCTGAGTGGTGTAGTACACTGCGTCGTCCTGCATGTCCTCAGACATATCCGTGTTCTTGATTACTGCCTGGTCAACAGACATCTGAAACAATGGACAAAAAGTTGAGGTGTAGGCCAGATGAACTCTTTCTCTCTCTGATAATTGTACAGATAATTGCTCACTTGCTTGATTGGTTAATTGACTGATTGATTTATTGACTGATTGACTGACTGAGTGATTCATCGTTTGTTTCAGTTCAATGAATGGATTGAACTACTGAGTATTTGTTAATTCGATTATTGTATAT
The DNA here is from genome assembly GCA_030674185.1 of Monoplex corrugatus. Taxonomy (NCBI): domain Eukaryota; kingdom Metazoa; phylum Mollusca; class Gastropoda; order Littorinimorpha; family Ranellidae; genus Monoplex; species Monoplex corrugatus. The sequence continues at coordinate 21,772,814 of JAPXFY010000024.1, forward strand.
TTTATGTCAATGGCGAAACTAAAAATGTACGGTTGTCATCATTTTCATATAAACTGATGTGTACTCACTGGGTTTCCTATTGCATGATAAGTACAATACTGTTGAAGAAGAAGAGTGTTTCTTGAACAATGAATTGTTATCCAAAAAAAAGGGCAACTGCGCATTTTCAAGCAAACAGCAACCAGAAAAACACGAAACTAGAATCAGAAAGCGTATTTAAGACAACAAGATAAGCCAGGCGCAGATTTTCGACCAACTGACCTTTGTCAAGCGTGAATGTAAGATCACAAACAAACAGCAAATACAAAATTGTGCGAAAAACACTTCCCTGCTGTTTCGTCCAGTGGGAGAAGAGGACTAAATGAAATCGCAACGTGTTTGTGAGTAATGGTAAGAAGTGGGGAGAGAGGAGGTAACTATGATGTCAAAGGGAAAGTGAGATGAATTCTGCAATTGAAAAGTGGTCATGCCAGTTTAATATAAT
>JAPXFY010000024.1:21778297-21781010 GCA_030674185.1 Monoplex corrugatus
ACAGGAGTGAATTGCAATAGTCAATGCGAGACATTATGAAGGAGAGAACGAGTTTTGCAGTTGTTTCGACAGAGAGATACTTCCTGATCAGCTTTATACGATGGAGATGATAGTAGCAGGATCTGGCAGTTTGAGAAACAAAGTTGTTCATGGAGAGGGTAGAGTCAATGCAGACACCAAGGTTTTTAGCTGAATCAGAAATTGGGACTGATGTGTTACATAATGGGAGAGAAAGAGGAGGCAGCTGAGAAAGTTTCTGACGGGTGCCAATGAGGATAGCTTCTGTTTTGTCGTCATTAAGCTGAAGTCTATTGTGTGTCATCCAGTTCTTAATGTCCGAGTAACACTCAGTGGTGCGAGTCAACAGGCGCTGTATATTATCAGGTGAGTCACTGTCTTGAAGTTGGGTGTCATCAGCATAGAAGTGGTGTTTTATAGAATGGGAGTTGGTGATGGTGGACAGGGGGGAGGTGTAAAGAGTGAAAAGAACAGGGCCAAGGACAGATCCTTGTGGAACACCACAGGTCAGGTATGCAGGTTGAGAGTAAGTGCCATTGATGAGAACGGTTTGTTTTCTGTTTGATAGGTATGAAGTGAACCAAGACAGAGCAATGTCAGAGATGCCAAAAGTATGATGAAGTCTAGAAAGGAGAATACCATGATCAATGGTATCAAAGGCTGCAGACAGATCAAGGAGTGTGAGGAGAGAGACTTTGCCAGTATCAGTTGCAAGGAGGAGATTGTTGAGAATGTGTAGTAGGGCAGTTTCAGTGCTATGGCACTGGCGGTAGGCTGACTGGAAAGGATTGAGGAGATTGTTGGCAGACAGGTGAGAGTTCAGCTGGTTGAGGACGACTTTTTCAAGGAGTTTTGACAAGAAAGAGAGATTAGAGATAGGCCGGTAATTTTTCAGTTCATTTGGATCTAAATTGTGTTTCTTGAGGAGAGGGTGAACAATAGCAGACTTGAAAGAATCTGGGACAGTTCCAGTTTGAAGAGAAGTGTTGATGATGTCAGTGATGAATGGGAGGAGAGTAGGGAGACAGTCGGCGTAGACAGAACCTGGAAGAGGATCCAGTTCGCAGGTTTTGAACGACATGGATCTGATTGTGTTGAGAATTTCTTCTTGTGAGACTGGGGTAAAAGTAGTAAGAGGTGTGCCAGAGAAGGAAGGGTCAGGTGGGCATGGTTGACAGGGTGTCCTGTCAAGCCTGTCACGAAGAGTTTGTATTTTGGTGGTGAAATAGTTGGAGAATACAGATGGGAGTTCTTCATTTGTATGTTTTGTTGGGAGAGGTAAATCTTTTCGTGTGCCAAGGAGATGATTCATGGTTGTAAAGAGTTCTTTTGAAGAAGAGGCATTCAGGATTTTGGTTTGGAAATAGCTTGTTTTTGCTGATGCAATGAGGGTGGATACTTTTGTTTTAGAGGCTTGGAAAAGTTGCCTGTGTACAGTGAGTTTGGATTTGCGCCAGCGGCGCTCTGCTCTGCGGCGGGCACGTTTTGCACAGGCGATCTCATGAGTGAGCCAGGGGGTAGGGGGGCGGTCAGGTAAAAGACGGGTTGTGGCTGGAGCATGAGTGTCCAGAAGATGGTGGAGAGTAGTATAGAATTCATCGGCAAGGTTATGTGACTTTTCAGAAAGGAGACGGGAGGCATCAGATGAAAATGTGGAGAGGTCGATAGATTTGAGATTGCGTCGAGTCACTGTGCGCATGGTACGGGAAGGAGGAGAAATGTCGAGAGAACAGAGAATTGCAGAGTGGTCAGATGGAAGGGCTGAAGTTAGCCGGGTAGAAAGAACTAAGCAGTTGTCAGTAGCGGAATTGTGATGATCACGAGAAATGATCCAGTCAAGAATGTGACCTTTTTGATGGGTTGGTTCAGAAATGTGTTGAGTCATATTGTGATTGGACAGAGAGTTGATGATATGTCTTGTGTCATAACGGTGAGTGTTGTCATAGTGGACATTGATATCACCTAGAATGATGAGATTTCCAGGTAAGAGGCAGTAGTGGTCAAGCAATTGGTCAAAGTCAGAGAGAAACATGGATGTGGTGAGTTTGTTGGCAGAGCTAGGTGGGGGTCGATAGACACAGGAGAAGGTGATGGGGTGAGGGGTGGATTGGAAGGATACTTCAACGTGCTCGAAAGAAGGATGGGAGAAAGGCAGAGACTGCGAGAAAGATAGGCGGGAATGGAGTGAGTCGTTGTAGAGGATGGCGATACCGCCACCTCGGGATGAGCGATGGAAAGAAGCAAGCCTGTAACCACTCGGAGTGAGGCTAGCAAGTATAGGTTCGTGACCAAGGGGGTTAAGCCATGTCTCCGTGATAAAAGCAATGTCAACATGCTCATCTGCGACAAAGTCAGCAATAACATCGGCTTTGTCACCAGTGCATGCCGACTGAGCATTAAAAAGGCATAGTTTCAGCCTATCACAGTCATATGGTGGCGGCTGAGGTGGCGACGAAGGCGGCACCAACGGGACAGAAGGCGAGAGCGGCACCGGCGGGACAGAAGGCGAAGGCGGCACCATCAGGACAGAAGGCGAAGGCGAAGACGGCAGAGGAGGAGACAAAGCTTGCAGCAGCGAGGTCAAGGGCAGGGGCAGTGGAGGAGAAGAAGAAGCAGGAGACGAAAAGTGGCGTCGGGCAGGAGGCAGGTTGTGCCAAAGACGGTGGAGACGTCCACCACGACAGGATCGCGCAGT
>JAPXFY010000024.1:21781110-21798610 GCA_030674185.1 Monoplex corrugatus
ACACACACACACGCATGCATGCGCACACACACACATACACACACCACTCTCTCTCTCTCTCTCTCACACACACACACACAAACACACACACACAAACACACACACACAAACACACACATACAAAAACACACACACACAAACACACACATACAAAAAAACACACACAAACACACACATACAAAAACACACACACAAACACACACACACACACACACACACACACACACACACACACACACACACACACACACACACACACACACACACACACACACCTCTCTCTCTCTCCGAACGCACTGCGTGCACCAATACCTTTTTCAGGGGATGATGAATGAGTCATGCACAATTATACTTCTATTTCTGTTCTAATGCCCGCGTGTACTAAAAAAAAACCAAAAACATTTACAAACATGTATCCTACCCCAACCCCATCCCCGTTTCCATTTTCTCTGGATGTATGTGGGGCAGTAGCTTTTACAATATAACAGTGTCAGCGTCTGCACGTGTGCATGGGTGTCTGTGTGCATGTACATGTACATATGAGCCAGGGTCAAAAGGTGCTTTGTGGTGACTTTCCTAGTTCAAATCACTGCAACTAATTTTCACGCTTTTGCACAGCCTGAACAATCCTGCTATTTGATTTGACATTTAAAGCTCAATATTTAAAGATCCAAAACAAGTTTGACTGCCCGCACCCAAGCAAACACAAACCAGAAGAACAAGAAAACCAATGTAAGCTCGTATCCAACAAGACAAAACAAAACAAGCGCAAATTTTCGGCCAACCAGCCTTTGTCAAGCGCGAACGCACGGTCACAGACAGATCACAGACACCAAACAATAGATAATAAAAACGGGACTAAAAACTTCCCTGCCGCCTCGTCCAGTGGGTAAGAAATACTAAAAACTTCCCTGCCGCCTCGTCCAGTGGGTAAGAAATTCTTTTCTTACCCACTGGACGAGGCGGCAGGGAAGTTTTTAGTCCTGTTTTTATTATCTATTGTTTGGTGTCTGTGATCTGTCTGTGACCGTGCGTTCGCGCTTGACAAAGGCTGGTTGGCCGAAAATTTGGGCTTGTTTTGTTTTGTCTTGTTGGATACGCGGTCACCTGCTGTGAGATCAAGAGTGGTGGCAGGAAAGGGCACCTCTGGTGAGACTGAGAGTGGCGGTGGAAAAGCACACGCTATGACGCGCCTTGTTATTTTATACTTTGGGAACTGAGCATGGTCATACTTTCAAACCTTTCAGATAATAAGGTCTGATTGGTTGTTCTCACCTACCCAATCAATCAACACTTGGGGCATGGCGAAAAGTCAACTCTGTTTGAAATTAATGGAGGTCTAATTAATGGAGGTCTAATTAATGGAGGTCTTACATACGTGCAGTGCCTCAGTACACACAACCGGCATACTCGTCTGGTGGTTTTGTTGGTGGCTATTGGCTATTACGCCACAAACACCGAAGGGCCGCATGAAACAAAGACAGTCCGCCCCGGGCTCCATACAACTGCAACATAACCTGCGGTCATTGTACATGGGTTTCCGCGGGTCACACAATGGCTATTAGGACGGTGGTTGTACTACAAATTGGCTGGAGGCGGCATAGATTAAAGACTGTCTCCTCTACGTTCTGTAGGACGACAACGTAATACTGTGGAGATGATGACAAAATCTTGTCGTAGGCCCGCTTCAAGAATACATGTACACATTGTAGATCTGCTCATTGTTTAGCAGTGTGTTATCTACAATCGTCATGTACTGGCTAGATCCTTGGAATGTTCAATGCATAGCTATGGGTAGGCAGAGGCTGTGAGATAACAGTATAATTAGGCCAAGAGAATGCAAGGCGTTTTTGATCTAGACAAGCACGCTAAACGGTGTTGCCTTTGAGCGTTGTAGGTAAATGGGAAAGATCGTAACAGAGCAAGGCACTCTTTACATATATATATATATATATATATATATATATATATATATATATATATATATATATATATATAAAGTCAGAGGGTTAAGTTTTGCAGTTGATGGATAGGGTGCAGGAGTCAAAGGGTTAACCCTTTCTTCCTGCAGAAAGCTGGTGGATAGGGTGAGGAAGTGAAAGAGTTAAAAATTTTTGCTGTGCTAATATGGCTGACAATGCAGGATGCTGGCGGATAGCGTGAGGGAGTCAAAGAGTACGTTCCCCAGAGCCCCCCCCCCCCCTATGGTCTCCCTTTGATTGTCCCGCACCCCCCGAATTCCCTCCTCTTGTTTCTCCTGCACTCCCCCCAGTTTCCTTCCCTTGGTTCTCCCCACCTCCCCCCCCCCCAAGTTCCCTCCCCTTGGTTCTCCCACAAATTCCCTCTCACTGGTTTTAACTGCTCTCCCCCCCCCCCCCAAGTTCCCTCCTCCTCGTTCTCCCGTTCCCCCCCCCCCAAGTGCCATCCCTTCCCTCTCCCAATCCACTCCCGAAGTTCCCTCCCCTTGGTTCTCCCTAACACCCCAAGTTACCTCCACTTTGTTATCCCTACCCCCAAGTTAACTTCCATGGTTCTCTCGACCCCTCAAGATACCTCCCCTTGGTTCTCCCTACCTCCCAAATTACCTTCCCTTGGTTCTCCCTCCCTCCCCCCTGAAGTTCCGTCCCCTTGGTTCTCCCAACTTTCCCTCGATGTTCCTTCTCCTTGGTTGTAGCGCCCCCCCCCCCCCCCATGTTCACTTCCCTCGGTTCTCCCGCCCTCCTTCCCAACCATTGGTTCTCCCTCCCTCCCTTCCTGAACCCCGAGGTACCCTCTCCTTGGTTCTCCCACCCTCCCCGAAGTTCCCTCCCTTTGGTTCTCCCGAACTCCCTACCCCAAGTTCCCTCCCCTTGGTTCCCCCTACCCCCCAAAGTTCCTGCCTTGGTTCTCCTCTATCCCCCCAAGTTACCTCCCCTTGGTTCTCACTAGATCCCAAGTTATCTCCCCTTCTTTCTCCCTATCCTCAATTTCCCTCCCCTTGGTTCTCCCTACCCCTCCACCCAAGTTATCTCCCCTTGCTTCTCCCTACTCCCCCAAAGTTCCTTTCCTTTGGTTCTCCCTACCCTCCCCACCCAGCCTTCCCCCTCCCCAAACCCCGAACTTCCCTCCCTTTGGTTCCCTAGCCCTCCTCCCCAAGTTTCCTTCCTTGGTTCTCCCGCCCTCCCCCCTCCCCTAAGTTCCTCCCCTTGGTTTTCGTTGACACCCCAAATTCCCTCCCCTTGGTTCTGCCGCCCCCTGCAAAAGTTCCCACCCCCCTCCCTGGTTCTTCCATCCCCCAATTCCCTCCCCTTGGTTCTCCTACGCCTCCAAGTTCCCTCCCTTTGATTCTTCCAGGCCCCCCAAGTTCCTTCCCTTTGCTTATCCATACCCATCCCAATATTAACTCCCGTCGGTTCTCCCTACCCACCGAAGTTACCTCCCCTTGGTTCTCCCTACACCCCCACCAAGTTACCTCCCCTTTGGTTCTCCCTCCCCCAGAAGTTCCCTCCCCTTGGTTCTCCCTCCCTCCCCCCAAATTTCCTCCCCTTGGTTGTCCTGCCCTCCCCCCTTGTTCCCTCCCTTTTGTTGTCCCGCCCTCCCTCCCCCCAGGTTCCATCCCCCTTGGTTGTCCCGCCCTACCCCCCGATCCCTCCCTTTGCTTCTTCCGACCTCCTTCCCCCCAGATTCCCTCTCCTTGGTTCTCCAGACCCCCTCCCCTTGGTTCCCTCTCCTTGGATCTCCTGCACTCCCTCCCCCCAAGTTCCCCTCCCCTTGGTTCTACAACACTTCCTTGACCCAAGTTCCCCTCCCCTTGGTTCTCCCGCACTTCCTCCCCCAAGTCCCCCCCCTGGTTCTCCGGGACCCCACAAGTTCCCTCCCCTTGGTTGTCACAGACCACCCAAGTTCCCTCCCCTCTGTTCTTCCGACCCTCCAAATTCCCTCCCCTTGGTTCTTCTCCCGGAACTTCCCCCAAATTACCTGCCCTTGGTTCTCCCGTCCTCCCCTAAGTTCCCTCCCCTTGGTTCTCCCAGACCTCCCAAATTCCCTCCCCTTGGTTCTCTCTTCCTCCCCAAGTTACCTTCCCTTGGCTCTCCCTATCTCCAGAAGTTACCTCCCCTTGGATTTCTCTCCCCCCCCTCAAGTTTCCTCCCTTTGGTTCTCCCGCCCACCCCCAAGTTTCTCCCCTTAATTTTCCCACCGCCCCTAAATCCCTTTGGTTCTCTCGTTCCCCCCCAGTTCCCTCCCCTTCGTTTCCCAGACCCACCTCCAAATTGCCTCCCGCTGGTTCTCCCGCCCCCTTCCCCGAGTTCCCTCCCCTTGGTTCTCCCGTACCTCCCCCAAGTTCCCTCCCGTTGTTTCTATCGGACCCCCCCCCCCTCCCAAGTTCTCTCCTTTTGGTTTTCCAGGACCCCCAACCCCCCAATTTCCCTCCCCTTGGTTCTCCCACCATCACCCTCCCGAAGTTCCCTCCCCTTAGTTCTCCGGCCCTCCCCCTGAAGTTTCCTCCCCCCTGAAGTTTCCTCCCCTTGGTTCTCCCTCATCTTCCAAGTTCCCTAACTTGGTTCTCCCGTCCCCCCGAAATTGCCTCCCCTTGGTTCTCCCGCCCCACCCCTTCCCAAGTTCTTCCCCCTTCGTTCTCCAAGACCAACTCCCTCCCGTTGGTCCTCCCAGCCCCCTCACCCAAGTTCCCTCCCCTTGGTTCTCGCGTACCTCCCCCAAGTTCCCTCCCGTTGTTTGTCCCGCCCGGACTCCCCCCCCCCCAAGTTCACTCGTCTTGGTTCTTCCAGCCTCACTTTCCCAAAGTTTCCTCTCCTTGGTTCTTCGGACCTCCCCCCAAGTTCCCTCCCCCCGAAGTTACCTCCCCTTGGTTCTCCCGCCCTCCTCCTTCAAGTTCCTCCCCTTGGTTCTCCCGCCCCCAAGTTACCTCACCTTCTTCTCCCTACCCCCAGTTCCTCCCCTTGGTTCTCCCTATCACCCGAAGTTGCATCCCCTTGGTTCTCCTTACCCCCAAATATTAACTCCCTTGGTTCTCCCTATCCCAAAGTTATCTCCACTTGGCTCTCCCTACCCCACTAAGTTACCTTCCCTTGGTTCTCCCTAACTCCCCAAGTTACCTCCCCTTCGATTTCTCTCCCCCCCTCAAGTTTCCTCCCCTTTGTTTTCCTGCCCCCCTAGGTTCCTCCCCCCCTAGGTTCCTCCCCTTGGTTCTCCCCCCCCCCCGAGTTCCAATCCCTTGGTTCTCCCACCGCCTCCCAAGATCTCTCCCGTTTGTTCTCCCACCCCCAAGTTCCCTCCCCTTCGTTCTCCCAGACCAACCCTCAAATTCCCTCCCTTTGGTTCTGAGTTCCTCCCCTTGGTTCTCCGCCACCACCCAAGTTCCCCCCCCCCCCCCAATGTTCCCTCCCCTTCGTTCCCCCAGACCAACCTCCAAATTCCCTCCCGTTGGTTTACCCGCCCCTCCCCAAGTTTCCTCCCTTTGGTTCTCCCGCCCTCTCCCCCAAGTTCCCACCCCTTGGTTCTCCAGAACTTCCGACCCTAAGTTCCCTCCCCTTGGTTCCCCACGACCCCCCCAAGTTAACTCCCCTTGGTTCACCCTGTCGTCCCTCCCCAAGTTCCTTCTTGCTTCTCCCTACCCCAAGTTACCTCCCCTTTGGTACTCCATACCCACAAGTTACCTCCCCTTGGTTCTCCCTACCACAAGTTACCTTGCTTTTTTTCTCCCTACTCCCAATTTCCCTCCCTTTGGTTCTCCCTACCCACTCAGCATAAGTTACTTCCCCTTGATTCTCCCTTCTCCCAAAGTTTCCTTCCCTTGGTTCTCCCTCCCCACCCAGCCTTCCTCCCCCACCCCAAAGTTCCCTCCCCTTGGCTCCACAGCCCTCCTCCCCAAGTTTCCTTCCTTGGTTCTCTGGCCCTTCCCCCGAAGCTCCCCCCCCCCCCCCACGAAGTATACTCCCCTTGGTTCTCCCGCCTTCCCCTTCCAAACTCCTCCCCTTGGTTTTCCCGCCCTCCCAAGTTACCTCCCTTCGGTTCTCTCTCCCTCCCTCCCGATGTTCCCTACCCTTGGTTCTCCCGCCCTCCCCCACAAGTGTCTTCCCCGTGGTTCTCCATACCAAAACGAAGTTACCTCCCCTTGGTTCTACCCCCGAAGTTACCTCCCCTTCTTTCTCCCTACCCCCAATTCCCTCCCCTTGGTCCCTTGGTTCTCCATACCCCAAGTTACCTCCCCTTGGATTTCCTCCCCCCAAGTTTCTCCCACACTCCCTCCCCCAAGTTCCCCCCTTGGTTCTCCCACACTCCCTCCCCCAAGTTCCCTCCTTTGGTTCTCCCGCACTCCCTCCCCCCAAGTTCCCTCCCTTTGGTTCTCCCGCACTCCCTCCCCTTGGTTCTCCCACGCTCCCTCCCCCAAGTTCCCTCCCTTTGGTTCTCCCGCACTCCCTCCCCTTGGTTCTCCCACACTTCGTTCCCCCAAGTTTTCTCCCGACCTCCCCCAAGTATCCTCCCCTTGGATCTCTCGCACTCTCTCACCCCAAGTTCCCTTCCCTTGGTTCTCCCACACTTCCTTCCCCCACGTTTCCTCCCCTTCTTTCTCCCTACACCCCAGTTCCCCCCCTTGGTTTTTCCTAAACTCAAAAGCAGCATGCAGGAACCTGAAGATTAACAACCAATAGCTCGTAGCAGATGGAGTATACATTATTCCAAAAGAACAGAAGTCAAGTGACTAGTTCAGACAACTATCACTTCAGAACTCAAATGGATAATCATCCTCTGACAAGGCCGCAATGCTGACGGACAATGAATACCTGGCTTTGTAAGTCCAGAGACGAGGCTTTCCGAAAGTGTCTTGCTGTGGAGAGCATGCCACACCGATTTAGGAAGCAATCCAAAAAGATAAAACAAAGAGGAACCTCGATGTCAAGTACAACCCAAAGATGTCTAAGCTGGAATTGTGGCCACTCTCAGAATCGGTTTCATTCTCAGTTCTGTTTAACTCTTGCCCTCGAATCTGGTGAAATGGGAGAAATCAGATGACCTTGCGTGTCCGCTCTGCCAGGGCAAACAAACAGTGGAACATGTCCCGAGCTCATGCAAGGTAGCATTAAAACCAAGGAAGGTACACCTGCAGGCACGATCGAGGGCTTCAAAAACTCGCGCTCTTATTTTACTTCTTATTGCCTCTTCTTCTTCGTCTTGACTGATACTGCTTTTTGTTTGTATGTTTGTCTACCTCTGGTTATCATTTGCTTTGTTTTTAATTTTGTTTGTTATTCTATTGTTTTGTTTTTAATCTCCAATTTCATGTTCCTGTGCCTGTTGTGTTTTTGGTTCCTGTTAGTAGTTGTAGTTGTAGCATTTGTTGTGTCGTCGATTTATTTTCCTGTTGTGTTTTTCGGTCTTGTTTTCGTTCTGCTCATTAGTATCTTATTTACTTTCTTGGTGCTCTTGTTGATGTGGTTCCGGTATTTGTTAACATTATTCTTCTGTTCTTGCTTTGTCGTTTTTCCTCTATTTTTGTTCTTGCTCAGATCTGGACGTCTCTTGTTGACTTTCTGGTTGCTGTTCTCGTTTGCTTGTTTGACTTCTAGTTGACTTTGGTCTTTGTTCTTCAGTTTGTTGCTTTCTTTTTTGTAGACTTGTAGTTGTTTTTGCTGACGTGGTTGTGTTTTGTCCTGGGGTGTATTTATCTTTGACGTTGTTTTTGTTTGGTTATTGTATTTATTCTCTTGTCAATTTTGCGTATCCTTTTCTTAATGCTCTTGTTAGTGGTGGTTGTTGTTCTTTGTCTTTTTGTTTTTGCTCTGTCTTTCTTCTTCCTGCTCTTTGTGTTTCAGTTCTAGCATTCGTTGACATTGTACTTACGTTCATGCTGTTTTTTTTGTTTGTTTTAGTCGTTTTCTTTGGGGGAATGTTTATTTTTCTACTCCTATTATTCTTGTAATTGTTCATTTTCTTCATCTTGTTGACTTTGCTTTGGTGTTGTTCTGGATTTTGTTATTTTTGTTTTTTGTATTTGTTTGTGCTCGTTCTTGTTGCTCTTTTTTCTTGTTTTTCTTCTCTAATGTTTTGTTTGTTTTTTCCTGTTCCTTGGTGGCACTGGTGTTCTGGCTCTCGTCACGTGTTGACATTGGTGATGTATTCTTGCTGGCGTACGTTTTGCTCTTCTATACTTGTTCGTCCTGTTCTTGTTCCTTCTCTTGTTCTTGTTATGTTATTCCTTCATTCGTTTTCATTTGTTTGGTTTTGACTTCTTGTTGTCTGCCTTTATGTTCATATTTTCACTCTTCGTTCTTGTTATTAATGCAATATTTTCTTTCTTTCAGTATCAGTATTTCTTTCCCTTTTCTCCGTTTTTGTTTTTGCTTTTTGTTTTGTGTTCATTTTTTTTCTTTTTTGTTGCTCGCTTTCTTACTGTTTAAGCTGTGTTTTTCTTTCCACTGTGTGTTGCTTTTGATTTTGTTTCCTTGTGATATTCGTTCCGTCTTTGATTTTAATCTTGATCCTGTTTTTGTTGATGCTTTTCTTCCTTTTGATGTCATTATTGTTCTTGATATCGTTCCCTTCCATTCTCTTTCTTCGTGCTTTTCCCGGTGACTTGCAGTTGACGTTCTTTTTTTTTTTTTGCTTTGAGTTTCTGTTTTGAGTTGTAGTATTGTAGAAGTAGTTTTTGGTTTATTATTCCGTTTTGCGCTTGTTTTTTCCTTGTTTGTGTTCTGCTCAGTAGTTTTTCTTATTAGTGGTTTTTTTTTATTCTCTTGGTGATGTGGTTCTGTTATTAGTTGACATTATTCTTATGTTGTCGCTGTTGTTTTTGCTCTTTTATCTTGTTATATCTGTCCTTATTTCTTCGGGTTTTTGTTGACTTTGCTGTTGTAATTCTTGTGTGCTTGTTTGATTTTCTGTTGACTTTTTTTGTTGGTCGTTTTGTTATTTGCATTTTTGTGGATTTGTTGTAGTGGTGCTCTTGATGCTCCTGTGTTTTGATTTGTAGTTGTCTTCGTTTTTGTTCTTAAGTTTGCTCTCTTTGGATGTTTACTGTTTTTTTATTTCTTCTTCTTGTGTTTGCTCGTGTGTTTTTGTTGAGGTTTTCCCCTTTGCTTTGTTATTTGTTCTGGTCTTTTTTTTTTTTTTTGGTTCTGCATTGTTAAGTTGTCTTTTTTCCCGATATTACTGGTTATCATGATATTGTAGTTCTGCTATTTGTTGATATTGTTCTTAGCCTCTTGCTGTTGTGGGTTTTCATCTTCCAGTTCTCTTCTTTGTGTTTGGCATGTTGTATATTTAGATTCTGATTTTTCTCTTTGTTTTCGATTTTCTTGTTCGTAATCTTGTTGCTCTTGTTTTTGGTACTTTTTTCCATTTGTTTCTTTTCCTTTGTTTTTCGATTTATAACTTTCTTTTACTAGCTATTATTGGTGTTCTTTGTGTTGTAGATCTAGCATGTGTGGACATTGTCCTTATGCATTTTCCGTGGGGCTTTTTCTGTTCGTTTTTTTTGTTTGTATATTTTTATAGTATTACTTTTGTAGTTGTTCCCTTTTTTGCAGTTGTTCCTTTTCTTCATCTTGTTGATTTTGGGGCTGTTCTTAATTTAGTTATTTTTCAATTTTGTTTTTCTTGTTCTTGCTGTTTTTGTTGTTCTTGTCTCTATTATTGTTCTCTTTTGTCTTATTTTGTTGTGTTTGTTCTGCTCTGAATTTTTTGGTTTGTTGCTGTTCTAGGTGCCTTTGGTGTTCCAGTTTGTCATGTGCTTGTTCCTCTTTTTTTCTTCTTGACTTTGTTCTTTTGTTCGTTTCTTAGAGATTTTGCTGTATTTGCTTATGATTTTATTTTCTTCGCATTGGCTTTATTATTCTTGTCATTAATCCTCTTTTTTCTTCTTTCTCTTCAATTCTTTTGGTTTTGCGGGGCTTTGGTTTATTTGCGTGTATTTTTTGTTTTTATTTTCCTATACTGTTTTATTTTGCTGTTTTTCTTTTAAGTCTTTTTCTTGTTTTTCTTTGTTTTGTTGCTCGCTTTCTTCATATTTTTCAGCTGTTTTTTTTCTCCCTTTTTTCTTTCGTCTCTCCTTTTGATTTTGTCTCCTAGTTATTTTCTTTAGTCTATTTTTTCGTTCTTGTTCTCTGTCCTGTTGCTATTCGTCTTTCCGTTTACTTTTTTGTTGTTGTTGATTTTTTTTCTGTTCCAGTCTTCTTCGTCGTGCTTTTCTTGGCGATTTGTTATGGTTTTGCCGTTATTGTTATCATAGATTTTTTTCTTCTTGTTGTTTTGCCTCTTGTCCCTTTTGCTCATCCATTTCTCCTGGTGTTCTTGCTGTTCTTGATTTTCTTTTCATATCTGTTTATCCATGTCGATACCGTTGTTATTGATAGCACAATAAGTGTGATGGATTTGTCATTTATTGTGCACTGTTCTCGTTTTCTGCTTTTTTTTTTCTTGGGATTGTTCGTTTTCTTCGTTTCTGATTTTTGTTTATGTGTTGTTGTACTTTCTTTGGGGGGTACGTGGGTGCGTGGGCGAGTTCTCGTTCGTGTAGTTGTAGTTGTTATAATAGTAGTTATTTTCATTTTCCCGTCGTGCGTTTCTTTCTTTGTCTTCTTGTTTTTGCTCTGTCTACCAGACTTTGCAACTCGTGTTCTTGTTAATGACCTTGGTGTTGTGGTTTGGCTTTTTGTTGATATTATTCTTATGTTCGTGCTGTTCTCGCTTTGTGTTTTTTTTTCTTTATTTTCTCTTCCGAATAATTTTGTTTTTGGTTTTTTTTTCTTGTTCTTGCCGTTCTGTTCTTATTGGTTTTGTTCTTTTTTTCTCTCGTGTTTTTCTATTTGTTCTCTCTGAAGTTTTTGTTTGTTTGTTCTTGTTCTTTGGTGCCTTTGATGTTCTGGTTCTGTCATGGGTTGTGATCGTATTCTTGCTGATGTACGTTTTGTTCTTGTACACGTATTCTTCCTGTACTTGTTCCCCCTGTTGTTCCTGTTGACTTCGTTGTTCTTCTGTTTCTTTGACTTCTTGTGGTATTTGTTTAAGTTCGTGCTTTTTTTCCCGTTCTTGTCATGAATACTCTTTTTTTTAACCTTTTCGTTTCCCTTTTGTTTTTGCTTTTTCTTTTGTTTTTGATTTTGTTTTGTTTTTGCTTTGTTTTCTTCTGTTTTATTTTGTTGCTCGTTTTCTTCATATCGTTTCAGGTGTTTTCTGTTGTTGCTTTTGATTTTGTCCACTAGTTATGTTTAGTATTTTATTTTCATTACTATTCCTGATCTTGTTGCTGTTTTGTATTCTTTGCTTTACTTTTTGTTCTCGATTTGTCCCCTTCCACTCTTCTTCGTGATTTTCGTGATTTTTTTAATTTCTGTATTGATTTTTTTTCGTTTTGTGTTGTTTTGAGGGTTTCTCTTTCGTGTTGCTGTAGCTGTAATGTAGTATTTTAATTCTCCTGTTCTGCGTTTATGTCTTCTTGCTTTTACTCCACTTAGATTTTGTAATTCGCGTTATCTTGGTGTTTTTCGGCTATTTGTTCACATTATTTTACGTTTTTGGTGTTGTCCGTTTTGCTTTTTCTATCTTGCTGTTTCAGTACTTGTTTCTCTTCAGAATAATTTTGTTGTTTTTGTTTTTGTTTCTGTTTTTCTTGTTCTTGCTGCATTTTAGTTCTTACTGCTCTTGTTTTTGTTTTTCTCGAGTTTTTCTATCTTATGTGTGTTCTTTCTGAAAAGTTTTGTTTGTTCTGTTCATAGGTGCCTTTGGTGTTCTGGTTCTGCCACGTGTTGATATTGTTACTGTATACTTGCTGGTGTGCGTTTTACTTTTCTACACTTGGTTCTTCCTGTACTTGTTCTTCCACTTGTTCTTGTTGACTTTGTTGTTTTTCTTTTGTTTGTTTCTTTGACTTTTTGCCGTCTTTTGTTGTTTTTGTCATTATTGCTCACATTTTCTCTTTCCTTTTTGTTGTTGTTTGTTTGTCACTTTTTTTCCATTTTTGTTTTGTTTTGTTGTTTTTGATTCTTTCTGTGGTTTTAGTCGTTTTTCTTTTTCCGTTGTTTTTGATTTTGTCCCGGTTATACTTGTTCCATTGTTTTTCATTCTTGATCCTGTTTGTGCTGCTAATCTTTCCGACGGGTTTATTATTCTTGATTTTCCCTTTCGTTGTTCTTGGTGCTTTTTTGGTCGATTTGCTGGTGAAGGTTTTGCCGTTGTTGTCATCACATAAGTTATTTTTCTATTGCTTGCCGTATTGCTTCTTGTCGCATTGCTTCTTGTTCCTTTTGTTCTTCATTTCTTCTGGTATTCTTCCCGTTATCGTTTTTGTTCCCATTTCTGTGTATCCACGTTTATGCTCTTGATATTGTTTGCGTAACAAGCATACTTGTGGATTTGCCGTGCATTGTGTATTGTTCCGTTTTCTATTCGTCTTTTTTCATAACTTTCTTGTTTCTGTTTTGTCATGTTTTCTTTGCTCTGGGTTTCTGTTTTGTGTTTTTGTTGCTGCTGTTGTTGTTTTTTTTTCTTTTTCGACTTTCTGGTGACGACTGTTTTTTCTTCAATGTTTGATTGTTCTTGTTCCTGCCGTTGTTCGTATTGATTTTGTTTTGTTTTGTTTATCGTTTTCTTTTGTTTGTTTATTTGTCTTTGGTCTCCTCTTACGTTTTTGTTGTCCTCATTCTTTCCGCTTTGTTCATGTTGCTTGCATTTTCTCTGTTTCCTCTTCTGATCTTTCTTCTTCCTTTCATCTTAACGTCTTTCTTCTTCGTTTCCTCTTATCGTCTTTCTTCTTCGTTTCCTCTTCTTGTCTTCGTTTCCTCTCGTCTTTCTTCTTCGTTTCCTTTCTTATCATTCTTCTTCCTATTGTGTATGTCTTTGCTATGTTTTTATTTGTTTTTGTTTGTTTTTATTTTTATTTATTCCTTTTCATTTGCGTTTATGAGTTTTTCTCCTGTTTCTATAACATACTCCAAAGAAGACTTACTCGTTCTTGTTCTTCTTGTTCTGTTTTTACTGCTGCTGCTGCTGCTGTTGCTGATGCTCCTCTTTTCAGGTGGGTAACGTAACGCTTTTGCAGACACACTGGAACAAAGTGAATCCAAATTGTACATGCACAGACTAAAAATGAATTCATCAGTAAATAAAGAAGTCAGGTCTCAATTGCTATTGCTATTGTTATTTTTCTTTAAAGCCCAGCCAACAGCGTAGAGCCATGTCAAGGCTAGAACCATTTAACACACACACAATACTTCTAGAGGAAAGAAAAAAAAGAAAAGATGATTAAGTACACATTTCAATGCGTTTGTGCACAGAATATAAAGAAACACACAGGGGATTTATTAAGCATGTAAGGCTTTATGGATACATACAGGTAAATGGGCCAGCAAAGCAGATAACGAAAAAGATGACAAAGCAAAGGAGCGAAGCAGACAAAGAAAATAAATGAGGAAATTTCTAGCGCGAAATTTTCAGAAAGTGAAGGATACTATACGTACAGAAAGAGAGCCCTTGGCATCCCCATGGCGAAAAGAAAGAAAAGAAATTTAAGTACACATAGCAATGCATTCGCGCACATAATCTAAGGACATGCCCCTGGCGTTGACCACTCCGTCCAATTTATCGCACAGGGGATTTAAAAATCACATGAATACAAATATAAGCATACCTAAGACATCAAAACATTTATAAAAACGGGCATAAATTACCCAAAATTGATTCCGCATATCTCACCTCCCTAGAGCCAAAAATGCACTTAATACACGTACCTAGTTTCAATCCTAAGAAAAAGTATGTTAGACTTTATCGAACACATACAGTGAATAGACCATTAAGGCAGAAAATGATAGGTAGAAATGACAGAAAGTAGAGGAACAAGGCAGAAACAAAGATTGACAGAAAAGAGGAAATTTCTAGCACAGAATTTCCAGAAGGTGGGGGAACTGAGTTATGTCCCTTTGAGGTTTGGTCACCCTTGTATTTGTGATGATTGTTGTAGAGATAAATCTCGGACACTGCACTTCAGTCTGTGTCTTTGTTGTATGGAACTAAATATTGCCACTCTACAAGTTAAAGGCTTTACCACAAGAACCAACCAGCCCATGAGGGGGAAGTGTACGGGAGTTGGGTAGTGAGGTGGTGGACACCTGGACTTTTGTCGGGACCAACATTTTGATGGCTGTGTACATCTCTTCTACAGATTGTCTTAAAGCCCATTATGTTTACTGGTATACCGGAGAAGGAAGATTCTCCATCTTTGTGATGACCCAGTCTCTGTGTGGTAGTCCAGGTATGATCCAGGGCTCAAGTTCCCTTCCGCTGTTTGTCACTAGTGTTTCTGGATCATCTCTTGTTTTTTCCCCTACAAACTCAAATCTGTTATCGAGTTCAATCCCAGCCAACAAGAGTAAAAACTGGCTGAACGTTCGCTCTCCATATTGGATATTTCCATCATTCTGATGGTGCCAGCATACAGCCTCATTGGTCCCTCTCCCTCCTCTTTCCCCATTTCAAGACCCTACCAGCGCATAGTTTTTTTTTGCAGGTTGGGGGGGGGGGGGGGGTCTGTCAGATGATTTCTGGCAGATTTGGTTGGAGCATGTATGGAATTGTCCGAGTGCGATGAATCCCTCTTGAACAAACTCCAGTCTCCTCCTTGGTCACCCACCTCTCTCCCCTTTCCCAAGTTGTAAAGTTTGATCACTTACCAGGACACTGTGAAGGTCGGGTAGATGGATCAGACGGTAGGTGAACGTGTAAACGACACCGTGTAGAGTCTTGAGATGTTGACACAGGTCATGGAGGTACAGGGCTTCTTGTTCACTGAAGGCATTGGTGCAGGAGGGTCACAGTCGTTGTCGCTTCCTGCGGACACAGGAACTTTCGTTAGAACATGCGACATATTAATTATAGTTGATATATTCTGGTCGTGAGTTTGTTGTGCCTGGGATTTAAAAAAAAGATTCATTGTTCTGCATATTGATAGTTTTTATCATTGTTGTTGTTGGTAGTGTTGGTGATGACAGATACAGTGTCTTCCGTAGTTACACGTTAATCCATAACACTGCCCTACCTGACCTGGTCTTGTGGTTCCGTGTTTTGTATTTTTCCCATTATCATTAGTCTTATTGTTTGAAGCCCAGCCGACTGCGTGAGCCATATCAGGATTGTACCCATTTCAAAACGTTACAATATCAATAAAAAAAAATCTAAAAAAGAAAATTAAGTACACATATCAATGCACTCGCACACATAATCTAAGATATGCCCCTGGTTTTGACCATTTCGTCCAGTTTATCACCAAGGGTTTAAGAAAATTAAACCTGAATGCAAATGTAAAAATAAGCACATCAAAACATACAAACTTGACCTAAATTACTTAAGATTGCTTCTGCACATCACTTCTTTTGAGCCAAGAATGCACTTAATACAGGTACCCAATTATCAATCCTAAGAGAATGTAAGGCTTTATAGAACACATACAGTCCATGGACCAGAAAGGCAGAAAATGAAAGAAAGATAATAGAAAGCAAAGGAAGAAGGCAGAAACAAAGTGGCAGAATCGGAAATTTTAGCACATAATTTCCTCAAAGTGGAGATACTGTTTACACTGAAAGGGACTCTGGCATACCCATAGTAGAGTATGACTTGCAGTCTTCAATTTTTTATTTGTAACTCAACCCACAAAAAGACTCAATACTCTGGCCGCAAGTAGCAGAAACAAGGTCTGTCTGCAAGAATCCAAAGTCATGTTGCAATGCATGACCAGACAAGAAACAGAGGCCTACATCTTATACGCTAACATGCTCGGGCCCAAGTGGCGAGACAGCGAGTGGCGACGGCAAGAAACAAAGTGTGCTGTGAAACGGGACTAAAGGCGTAAGTGTATTTTAGCTGATGTACGGCGTTTATTTCACACAAAAAAGACGGAGTCGTCATCAAACACAAGGGCGATTTGCACGTCCACCATGTTTACCTCAACGGCGAGATTCTCTGGATGCTACCTAGCCTGACCTAGCAAACACCTAGTCATGCTTGCCACTAGGTGGAGGAAACAAACGCTAGTAGCGTACCTCACGAAAACCTCGCTTGCCTAGCGCGTATGAAACGTGCCTTAGTACCTTTATGCAACTCAAAAAGTGCTGATTGTCCAAGTGTGTAGGTTACTTGCTATGGGACGAATCCTCTTCAGTTCCACAGATTAACTATGGCGTAAACGCTGTTTGACATAGGTAGTTATCCAATCACTAGATAACCATTTTTTCCCGCGTGACAACCGGTTGATCATTCCGGGAAAAAATGTCGCCATGGAGCGGCGCCACCCATTTTTTCCCATGGATATGATTTTTTTCACAGGATTTGGCCCAAAAAAAATCTTTTATCCCTGTTATTTCTTCATGTGCTAGGTGCATGCTGCACGCAAGGACATCAGTTTGTCATCTTATCTGAAAGACTAGCACCCAGACCACCAATCAAGATATGCTGTAAAGTTGGAGGGTGGTGGGATGAAGGGGTAGACAACTTCATTCCGGGATAGAGTCCAGGGTTTCTCGCATCCAAAACGGATCAGTGTCATACAGTCCCCCTACTCCCCTGTATTTCTTTTGAACCTTTTGTTCACGTCCAACGCTTTTAGACAAGATTTACAAGAGTCTGAAGATCGGAGTTTGTTAAAAAGAGAGAGAGAGAGAGAGAGAGAGAGAGAGAGAGAGAGAGAGAGAGAGAGAGAGAGAGAGAGAGAGAGAAAGAGAGAGAGAGAGAAAGAGAGAGAAAGAGAGAGAGAGAAAGAGAAAGAGAGAGAGAGAGAAAGAGAGAGAGAGAGAGAGAGAAAGAGAGAGAGAGGAGAGAGGAGGAGAGAGAGAAGAGAGAGAGAAGAAAGGAGTTAACCATTCAAATTCGTGCCACTTAAATCTGCCAAGTATTACTTCTAATCAGATTCTTAGTTTGCACAAAACTATGCGATGGCGAGAGAGAGAGAGAGTGTGTGTGTATGTGTCTGTGTGTCAATGTGTGTGTATGTGCGCACGCATGTGTGTGTGTGTGTGCGTGTGTGTGTGTGCGTGTGTGCGTGTGACTGTGTGAGCGTGAGTGTATTTGATCCCTGTGCAAATTATTCAGCTGTAGCAATCTTGAGTGTGTGTGTGTGTGTGTGTGTAAAACCATGCGTTCTCAATCCAATTAAGCACACAACCAACTTGCCAAATAAAGCCCACTACTAAATTGCCAGTTGACCATCCAACTGGCCAACTAACTTTGTCATTACACTTCAATGTATGCCATCCTTACCTCATCCCCTTCAAAACCAAACGAGTGTTTCCTCCTCCACCCCTCCATTTATCGTTCATGTAGCGGTTTTGACTGTCACTTGTAATACAGAAATGGACTCAAGATCTGGTATTTTGACTTCAATCTCACCCTGCAACATGAAAAACATACAACTGACTTGTTCGCTACCCATCTTAACCCTTTGACTTCCGTACCCTATTCAATAACTGCAAAAACTTAACCCTTTGACTCCCTCAATCTATCCACCAGCTTTCTGGAAGAA
>JAPXFY010000024.1:21808117-21825617 GCA_030674185.1 Monoplex corrugatus
CCTATTGGCTCTCCATCCCCAAGTCCCCTTCCCTTGCTTCTCCCCCACAATTACCCTCCCATTGGTTCTCCCCGCAAATACCCTCCGTTTGATTTTTCACCTCCCCTAAAGGTCCGTCTCATTGGCTCTCTCGCCTCCAAGTTTCCTCCCAATTAATTTTTCCATGTACCCTCCTGTTGGTTTTCCCTCCCTATGTACTACTATTGGTTCTCCCACCCCCCAAGCTCCCTCCCCAAGTTCCCTCCCATTGGTACCCTCCCCAAATTCCCTCCCTTTGGTTCTCCAGCACACCCCCTAAGTTTCCTCCCCTTGGTTCCCCCCTCCACTTACCCTCCTGTTGCTTCTCCCCCCACGTACAACATACTTCCCACCCCCTTTTGGTATTCCTACCCTCAAGTTCCCTCCCCTTGGTTCCCAGTACCCTCAAATTCCCTCCCCTTGGTTCTCCGCCAAACGTTCCCTCCCCTTGGTTATCTATGAAGAGTTCCCTTCCCCCACGAATTACCCTCCCGTTGCTTCTCCGTCCCCAAGTTCCCTCCCACTGTTTCCATCCCCAAGTACCCTCCCTTTGGTTCTTCCCCCCTCCCAGGTCTCTCTCCCATTGGTTCCCTCCCCAAGTTCCTCCCCTAGGTTCTCATGCCCCTCAAGTACTCTCCCCTTGGTTCTCATGCCCGTAAGTACCCTCCCCCTTGGTTCTCCCCCCCAAAAATTCCCTCCCATGGGTTCTTTCTTCCCAAGTTCCCTCCCACTGTTTTCCTCCTCAGGTACCTTTCCTTTAGTTCTTCTCCCCCCCCCCCCCCGCCTTCGAATTCCTTTCCATTGGTTCCCTCCTCACAATCCCTCCCCTTGGTTCTCCCGCCCCCAAGTTTCCTATTTATTCTCCCTAGCCAAGATCCCTCTCATTAGTCCCCCACCACCACCGAGTTCACTCCCCTTGGTTCTCGCCCCATGTAACCTCCCATTGGTTCTCTCACCCCCCCCCCCCAAGTAGTCTTCCGTTTTTTTCCCTCCCCAAGTAATCTCTCATGGTTCATCCTCCCCAAGTTTCCTCATCTTGGTTCTTCCGCGCCCAAATACCCTCCCATTCCTTCTCCTTCCCCGAGTTCCCTCCCATTGGTTCCCTCCAAAAGTAAATTCCGATTAGTTCCCCCCGCCCCCAATTTTCCTCCCTTTGGTTCTCTACCCCCACAAGTTCCCTCCCATTGATTCTCCCCCCCCCCTCTAAATTCCCTCCCAATGGTTCCCCCCCTCCCCTTGTACACTCATTAGTTCTCCAGCCCCCCCTCCCCCCATCCAAGTGACCTCCCATTTACCCGGTATCTCCCTTCACGAGGTCCCTCTCATTAGTTCTCTCCCCAATCAAGTTCTCTCCCATGAGTTCTCACTCCCCAAATTCCCTCCCACTGTTTCCATTACCAAGTACCCTCCCTTTGGTTCTTCCCCTTCCCCCAAGTTTACTCCCCTTGGTTCTCCCCCAAGTGCCCTCCCATTGGTTCTCCCCTCAAATACCATCCGCTCTGTCCTCCCCCCCCCCCTCAAAGTTCCCTCCCATTGGCTCTCCCGCCCCAAGTTTCCTCTCCTTGGTTCTTCCGCGCCCGAATACCCTCCCCATCTTTCTCCTTCTCCGAGTTCCCTCTCATTGGTTCCCTCCAAAAGTAAACTGACTGGTCACCCCCCCCCCCCCAAGTTCCGTCCCGTTGGTACACACCCCATGTTCTCTCCCCTTGGTTCTCCACATACACCCCCAAGTTCCCTCTCCTTGATTCTCCCTCCAATTACTTTTCCCATCGCTTCTCCCCCCATGCCCCCCTTGGTACTCCAACCCTCAACTTCCCTCCCCTTGGTTCACCCCCAAAAGTGCTCTCCCCTTGGTTCTCTCCCTACAAATTATCTTCCCATTGCTTCTCCCTCCCCCAAGTTCCCTACCACTGTTTCCCTCCCCGGGTACTCTCCGTTTCGCTCTTCCCCTCCTTCCAGTTCCTTCCCATTGGTTCCCTCCCCCAAGTTCCTTCCCCGTGGTTCTCCTGCCCCACAAGTACCCCCCCCCCTTGGTTCTCCCCCAAAAGTAAGTTCCCTCCCCTTGGTTCTCCCCTCAATTACCCTACCATTGCTTCTCCCATCACGTTCCCCCCCCCCCTTTGGTACTACAACCCTCAAATTCCCTCCCCTTGATTGCCCCCACTCTCAAGTTTCCTCCCATTGCTTCTCTTCCCATGTATCCTCCCTTTGGTTTGTCCCCCTTGCCAGATCCCTCCCACTAAGTTCCAATCCCCCTTGGTACTCCCACCCTCAAGTTCCCTCCCCTTGGTTACCCCCACCCTCAAGTTCTCTCCCCTTTGTTCCCCTCATCAAGTACCCTCCCTTTGGTTCTCCCCCCAAGTTCCTCCCATTCGTTCTCCCCTCCAAGTTCCCTTTCATTGGTTCCCATTGGTCCCCCCCCCCCATGCCCTCCCATCGGTTCTCCTCTTTAAGTTCCTTCCCTTTGTTTCCCTCCCCAAGTTCTCTCCCATTAGTTCTCCCCCCCCCCTTACCATCCCATAGTTTCTCCCCCCCAGCCCCACTCCTTGATTCTCCCCCAAGTTCTCTCCTTTTGGTTCCCCCCACATTTACCCTCCCCTTGGTTTTCTATCCCCATGTACCCCTACTGATACTCCCGTCTCCTATCCCAAGTTTCCTCCCTTTAGTATTCTCTCCCAAAGTTCCCTCCGTTTGGTTCTCCCCCAAGTTCTTCCCATTCGTTCTCCGCCCCCAAATTCCCTTCCCTTGATTCTCCCTACCCAAGTTCCCTCCACTTGGTTCTCCCGCCCTCCCACACACCGTTTCCTCCCTTTGGTTCCCTCAGCAAATATCCTCCCTTTGGTTCCCCCCACCCAAGTTCCCTCTCCTTGGTTCTCTCCCCTCCAAAATTATTTTCCACTGGCCCTTCCTACCCAAGTTCCCTTGGTTCTCCTGCCCACAAGTACTCATCTTTGGTTCCCCCAACCAAGTTCCCTCTCCTTAGCCCCCCCCCCCCAAATACCGTCCCATTGGTTCTCCTTCCCCATGCACCCTCCCATTGGTTCTCCTTCCCCATGCACCCTCCCATTGGTTCTCCTTCCCCATGCACCCTCCCATTGGTTCTCCTTCCCCATGCACCCTCCCATTGGTTCTCCTTCCCCATGCACCCTCCCATTGGTTCTCCTTCCCCATGCACCCTCCCATTGGCTCTCGCCCTCCGCAAGTTTACTCCCACTGTTTCCCTCCCCAAGAAACCTCCCACTGGTTCTCCACCCCACCCCCAAGTACCCTCCCATGGGTTCTCCTTCCCCAAGTTCCCCCACTGGTTCCCCACCTCAAGTACCCTACCATCCTCCCTTCCCGATTTCCCTCCCATTGGTTTCCCCTCCCCCAAGTATCCTCCGATTGATACCCCCTTCCCCTCCCCTTGGTCCTCCCTCCCCATGTATCCCTATTGACACTCCTGTCCCCCATCCCAAGTTCCCTTCCATTGGTTCCCTTCCCTTTTGATTCTCCCCCACGAGTTCCCTCCTCTAAGTTCTCTCCCATGGGTTCTCCCTCCACAAGTTTCTCCCACTGTTTCCGTCCTCAAGTTACCTCCCCTTGGTTCCCACACCAAGTTCCCTCCCCTTGGTTCTCCTCTCCATGTACCCCTAATGTTCTCACGCCCCCCACCCCGCTCCAATATTTCCTCCCATTGGTTCTCCCTACCCAAGTTCCGCCCCCCTTCGTTCCCTTCCCAAGTTCCCTCCCATTGCTTCTCTTCCGCCCCCAAGTACCCCCCCCCCCTTGGTTCTCCAACCAAGTTCCGTCCCAATGGTTCTCCCTCCTCATGTACCCCTATTGATTCTCCTGCCCCCCCCCCCTCCAAGTTTCCTCCCATTGGTTCTCCCCAAGTTCCATCATATTTGTTCCCTCCCAAAGTACCTCCTTTTGGTTCCCCCAAGTTCCCTCAAGTTCGTCCCCCCCCCCCAAATACCGGTACTTCCATTCGTTCCCGACCACCACCAAATACCCTCCTATTGGTTTTTCCTACCCAAGTCCCCTTCCATTGGTTCTCCCCCCCCCCCCCATAAGTATCCTCCAATTTGTTCTCCTTTCTCCCCCCCCCCAATACCTCCCATTGGTTCTTCCTCCCTTCCCCGCTTCCTCTCTCACTCAAGGCTCCCCCCTCCTTCTTCGACACCCAAAGTTCCCTCCCTCCCTTGGGCACCCCCCCCCCTTTTCGACCCCCAAAAGTTCCCTCCCTCCCTTGTGGCTAGCCCCTCTTTGACCACCAAAGTTCCCTCCCTCCCTTGGGGTTGCCCCTTATGGGACCCCCAAAGTTCCCTCCCTCCCTTTGTGCTCCTCCTCTCCCCCTCAAAGTTCCCTCCCTCCCTTGGGGCTCCCTCTCCCCCCAAAGTTCCTCCCTCCCTTTGGGGCATCCCCTCTCCCCCCCCCCCAATCCCCAAGTCCTCGTCTCAGTCCCTTTCCTATCTACCAAACTTTGCTGTCCTCAGACCCTCCCCAATTTCCCCAGGTTTCTTCCCTTCAGAATTCCAAGTTCTTTTCGCTGTTCAACTAAGTTGCCTTCCCTCTGAGTCTTTCAAAAAAGGTCTATACCTTCCTACTGTTTCCCAAAGTTGCCTCCCTTGGGTATCGTTCCTTCAAAGTTCTCTCCCATCTGTCCCTTCCCAACCCCTGGAACACCTTCTCTTAATACAGTTCTTACCTCAACATTTCACAAAGTCACAGCCTTTCTCTTGAAATGTGTTTACCTGGCTTGGCCATGTTCGCCGAATGCTGGATATTCATATCCTGAAGATATACAATCCATGAGCTCACTGCAGGATCCTGGCACACAGGGCGTTCACTGCTGCTTTATAGGGAATCTTGCAACTGAGGCCTGAAATCAGCTGATATCAGTGTGTCCACCTGCAAAGAGACAGCTACAAATCGCTGTGCCTAGTGAAGGCCGTACGTGGAGGCATGGTCACCGCAGAGGAGAAATGATCTCCAATGTTGTTGGAGAGATGAAAAAGAAAGCACAGCTGATGCTGTTTACCATCCAACTCCTCAACCGAGTGCATCCATTGTCTAATCAGATGGATCCATCAATTCAAAAAGAAATTTTGTGTCATTGTTCATGATGGTAGTAGTTTTGCAGACCATTTTAGAGGCGGGGATTGGAATCCAGACGGAGAACCGATTTCAATTAAAACAAAAACTTTGGTCACACCAGAAGAGCATCTAACAGTCAGGAAGCGGATGATGTCCAGTCGCCTGAAAGGAGTTCAGAGCCAAAACATTTGCCTGACAGGGGTTTTTCCTCTGAGGATCTTCTGCAGCTTGGCTCTCCACACAGTTTCTTGATACCGTTATGTGACTAGACCACTGACTTTCAGGAACAGTTCTGAGAATATCCACAAAAGACAGGATGACACTGTTTTATAGACTCTGTGGACTGACTCCCCACCTTGCCTTTCTTCAATTTGCCTCTACTTCCAAAAATGAAAGATGCTCCCAGGATTCACCGAAAGGGGAAGAGAATGGTGAATCTATTGGCGCCAACCTAATACCGACTGGAAATACACAACGGACCAGACGTAGACGAAGAAAAAGGAATTCCCGTATGCTGTGGAAAGCATTTCTGCCAAGCGCGGCATGAGGATCCACAGGACGAAAAAAGTTCCGTGATGAATGAACAGCAGCGCACTGCGCCAGCAGACAGAGTGTCGGAAAACCAGGACCAAGAATCAAATCACAATGCCAAGGACATCCACGATGATTGACGAAACTGTACTGGTGATGCTACGCCAGAAGCTCAATCTACCCGTCCATAAGTGCAAAAGAGGAATGGGAGAGGCTGGATAAAGAAATCCACAAACAAAATGCGCTGATGCACACAGAAACTCAAACTAACCACGTTCAGATACTCTGTATATGCAACATGTAGGGATGCCTGTGGAGTAAAACAGCCGAAGGTAAAAACCCCTCCTGAGAAATCCACACTTCAGCAAGAGGGAAAAAAAAGGATTCTGAAGAAACAAATTAAAGCTGCTTCATAATTTGAGAAAAAAAAAGGGATTAGGAAAAAACTATGAAAGAGAATCAATGCCCTCAGCAAAGCAGAATACGCAAAGAATAAGAGCAGCAAAAAAAATTAGTTCTTTAGATACCCCTTCTGGTTTGGCAGGAAATTACTCCAGCCACCCAAGTCAGGGACAAACACAATGGATAAAACAGCTCTGGCACAGTATCACAGGAAAGCACTCCAGTCCTCAGGGCGAAACATCACTTGAAATCGTCATCTGGGCGTAATGAAATAGCTTATCTGCTGCATGAAAATGAATTTACGACACTGGGAAAATCCCCAAAGATATGTCAGAATCAATTTCCATTGCTGTTCCAAAGAAGACAGGGGCTATAGAATGCGAACTCCATCGCACAATCAGTTTGATGAGTCATGTAACAACAATCCTATTAAAAATAATCATGATGAGACAATGAATAGAATCAAAAGAGAAATAGCAGAAGAATATGAATGCCATATACATCCTAAGAACTATCATAGAGAAGTCAATTGAGTTGAATAAGGATTTATATTTATGCTTTATCGATGATACCAAGGCTTTCGATTGGGTAAGACATGAAAAATTGATCAATCAACTGGAAAGTCTCAATGTTGATAGAAAAGATCTACGAATAATCAGAAATATGTATTGGGAACAAACAGCTGCAATGAGAATAGAAAACGATATAAAGTCTTCCCAATATATCAAAAGAGGAGGCATACAAGGTTGTGTTCTGTCACTAGATTCGTTTTCACTTTACAGCGAAAACATGAGAAACCTAGAAGAATACCCTGGATTAAAGGTTGAAAGAAAAATGATGAACAACATTCGTTACGCAGATGACACCGTGCTAATTGCAGAAAATGAAAGGGACCTATAAAACCCTGTGAATATAATAGAAATAGAAAGCAAAAATAAAGGGTTGGAGCTAAATAGCAAGAAGACTAAAGTCATGTAATCAGTAAAAAACATGAAATTCCTTTATGCAAAATAAAACCAAACGGCACAACATTGAGACAGGTTGATAAGTTTAAATATCTAGGAACGATCACCTCACCAGATGGCAGATGCACGTCAGAAATAGCCAGCAGAATCGGCCAAGCCAAAACAGCATTCAAGAAGATGAAAAGCATTCTTACCAACAAATGCCTATTAACATTAAGAAGACAGTTCTTGAATGCTATATAGAACCGATAATTTTATACGATTGTGAGACGTGGACAGTCAACAAACAAAGCCAGAAGAAGATTAAGGCAGCCGAGATATGGTTTCTAAGAAGCATGTTGATAGTTCCATGAACAGCAAAGAAAACAAACGAGACAGTCTTGATGGAGGCAGACACAAGAAGATCATTGATAAGGAAGATTAGGAAAGGACAGGCAACATTTATAGGCTGTTTTATGAGGAAAAGGGAAAAAGAGCACCTGGTCACAACAGGAAAGCTGGAGGGAAAGAGAACACCAGGTAGACCCAGGGAGAAAATATTGGACGGACTTGCAGGGTGGCTCGCTCTTTTATTTTACTTCTTGTTGTGTTCCTCTTCTTCTTCGTCTTGACTGATGTTACGGTTTTGATTGTATGTTTGTTTACTTCTGGTTGTCGTTTGCTTTGTTCTAAATTTCGTGTTACTATATTCTGTTTTGTTTTTAATCTCCTATTTCTTGTTCCTGGGCCTGTGGTGTTTTTGGTTCCTGTTAGTTATTGTAGTTGTAGCATTTTCTTCATCTTGTTGACTTTGGTGTTGTTCTTGATTTTGTGATTTTTGTTTTTGCATTTGTTTCTGCTTCTTCTTGTTGCTCTTTTTCTTGTTTTTTTTCTCCTCTAATGTTTTGTCTGTTTGTTCCTGTGTGCGCTGGCTCTCGTCATGTGTTGATGTTGCTAATGTATTCTTGCTGGTGTACGTTTTGCTCTTCTATACTTGTTTCTCCTGTTCTTGCTCCATCTCTTGTTCTTGTTATGTTATTCCTTCCTCCGTTTTCGTTTGTTTGTTTTTGACTTCTTGTTGTTTGTCTTTATGTTTGCATTTTCACTCTATTGTTCTTGTTAATAATGCCATATTTTCTTTCTTTCAATATCAGTATTTCTTTCTCTTTTCTCTGGTTTTGTTTTTGCTTTGTGTTCATTTTTTTCTGTTTTGTTTCTCTCTAGCCCTTTCTTAATACTGTTTTTAAGCTTTGTGTTTCCCCCCCCCCCCCCACTCTGTTGTTACTTTTGATTTGGTTTCCTTGTGGTATTTGCTCCATCTTTGTTCTCAATCTTGATCCTGTTTTTGTGGATATTTTACTTCTTTTTGATGTTCTTCTTGTTCTTGATATTGTTCCCTTTCACTCTTTTTCTTCGTGCTTTTCTTGGTGACTTGCAGTTGACGTTTTTCTTTTTTTTCCTTTCTTTTTTGCTTTGCTTCGGGCTTCTGTTTTGAATTGTAGTAATTGTATATATATATATATATATATATATATATATATATATATATATATATATATATATATATTTAACGCTCAGTAAATTAGAGCGAACCAATCAATTGTGAAAATTGGATGCTGTTCATGTTCATGTCAATTGCTGGGGAAACGCCGAGGAGGTCAAGATCATTCGTAACATCAGCCTTCAGAGTCAGGGTTCTGCCTTGTCCACGTCGAAGGTTGACACGATCGCTGAGGTTGTTATCCATGTTGATACTGTTGTTATTGATAACGCAATAAAAAGTGTTATGGGTTTGCCATTTATCGTGTACTATTCTTGTTTTCCTTTTTGTTTGTTTGATTTGTTTTGTTTGTTTCTTTGTTGTTGTTTTTTCCTTTTCTTCTTCTTCTTCTCTTTCTTCGTTATTTTCATGTTCGCGCTGTTCTCCCTTTTGTTTTTGTTTTCTGTATTTTCTCTTCCGAATGATTTTGTGTTTCTTGTTCTTGCCATTCTTGTAGTTCTTATTGCTTTTGTTCTTTTTTCTCGTGTTTTTCTATCTTGTATTTGTTCTCTCTGAGTTTTTGTTGTTGTTGTTTTGTTTGTTCCTGTTCTTTGGTGCCTTTGGTGTTCTGGTTCTGTCATGAGCTGATATTGTGATCGTATTCTTGCTGATGTATGTTTTGTTCTTGTACACTTATTCTTCCTGTACTTGTTCCTCCTCCTGGCCGTGTTGACTTTGTAGTTCTGTTCCTTTGACTTCTTGCGGAATTTGTTTATGTTCGGTTTTTTTCTCTCTTGTTTCTGTTGTTCTTGTCATGAATGCTCTATCTTTTTGTATCTTTCTTTCGTTTCGTTTTTGTTTTGATTTTTGTTTATTTTGTTTTTTCTGCTTTGTTTTCTTCTGTTTTATTTTGTTGCTCGCTTTCTTCATATCGTTTCAGGTGTTTTTTTCTTTTGTTGTTGTTACTTTTGATTCCGTCCACTAGATTGTTTAGCGTTTTTCATTATTATTCCTGATCTTGTTGCTATTTTGTCTTTGATTTAATGTTTGTTCTTGATTTTTTCTTCTTCTTCCACTCTTCTTCGTGATTTTCGTGATGACTTGTTGATACCTTTGCCGTTATTGTTGTCATAGATGTTCTTTTCTGCTTCTTCTTGTTCTGCTTCTTGTCCTTTTCACTCTTCTATTTCTCCAGATTTTCTTGCTGTTATTGATTTTGATTTCATGTCCTGTTTCATGTTTATACTGTTGTTATTGATTGTGCAATAATAGTAGTATTGGATTTGCACATTTTGTGTACTGTTCTTGCCGTTTTTTCCCTTCGTTTTTTTGTTTTGTTTTGTATTCCTTCTTTTGTTTTGTTTTGTTTTCCTTCGTTTGTTTTGTTTTGTATTCCTTCCTTCGTTTTGTTTTGTTTTGTATTCCTTCGTTTGTTTTGTTTTGTATTCCTTCCTTCGTTTTGTTTTGTTTTGTATTCCTTCGTTTGTTTTGTTTTGTTTTATTTTGTATTCATTCGTTTGTTTTGTTTTCGTTTGTTTTCCTTCGTTTGTTTTGTTTTGTTTTGTATTCCTTCCTTCGTTTTGTTTTGTTTTGTATTCCTTCGTTTGTTTTGTTTTGTTTTGTTTTGTATTCATTAGTTTGTTTTGTTTTCTTTTGTTTTCATTCGTTTGTTTTGTTTTGTTTTGTATTCATTAGTTTGTTTTGTTTTCTTTTGTTTTGTTTCTTTCGTTTTTTGTTGTTGTTGTTATGGTTTTGTTTTCCTTTGTTTTGTTTTCTTGTATTTCCTTCGTTTTTGTTTTCCTTCGTTGTTTTGTTTTCCTTCGTTTTCCTTCGTTGTTTTGTTTTCCTTCGTTTTCCTTTGTTCGTTTTGTTTTCCTTCGTTTTCCTTTGTTCGTTTTGTTTTCCTTCGTTTTCCTTTGTTCGTTTTGTTTTCCTTCGTTTTCCTTTGTTCGTTTTGTTTTCCTTCGTTTTCCTTCGTTGTTTTGTTTTTCTTCGTTTTCCTTCGTTGTTTTGTTTTCCTTCGTTTTCCTTTGTTCGTTTTGTTTTCCTTCGTTTTACTTTGTTCGTTTTGTTTTCCTTCGTTTTCCTTCGTTGTTTTGTTTTTCTTCGTTTTCCTTCGTTGTTTTGTTTTCCTTCATTCTTCCTTTGTTCGTTTTGTTTTCCTTCGTTTGTTTTGTTTTCCTTCATTCTTCCTTTGTTCGTTTTGTTTTCCTTCGTTCGTTGTGTTTTCTTTTGTTTATTTTGTTTTCCTTCGTTTTCCTTTGTTTTGTTTTCCTTCGTTCCTTTCGTTTTCCTTCATTTTCCTTTGTTTTTGTTTTCCTTCATTTGTTTTATTTTCCTTCATTTTCCTTTGTTCGTTTTGTTTTTCTTCGTTTCCTTCATTTTGTTTTCCTTCCTTCGTTTCGTTTTCCTTCGTTTTCTTTCCTTTCCTTTCCTTTCGTTTTCCTTCGTTTCCCTTCGATTCGTTTCGTTTCCTTTCTTGTCCATACGTTTCGTTTTTCTTCGTTTCGTTTCGTTTCGTTGGTTTCTCTTTCGTGTAGCTGTAGCTGTAATATGGTATTTTAAATCTCCTGTTCTGCGTTTGGTTTTGTCTTCTTGTTTTTGCTCCACTTAGATTTTGTAATTCGTGCTATCTTTATGCTGTTTTTTTGGGGGGGCTATTTGTTGATATTGTTTTATGTTTTTTGGTGTTGTCGCTTTTGCTCTTTCTATCTTGCTCTTTCAGTACGTGTTTTTCTTCAGAATAATTTTGTTTTTTGTTTTTGTTTTTCTTGTTCTTGCTGCTTTTTAGTGCTTACTGCTCTTGTTCTTTTTTCTCGTGCTTTTTCTGTCTTATGTTTGTTCTTTTTGAAACGTTTTGTTTGTTCTGTTCCTAGGTGCCTTTGGTGTTCTGGTTCTGCCATGTGTTGATATTGTTACTGTATACTTGCTGGTGTACGTTTTGCTTTTCTACACTTGGTTCTTCCTGTACTTGTTCTTTCTCTTGTTCTTGTTGACTTTGTTTTTCTTTTGTTTGTTTCTTTGCTTCTTGCCGTCTTTTGTTGTTTTTGTCATTATTGCTTAAATTTTCTTTCCTTTTTTTCTTTTGTTTTTGTTTGTCACTTTCTCCCATTTTTCTTTTCTGTTTTGTTTTGTTTTGTTGCTTGCCTTCGTTGTTTGTGATTTTGTCCCCTGGTTATACTCGTTCCATTGTTGTTGTTTTTTTCATTCTTGACCCTGTTCGTATTGATAGTCTTTCCGACGTGTTTATTGTTCTTGATTTTTCATCTTTCACTGTTCTGTCATCACAGATGTTTCTTTTTCTGTTGCTCGTCGTATTGCTTCTTGTCGCATTGTTAATTGTTTCTTTTGCTCTTTATTTCTACTGGTATTCTTTCCGTTATTGTTTTTGTTTCCATTTCTGTGTATCCATGTTGATGTTCTTGTTATTGATTGCGTAACAAGCATAGTTGTGGATTTGCCGTGCATTGTGTATTGTTCTGTTTTCTATTCTTTTTTCATAACTGTCCTGTTTCTGTTTTGTCATGTTTTCTTTGCTATAGGTTTCTGTCTTGTTCTTGTTGCTTTTTCTTCGACTTTCTGGTGACAAATTATTTTTTTCCAATTTTGTGGTTGTTGTTGTCGTTGCTGTTCTTCTTCTTGGCGTACGCTGCTACACAATCAGCTGAGTCCGGGTGATGAATGCAGCTGTCTTTTCCAGCTCCTGTCTGCAGCCATGGAGTTTGGTTGTCAGCGGAGTGTCTGTCGGCCACACGTCCTGTCTTGCCACCTGGTGAAGGGGACATCTTTGGAGTATATGCTCCGTGGTTTGGTCTTCTTGACCGCAGGGACTGGTTGGGGAGGGCGCCAGCTTCAGTTTGCGGTACATGTGGCTGTTCAGCCTATTGTGACCAGTGCGCAGCCTCACCAAGACAACTTGCTGCTCTCTAGACAACAGGTGATAATCATCCCTGTGTCGTCTCGGCATGGAAAGCTACCTGATGATGCTCCTCTTCTCACTGTAGCTGACGCTGTTGTTAGGTTGCTCTTCTCTGGCTCCCTCCTAAGCAAGGATATCAGCTCGCTCATTCCAGAGACTCTGCAGTGGGCAGGAATCCACTGCAGAACTGCTCTTCTGGTTGTGGCAACCTGGTGCAGAGCTCTAGACAGGAGGGGGAGCATGTTGTTCTGGCATGCCTGCAGCACGGAGAGGGCGTCAGACAAGAAGACAACTTGTCTGCAGTCACAGTCTGAGCCTGAATCATGGAGGCCGCCTGCATGAGATCGAGGTCGTTGCTGTTGTTGTTCGTATTGATTTTCCTTTGTTGGTGTTTTTTTTTTTTTTTTTTGGTCTCTTCTTATGTTTTTGTTGTCCTCACTCTTTCTGTTTTGTTCATGTTGCCTTACATTTTCTCTGATTCGTCATCTGATCTTTCTTCTTAGTTTCTTCTAATCGTCTTTCTTCTTTGTTTCCTCTTCACGTCTTTTTCTTCGTTTCCTTTTGTCTTTCTTCTTCGTTTCCTCTTCTTATCATTCTTCTTCCTATTGTGTATGTCTTTGCTATGTTTTTATTTGTTTGTTTTTATTTGTATTTATTCCTTTTTTATTTGTGTTTTTGAGTTTTTCTCCTTTGTCTGTAACATGTTCCAAAGAGGACTTACTTGTTCTTGTTCTGTTTTTACTGTTGCTGCTGCTGCAGTCGCTGCTGAGGCTCTTCTTTTCGGGTGCAATAAGTAGCGTAACGCTTTTGCAGACACACTGGAACAAAGGGAATCCAAATTGTAGTGCACAGACTAAAAATAAATACAACAGTATATAAAAACATCAGTAGGTCTCAATGGATTGTTACTGTTATTGTTATTTTTGTTTAAAGCCCAATCGACTGGGTAGAGTCACATCAATGCTAGAACCATTTCAACACACAATACTTCAACAGGGAAAAAAGGAAAAGAAAATTAAGTACACTTATCAATGCATTTTATCAATGCATTTGCCCACAAGATCTAACGAAATACCCCTGGCGTTGGCCACTCCGACCAATTTATCGCACTCGGGATTAAAAGAAATACATGAAAACAAATTTAAATGTAAATAAGGACACTAAGACATGTATAAAAACAGGCTTAAATTACCTAAAATTGATTTCGCATGTCTCATTTCCTTAGAACCAACATTGCATGTAATACATCTAATTATCAATCCTAAGAGAAAGCAGGTAAGACTTTATCGAACACATACAGGTGAACGGACCAGCAAGGCAGAAAACGGTAGGAAGAGATGACAGAAAGCAAAGGAGGAAGGAAGAAACAAAGAGTGAGAGAAAAGAGGACATTTCTAGCACAGAATTTCCAGAAGGCGGGGATACTATCTATATTGAAAAAGCCCCCAGCATCCTCACGCGGGCAGTCTCAATGAACTGATCATTTAGATAATTAAATGATTAGACGGATAGATGCACAGATATACAAATGGCTCGATAGACAGGCGGCCACATAGATTCCGAGAAAGCAAAAAAAAATTGTCTCAAAAACACTCCGTAGGAATATTCGCTTTCAGAGACATGTAGACAAAGCTATACACACACGCAGGAAAAAACAACAAACAAGAAAACTGACCATACGTATATAAACATATAACATTATTATCATTGTCTTTGTAATCGTTAAAGTTATTAACGCTATCACTATTCCTATTATCATCGTTATCATCATCGTTATTATTATACTACTACTACTACTACTACTAATAATAATAATATATGATAATAATATAATAATAATAATGATAATTACAACAACAACAACAATAATAATAACAATAATAATAACAATAATAATAATAATAACAATTGTTGCAGTAGTAGTAGCACTAGTAGTAGTAGTAGTCGTAGTAGTAGTAGTAGTAGTCGTAGTCGTAGTAGTAGTAGTAGTAGTAGTAGTAATAGTAGTAGTAGCACTAGTAGTAGTAGTAATAGTGGTAGTAGTAGTAACAATAGTAACAGCAGTAGCAATAGCAGCAACAGCGGTAGTAGTTGTAGCAGCAGCAGCAGCAGCAGCAGTAGTAGTAGTAGTAGTAGTAGTCGTAGTGTTTAAAGCCATCCCGACTGCTCTGTGCCTTATCAGAGCTAAAACTATTTCAAACAAAACACGTGTTCCAACACATCGATAACCATGGACATACAAAGAACCTGGAAAAGAAAATCAAGTACACATATCACTTTTCCCCTTTCTTTCAGCCATCGAAAGTCTGTTGTTGGACGTAGGCCTTCCCCAGCTGCTTCCATTCACTTCGTTCCAGCGCTTTTCCTATCCAGTTCTTGTCAGATCCATCTTGGTCGTCTCTCCATCTAGTTTTCTGTCTTCCTCTATTGCAAGTGCCGTCTTTTGGTATCCAGAACGTGGTTTCTGTTGTCCAACGATTGCCCATTCTCCGAGTAATGAGATGTCCTGCCCAGGTCCATTTCAGTTTGTTGATGCTTTCCAGGATGTCTCGCACTTTTTGTTCTTTCTCTGATCCACCGAGTCGTTTTGCGATCTTTCCAGGTGATACCACGCATGATTCTTTCGTGTGCTTGCTGCATGGTTCTTAGTTTCGAAACGAAATGTTTTCGTTGATTCCACGTGTCTGCACCGTGCGTGACTGTGTGCAGAATGCATTGGTCGTTCACTTTTCGTTTCGGGACAGTTGGAACTGTGTGTCCTTCTTGAAAACCGAAGTTGCTCTTCCAAACGTTTTCCAGCCAAGGGTTATCCTACGTTTGATTTATTCCTCTTTGGAGGAGGATTCTGCTGAGATGCGTTGGCCTAGGTATATTTAGTGGTCGACCATTTTTAGCTCTTCATTTTTGATCGTTACTTTTCCGTCTTGGTTGACCATAGTTTTTGTTTTCTTCAAACTCTTAGTCCTTTTTTTTGTTGCTGCATTCATTTAGTTCATTCAGCATATTTTGCAGTTGCTTGAGACCGTCCGCAAAGATGATATCGTCAGCAAACCTGAGGTAACTGAGGTATTCTTCGTCTATTCTGATGCCTTTTTCAGACCAGTCAAGACACATATCACTGCATTGACTTAAATAATCTAAGGATATATTCCTGGCGTTTGTCATTCTGCCGAAATTAACACTAAGGGTAACTTGAATGCAAATGCTTAAGCAGATCTTAAGTACACAAAAACATAGGCCTATATACAAATTGACCAAGAGGACCTATAACTGTCACAAAGCAGTTACATCTTCTTGGATCTGAAAATGCAGTTAATGCATGCGAGTTAGACTTGAAGACAAAACATGACTGTCAAATAGACAAGAGGAAGCTCGTTCCATAGGTATGGACCACACACACAAAAAAGAGCCATGACTGACCGTGGAACATCTGCACGTTGAAGTCACAAGCAAAACATGTGTACCTGAGTAACCAACACCGTTTTGGGCTTTCGTTCTGCTTGGAAGTCAGTGTCCGGTATCATTCATGGACTCGGTGTATACACCAGAAAGACAGCCATACTTTAAAAGTTTCACTGACATGGGTTCTTTTCCATATGCATATATCCAGATTTACACAATGCTGACATGCCGCCAGCCATTTTCACGTCGTGTCAAGGGAATTTCAACAAACTATGTGTATAAAGACACTACGTAATTATTTCGTGTTTTGTTGTATGACACACACGGGCAGCAACTTAAACGCATGCACGCTTATGTGCCCGCGCCTCCCCCCCCCTTCCCTTTCCCCCCACACACATACTCACACACTCACACACTCACACACACACACACACACACACACACACACACACACACACACATACACACACACTACACTCATCCCCGTCGACTACTCGTAGACTGTTGGAAGTGTAGCTGTTTGGCTTGCCAGCTACACTGACATGTCAGGGGTGATTTTTCTTTTTTTTCTGAGAAGCAGATGGGTTCAGGGACCTCAGTGGCACCGTCCATGTTGGGGATGTCTAAAATGATGTCCAGCTGAGACAGTTGCTCATGGCTTTTCTTCAGAGTCATCTGTAAATAACCAAAAGAGATCAACTACAATACCATTGAATGTTGGTCTTTTTCCTCAAACATTTATTTTACATTTACATTCATGCATACGGAATCAAGCCGGTCTTGTCTGTTGTCTTTTTTGCATATACAGGGACTATATAGACACCTAGCGGTGCTACTGGCTATGTACGTGTTTGAAGAGGTGTGAAGTAGGACTTGAAAAAGAAGATACTGTAGGAGAATATTTAACATCTTCGTCTAAGGGCGACACGATAGAGGAGCAGACAGTAACATCAAGCGCTGATTTCTGGCAGATTTGGTTGGAGCGTGTATGGAATCGTTCGAGTGCGATGAATCCCTCTTGAACAAACTCGAATCTCCTTCTTGGTCACCCACCTCTCCCCTTTCCCAAGTTTTAAAGTTTGATTACTTACCAGGACACTCTGAAGGTCGGGTAGATGGATCAGACGGTAGGTGGACGTGTAAACGACACTGTGTATCGTCTTGGGGTGTTGACACAGGTCATGGAGGTGCAGGGCTTCTTGTTCACTGAAGGCATTGGTGCAGGAGGGTCACAGTCGTTGTCGCTTCCCTGCGGACACAAGAACTTTCGTTAGAACGTGCGACATACTAATTATAGTTGATATATTCTGGACATCGGTTTGTCATCTTATCTGAAAGACTAGCACCCAGACCACTAATGAAGATATACTGTAAAGGCCGGTGGAGGTGGTGGGATGGAGGGGTAGATAACTTCATCCCGAAATGGAGAACGAAGTTTCTTGCATCCAAAACGGATCAGTGTCATACAACCCCCCCTCCTCCCACTGCCCCCGTATTCATTTTACTCTTTATTCACGTCCAGCGCTTTTAGACAAGAGTCTGAAGGTCGGAGTTTGTTAAGACAGACAGAGAGAGAAAGAGATAGAGAGAGCGAGAGAGCGAGAGAGCGAGAGAGCGAGAGAGAGAGAGAGAGAGAGAGAGAGAGAAAGAGAAAGAGAGAGAGAGAGAGAGAGAGAGAGAAAGACCGAGAGGAGAGAGAGAGAGAGAAAGAGAGAGAGAAAGAGA
>JAPXFY010000024.1:21834416-21839416 GCA_030674185.1 Monoplex corrugatus
GTGAGTCTTGTCACCTTTCTTTCATTTCTGTTTTTTCGACCGCTGAATGGGATCCCTACCAGCCACGGTATGCTGGTCCGGGTAGGTTGAAGCAGGCAATGTTTAGGGCACCTTTTCTAGCCCCTTCCTCATTCTAGGAGGTGAGCAGTGCGGGTCCTGAAGAGGGCTGCTCAGTCACTCCGGATGTTGCCGGGTTCCTCTGCTGCTTCGTTCATTGGAAGACGACCAGTGTCCTGAGCCACCTGTGTGCAGGTTTGCAGCTGTAGCTGCCAGTGTATCCTCACCTACTACGTCGTCGCGCCCCCATCGCCACAGGGCTTTACGGTTGAAAATTTCAACTGTGCGTATGAAGCCATGACATGCGCTGAGACTTTGATTAAAGTGTAGATAACTTGCGCAGCATCATCCATACTCTCTCGTCCAGGATCACCTGGATCCAGTGGCAAGACATGGTCAAGACGGCTGGAGATGATTCTGGGTGCAGGATTTTGCCGGAGACTTGACAGAGTTTGAACAAGAAACCGCCTAACGGGGCTC
Source organism: Monoplex corrugatus (assembly GCA_030674185.1). Classification (NCBI taxonomy): domain Eukaryota; kingdom Metazoa; phylum Mollusca; class Gastropoda; order Littorinimorpha; family Ranellidae; genus Monoplex; species Monoplex corrugatus. The sequence goes on from JAPXFY010000024.1 coordinate 21,834,954, forward strand.
CGCTCCGAATTTTCTGTAGGGGTTGTTTCCCTTAGCCTTTACTGGTCCATCAGCTATCCACAAGGCAGTGGAAACGGATGATATTAGTCTGGCAACTCATCAGTGACCTAACCGCCGTGGGTGACCCTACCAGGAGTACTAGACTCCCGACGGCTTAGCTCAATGGATCATAGTTGCACGCAAGCTTCTCTACCAACGGCAAGGTTTCATCCACAGAGAAGATGTATCAATGTATTTATGTATATATGTATGTATGTATGTATGTAATGTATGTATGTATTATGCATGCGTGTATGTATATGTACACACATACATGAATGTACGTATGTTTGTACATAAGTATATAGTGTATATGATTAATTAATTAATTAATTATTATTCAAACTATTCATTCAGTTTTTTAAAAGTGCACCTTACTTCTCACTTAAAATCCATGTTCTGAAATGCCATGGGAAATTGTGGAAAGCCTTTGATAGTGTACAGCGTGCATCTTGTCCCTCTTCTTTAGTACATTATCATTCTGTGTTTTCATTCCTATGTATTTTCGTACTGTGGAAGGGTGGAATGATGTAGGATTCACACATTTTTATTTCGAAAGAGATAATGTAGAAATGATTGCAATGTTTTGGCCATGTTAACCTTCTTGTCTTTATTTTTCTAGAAAAGAAAGGAATTTCAGCAGGATAGGTAATGGAAAGGGGGAAAGAAAGTATCATAAATAAAATATGCATGGGCTCAAGGGCACATTAAAAAAAGATTATATGCATGAATTTATCCAAGCAGAAAAAACAAAACTTTTGCGTAAAGTACAAGGAAGTTAATACCTATACATTCAATGAATTGTTATGTTGATTTTTTGATTTATGAAGTTACAGCTGAATTGAGTATCCACTGATTGGCAGGTTGATTTTATTGCTTGCTTTCTTGTTTACTTGCTTCTTGTTTGCTTGCTTGCTTGCTTGGTTGATTGACTGATTGAATGATTACTTATGAATTCATTGATCAGGATACTGAATGATACCAAACTGGTTATAACTAGTTAATTATTCAACTGATAGTTGTTTGTGTTTATTGAATAACTGAGTAATTGATTGTTCCATCTTTTGCGTTAATTTCATGAACGACTATTTGATGATTCGATTGGTTCTTGATAACGGTTGAGTATCCCACAGGTTAGTTGAGTAATTGATCATTTGTTGACCAATTGATGACTGCGTTAATGGATCTGTTATCCAACTTCACTGAGTAATTGAGTGCTTGACTGGTAAGTCTATGAAATATTTTATTACTTGTTTGGCGATTGACATACTGATTTAGTTTGTTGCTTGTCAAAAAGTGATTATCATGTTTCTTAACTGAATATTAGATCGGATCAGTGGACAATAGATCTGCTGACTGCTCAATAAATGAAGTATAGAATGGGAAAAGAAGTATTGAAAGTTACAATTTCAGTGATGTAATTTAAACACTGTATAAAAATGTATGATTAACGAAAAACCCGCTTCCGTCCCTATCCAATCTCCTTTTGTATGTGGCCTAAGGCCAATGTATGTGTGTGTTGTGTGTGTGTGTGTGTGTGTGTGTGTGTGTGTGTGTGTGTGTGTGTGTGTGTGTGTGTGTGTGTGTGTGTGTGTGTGTGTATCTGCAGCGTGGGCGCGTGTATGTGTGCGTGTGATATTATGCAGAAATTATCTTGTGACTGTCAACCTCTTGACATGAAGTAGTAATTTAAGAAAAATGAAAAGAAAGACTGTTTCTGCTGAGATACACTGACCATACAGGTACACATATGCATGAATATGTACGTGCATGCAAACACACGTGCGCATACAAACACATAAATGAATATGTATACATACACACACACATAGATAGACAGTTATATAGATAGAAAGACAGACAGATAAATAGATAGAGAGACAGACAGACAGAAAGATAGGTCGATAGATGGATGGATAGATCGATAGATGGATATGTAGATAGATAGAATGATAGACAGAAAGATAGATAGATAGATAGATAGACAGAGAGATAGATAGATAAATAGATAGATGGATAGACAGATGGATAATTAGATAGATAACTAGAAAGATGCAGTGATACAGAGGTAGATAGTTAGACATATGTGTTTGTTGCACGTCCATGTAGACTTTTATGTTGAGATTTGAACAAGAAATTGCATATTAAAGAGAGATAGATAGCGAGAGAGAGAATAGAGAGAGAGAGAGAGAGAGAGAGAGAGAGAGAGAGAGAGAGAGAGAGAAAGAGATTGAGACAGAGAGAGAAAACATTTTTCAGGATTCTTGAAACTGAAAGAGTGAGAGAGAATGAGAGAGAGAGAGAGAGAGAGAGAGAGAGAGAGAGAGAAAGAGAGATAGACAAAGAGAGAGAGATAGAGAGAGATAGAGAGAGAGGAGAGACAGAGATCACTACAGGATTTTTGAAACTGAAAATTGGGTTTATTTTGTCAAGCCTCGAGTCGTATTCATTATACACAAGAATTCGCTTTAAACAGAAAAAGTACATATCTATAGAAATAAATTACAAAATAATATGCACTCTGTGCCAGAAATGATGTAGATGACACATTGTAGAGGGTTACCAAAATAGAAATTAAATCTAAAAGTTCTTTTAGAAACGAAAACATTACACACCAACCACAGACACACTCAAAGAAACTTAAAGTATATTAACAAAACCATTTAGAAGCATATATGAAAAAAAAGCATGACCACATGCCTATTTTTAGTGTCACTCGAGTAGATTTCAACATCTGATCTATCCTTCTTCTGTGATACATCCATTCTAGCTAATATGATTTATGCTTTATAATTCCCAAAAGGATGATAATTATTTTTTTCTGCAATGTTTTAGTACTGTCTTCAGCATCAAAACGCTATCATCAAATCATTACAGAAATTGTGAAATCCTAAAATTTCTACTACATGTTCCTTGTACAACCACGTTACTGCACCTGTTTTGCTGTTTTCTTTGCATATCCTGTCAGAAAATGAATGGATGGACGTTAAAATATTCATTATTGGTTTCAACCACACTGTTTTTGGTCGATCCAATAGTCTTGTGATCTGCCATATATTTCAAGTATATCAGCGTGAATACAGCGTTTCTCTCAATTGTCCAGAAGTTATTCTAGGAATGCTGATTATAGTTTTGACAAAGTTGTGTGCTTTTCAGCTCGTTCTAGGGTCTACAAATGAATTAGAAAATATAACTATTACTTCCAGTTCCCAGATTGTCGCCTTCTTTCAGGCTGCCATGTGACAAGGAACTGAATGACATTACAGCATTGTGGTCAGTCCCTGGTTCACTCTGATTTGAACAACAAAATGGCGACGTCACCCAAGTAGAAATAGATTAAATGTTTCAACTTGTGTGTGACGTAACTACTATAGTTTCTGCCCACAATGCAGTGCCAGGTGGGGTCGTACTTTTTGTCGAACTCTTTCTTGATGAAGGCGGCGATGTCCTTTGAGAAATTGTACTGGTCCATAGCCTGAGTGGCGTAGTATACTGCGTCCTGCTGCATATCCTCAGACATATCCGTTTTCTTGATTACTGACTTGCGAACAGACATCTGAAACAATGGACAAAAAATTGAGGTGTAGGCCAGATGAACTCTTTCTCTCTCTGATAATTGTACAGATAATTGCTCGCTTGCTTGCTTGATTGACTGATTGATTTATTGATTGATTGACTGACTGAGTGATTCATCGTTTGTTTCAGTTCAATGAATGGATTGAACTACTGAGTATTTGTTAATTCGATTATTGTATATTTTATGTCAATGGCGAAACTAAAAATGTATGGTTGTCATCACTTTCATATAAATTGATGTGTACTCACTGGGTTTCCTATTGCTTGATAAGTACAATAATGTTGAACAAGAAGGGTGTTTTTGAACAATGAATTGTTATCCAAAAAAAGGACAATTGCGCATGTTCAAACAAACAGCAACCAGAAAAACACGAAAATAGAATCAGAACGCGTATTTAAGACAACAAGAGAAGCCAGGCGCAGATTTTCGGCCAACTGACCTTTGTCAAGCGTGAATGTAAGATCACAAACAAACAGCAAATGCAAAATTGTGCGAAAAAGACTGACACTTCCCTGCTGCTTCGTCCAGTGGGAGAAGAGGACTAAATGAAATCGCAATATGTTTGTGAGTAATGGTAAGAAGTGGGGAGAGGGGAGGTAGCTATGATGTCAAAGGGAAAGTGAGATGAATTCTGCAATTTGAAAAGTGGTCATGCCAGTTTAATATAGTTTTGTCCTGAATAGGGTCCAGGGCTATAACTATGAGGTAAGGCTGATGTAAATGGATCGTGCCTAGTGCACCGAATCCAGTCTGACCTTGGAAAAGGAAAAAAACATCCTAGACCAACAACCAGGGGGCTGAAGGGAAAACCAGAGTACCCGGAGTAAACACCCTTAGTCAGACGCGG
>JAPXFY010000024.1:21844416-21869416 GCA_030674185.1 Monoplex corrugatus
AAGAAGCCATCCGCAGCCTACCAGCAGGGAAATCACCTGGAGCAGACAATATCCCAGCAGAGCTGCTCAAACATGGAGGGAATGATTTGGTCACTCGTGTAACATCGATTTGTCAGAAGATCTGGGAGACAAAACAGTGGCCCACAGAATGGACTCAATCACTCATCATCCCCCTGCCCAAAAAGGGAAATATGCGCCAATGCCAGAACTACAGAACAATAAGTCTCATTAGCCACACCAGCAAGATCATGCTCAGAGTCATATTGAATCGACTGAAGAAAGAAGCGGAAGAACACCTTGCGGAAGAACAAGCTGGATTTAGGGCGGGCAGAAGCACAGTAGAACAGATCTTCACCTGCCGGATAATGATGGAGAAACATCTGCAGCATCAGAGAGACCTGTTCCACAACTTCATAGACTTTAAAAAAGCATTCGACAGGGTGTGGCATAAGGGTTTGTGGCAGGTGCTAAGAAAGTTTGGCATAGAGGAAGGTCTCGTCCAAACCATCCAGGCGCTGTATAACACTGCCAGCAGCGCAGTTCTCCTCAACAACCAGATAGGGGACTACTTCAAGACCACAGTTGGAGTCCATCAAGGCTGCCTACTCTCTCCCGTGCTGTTCAATCTCTTCCTGGAGAACATCATGCGTGAAGCCCTCCATGACTTCCACTCCACTGTCTCCATCGGAGGAAGAACCATCAACAACCTGAGGTTCGCAGATGACATCGACCTGATGGGAGGCAGCAACGAAGAACTAACAGACCTGACCATGAGACTGAAGAAAGTGCAGGTGCACACGGAATGGAAGTGAGCACAGAAAAAAGCAAAGTCCTGGTCAACAGCACAACCAACACCCATGCTGAAATCTACATGAACGGGCAACAGCTTGAAGAAGTGGACGCTTTCAAATACCTTGGCGCCACTCTCACCAAAGACGGTCGCTCTACAACAGAAATCAAGACCAGACTAGCAATCGCAACAGCAGCAATGGTAAAGCTAAACAAGATCTGGAAGAGCAGAGAGATCGGCTTTCCATCGAAGATGAAGCTGTACAAGTCCCTGGTGCTCCCCATCCTGCTGTATGGATGCGAGAGCTGGACCATGACTGCAGAGACCACCAAGAGAATCCAGACGTTTGAAACTAAATGCTTCAGGCGCTTGCTCGGGATCTCTTGGCAAGATCGGAAGTCAAACGACTTTGTGTGGCGCCAAATAGCAACACTCGCAGGCCCACAAGAACCCCTCCTGGCAACAGTCAAGAACAGGAAGCTGTCGTGGTTCGGGCATGTCACACGCCACAACTCACTGCCCAAAACGGTCCTCCAGGGTACACTGGGAGGCGGCAGACGAAGGGGACGACAAGCCAAATGCTGGATGGACAACATCAAAGAATGGACCAGGTTGGATGGCCCCACGCTGGTGCGACAGGCGGAGGACAGGACCGGTTGGCGACGGCTGGCTTCAAGAGTGTCTCTCATCTCTCCTCTACGCCTATCACGGGCAGGAGAATGATGATGATGATGTGTGTATGTGTGTATGTGTGTATATGTTGTGTGCGTGTGTGTATGTGTGTGTGTGTGTTTTGTGTGTGTTTGCGTGCTTGCATGTGTGTGTGTGTATGTGTGTGTATGTATGTGTATGTGTGCGCGTGTGTATATGTGTGTATGTATGTGTGTGTGTGTGTGTGTGTGTGTGTTTGTGTGGAGCGTGGGCGCGTGTATATGTGTGTAATATTATGCAGGGATTATCTTGTGACTGTCAACCTGTTGACACGAAATAGTAATTTAGAAAAAATAGAAATATTGTTTCTGCTGACATACACTGGCCATACAGGTTCACATATACCTGAATATATACGTGCACGTATACACGCGTGAGCGCACGCACACACACATACAAACATATATATGAATATGTATATACACACATACACACATATCAACAGATAGTTCATAAGATAGATAAATAGATAGAGATGCAGACAGACAAATAGAAAAGTCGATAGATGATAGATAAAAATAGATAATAGATAGAAAGATAGATAGATAGATGGATAGAATGATAGATAGATAGATAGATAGATATATAGATAGATAGATAGATAGATAGATAGATAGATAGATATATAGATAGATAGATAGATAGATAGATAGATAGATAAGTAGAAAGATACAGTGATACAAAGATAGAAATACATATTACAAACTGCGAGAGAGCGAGTGAGCGAGAGAGAGAGAGAGAGAGAGAGAAGAGAGAGAGAGAGAGAGAGAGAGAGAGAGAGAGAGAGAAAGTGAGAGAGAACACTTTAGAGGATTTTTGAAACTCAAAATTGGGTTTATTTTGTCAAGCCTCACGTGTATATAATTATAAACAAAAATTCATTTTAAAGAGAAAAAGTACATATCCATAGAAAGAATAAGAAAATAAAATGCACTCTGCCAGAGATGATGTAGATGACACATCACAGAGGGATTATCAAAATTGAAATTAGATTTAAAAGTTCTATCAGAAACAAAAGCATACACACTAATCACAGACACACTCAAAGAAACTTAAACTAAATTAACAAAACAATTTTGAAGCAAATATGAAAGAAAGCATGACCACATGCCTATTTTTAGTGTCACTCGATTAGATTTCAAGATCTGATCGATCCTTATTCTGTGAAACATCCATTCTAGCCAATATGATTTATACTTTCTCATTCCCCAAGGATGACAATGATTCTTTTCTGCAATGTTTTTAAAATATCTTTAGCTTCAAAACGCTATCATCAAATCATTACAGAAATTGTGAAATCCTAAAATTTCTACTTCAAGCTCCTTGTACAACCATGTTATTGCGTTTTGCTGTTTTAGTTACATAACCTGTCAGAAAATGAATAGATGGGCGTTAGAAGTACCATTATTGGTTTCAACCATACTTTTCAGTCGATCCAATAGTCTTGTGATCTCCCAGAAAGTTCGATTATACCGGTGTGAATGCAGCATTTCATTCAGGTGTTTCACAAGAAGTTATTTTACAAATGCTGATTATAGTTTTGACAAAGTTGTGTGCTTTTCAATTTGTGATGCTACAAGAAAATAAATATTCAGTACTTGCTCCAGGGTCTACTAATAAATTAGAAAAATATAAACAGGCTCCATGCAACAAGGAACTGAATGAGATTACAGCATTGTGGTCTTGTCAGTCCCTGGTTGGCCCTGTTTTGAACAACAAAATGGCGACCTGTCCCAAGTAGAAATAGATGCAATGTCTCAAGTAGTGTGTGACGTAACTACCAAAGCTTTTGCCCACAATGCAGTGCCAGGTGGGGTCGTACTTTTTGTCGAACTCTTCCTTGATGAAGGTGGCGATGTCCCTTTCGATACTGTACTTCTCCATAGCTTGAGTGGCGTAGTACACTGCGTCCTGCTGCATGTCCTCAGTCATATCCATTTTCTTGATTACTGACTTGCGAACAGACATCTGAAACAATAGACAAAAAGTTGAGGTGTAGGCTAGATGACCTCTCTCTCTCTCTGATAATTGTACAAATAATTGCTCACTTGCTTGATTGGTTAATTGACTGATTGATTTATTGACTGATTGACTGACTGAGTGATTCATCGTTTGTTTCAGTTCAATGAATGGATTGAACTACTAAGTATTTGTTAATTCGATTATTGTATATTTTCTGTCGATGGCGAAACTAAAAATGTACCGTTGTCATCATTCTGATATAAACTGATGTGTACTCATTGGGTTTCCTATTGCATGATAAACACAAGAATGTTGAACAACAGGGGCATTTCTTGAACAATACATTGTTATCTAAAACAAGTGCAACTGCGTGCGTTCAAGCAAACAGCAACCAGAAAAACATGAAAATAGAATCAGATCTCGTATTTAAGACAACAAGACAAGACAGGCGCATATTTTCGGCCAACTGACCTTTGTCAAGCGTGAATGTAAGATCACAAAGAAACACCAAATACAAAATTGTGCGAAAAAGACACTTCCCTGCTGCTTCGTCCAGTGGGAGAAGAGGACTAAATGAAATCGCAACGTGTTTGTGAGTAATGGTAAGAAGTGGGTAGAGAGAGGCAACTATTAATTCTAAGGAAAAGTGAGATGAATTCTGCAATTTGAAAAATGGTCATGCCAGTTTAATATAGTTTAGTCCTGAGGAGGGTCCAGGGCTATAACTTTGGGGTAAGGCTGATGCAAATGGATCGTATCGTGTCTAGTGCAACGAATCCAGTCTGACCTTGGAATAGGAAGAAAAACATCCTAAACCAACAGCCAGGGGGCTGAAGGGAAAACCAGAGTACCCAGAGTAAACACCCTTAGTCAGACGTGGCTGGTCAAAAAAGAAAAAGAAAAAAAGGGGGGTGGGCATCATATGTGCAGCCACATAACCAAGACCTCACTGAGGTGGAAAATTGGTGATGATATGGTCCATTGCAGGAATTTTAGCAGGATAAGATATGTAAAGGGGGAAAGAAAGCATTTCACTCAGGTGTCTAGAAGTTATTTTACAGATACTGATTATAGTTTTGACAAAGTTGTGGGCTTTTCAATTTGTGATGCTACAAGAAAATAAATATTCAGTACTCACTCTAGAGTCTAGAAATGAATTAGAAAAATAAAACATTATTTCCAGTTGTCAGATTGTCAGCTCCTTTCAGGCTGCCAAGCAACAAGGAACTGAATGACATTACCGCATTGTGGTTTTGTCAGTCCCTGGTTATTACTGATTTGAACAAAATGGCGACCTGACCCATGTTGAAATAGATGTAACGTTTCGTCTGGTGTGTGACGGAGCTTCCAAAAGTCCTGCCTGCTATGCAGTGCCAGATGGGGCCGTACTTTTTGTCGAACTCTTTCTTGATGAAGGCGGCGATGTCCCTTTCGATATTGTTCCCCATGAGACCCTTGATAAAATCGGGGATGTCATTTTTGATACTGTACTTCTCCAAAGCCCGCTTGACGCCGTCCACTGCGTCCTGCTGCATGTCCTCGGCCATATCAGTATTATCGATATCTGCCTCGAGTTCAGACATCTGAAACAAAGGATACAAATTTGAGGTGTAGGCCAGATGACCTCTCTCTCTCTCTCTCTCTTTCTCATTCTCTCTCTCTCTCTCATCTTCTGATAGTTGTTTGTAGAGTTAATTGAATGAACGACTAATTAATCAGTTGATTGATCCTATTTGTTGTGTACTCGTTGTGTCTTTTGGTTGTATAATAAGCACATGAATGGGGAAACAAGGGCATTTCATGAAAAATTAATTGGTTCAAGGTAGCCGACAGACAGGGAAAGTCTCCAAATCACTGATCGTGGTGATGTTGTTCATATACAAGGTGGGTAGTCGCCGCATGGCGATGGCGATCATGGCCCTCCATACGAATCTATCCCTTGTCACTGCAAGTACATCATCCCACTCTCTCTGTCCTAAGCACTCTACAAGTCCGTCCGATGTTTTCTCCCTGGGTCTGCCTGATGCTCTCTTTCCCTCCAGTTTTCCTGTTGTGACAAGGTGCTCTAGTTCTCTTTCCTCATAAATTGTCCTATAAATGTTGCTTGTCTTTTTCTAATCTTTTTCATTAATGTTCTTGTGTCTGCCTCCTTCAGGACTGTCTCTTTGTTTTCTTTGTTGTCCATGGAACTCTCAACATTCTTCTTAGAAGCCACATTTCAGTTGCCTCAATCTTATTCTTATTTTATAATAATAATAATAATAATTACAATATTTATATAGCGCAAAATCTCCATAAAAATCAAATCTAAGCGCTGATTTTGCGTGTTGACTGTCCATGCCTCGCAAGTGTACTACGGTATCGGTCCTATATCATCATCATCAGGTGCCCTGCCGCATGGCGTTGGCGATCATGGACCTCGATGATCTGTCTCTATCTCTCGTTGCCCCTAGCATCTCCCCCACCCTCCTCGTCCCCAGCCACTCTGCAAGTCCGTCCAGCATTTTCTCCCTGGGTCTACCTGGTGCTCTCTTTCCCTCCAGCTTTCCCGTTGTGACCAGGTGCTCCAAATCCCCCTTCCTCATAAAATGGCATATAAATGTTGCCTGTCTTTTCCTAATCTTCCTTATGAGTGATCTACTTGTGTCTGCCTCCATCAAGACTGTCTCGTTTGTTTTCTTTGCTGTCCATGGAACTCTCAACATTCTTCTTAGAAATCACATCTCGGCTGCCTCAATCTTGTTCTGGACTTGCTTGTTGACTGTCCACGCCTCACATCCGTACAACAATATTGGTTCTATATAACATTCAAGAACTCTCTTCCTGATGTTAATTGATAGGCATTTGTTAGTAAGAATGCTTGTCATTTTCTTGAATGCTGTCTTGGCTTGGCCGATTCTGCTGGCTATTTCTGGTGTGCATCTGCCGTCTGATGAAATGATTGTTCCCAGGTATTTGAATTTATCAACCTGTGTCAAGGTTGTGCCATTTGCTGTTATTTTGCATGAGGGGATTTCATGTTTTTTTTACTGATCACCATGACTTCAGTCTTCCTGCTGTTTAGTTCCAGCCCCTTACCTTTGCTTTCTATTTCTAGTATATTCACAAGGTTTAGTAGGTCCCTTTCATTTTCTGCAATTAGCACGGTGTCATCAGCGTATCGAATGTTGTTTATCATTTTCCCTCCAACCTTTAATCCTCTAAGTTTCTCATGATGTTTTCGCGGTAAAGTGAAAACAGATCTGGTGACAAAACACAACCTTGTCTGACTCCCCTTTTGATGTTTTGAAAAGAGCTTACATTGTTTTCTATTCTCATTGCAGCTGTTTGTTCCCAGTACATATTTCTGATTATTCGAAGATATTTTCCATCAACATTGAGTCTCTCCAGTTGGTTGATCAATTCATCATGTCTTAGCCGATCAAAAGCCTTGATGTAGTCAACAAAGCATAAATACAAATCCTTATTCATCTCAATTGACCTCTCTATGATAGTTCTTAGGATGTATAAGGTATTAATAGTTCCTTTCCCTTCCACAAATCTACACGGTTCTTCTGCTATTTCTCTTTTGATTCTATTCCTTGTCCTCATCATGAGTATTCTTGACAGGATTTTTGTTACATGACTCATCAAACTGATTGTGCGGTGGAGTTCGCATTCTATTGCCCCTGTCTTCTTTGGAAGTGCAATGAACATTGATTTTGACATATCTTTGGGGATTTTTCCAGTGTCGTAAATTTCATTTAGGAGGACTGTTATTTTTTCTATGCCAAATTCCTCCAGGGCTTCAATCATCTCTGTAGTAATGTTGTCTGGTCCTGGGGCTTTTCCTGGTTTCATCTTTTTGAGTGCCGCTCTAACTTCATCTTTCATTATGGGTGGTCCTTCAAAGTTCTTTTCTATAATGTGTTCTTCGTTTCTGTCATCCTCAAAAAAAGTCTTTAATGTACTCTCCCCATCTGTCTAATATTTTGTCTTTTTCCATGATAAGCGTGCCATCTTTCGATTTCAAGCAACCAGTTGATGTGCATGTATTTTTCCTGTGCATAATTTCTTCAATTCGTCTGTACATACCTTGAGGATCCGTTTTATGTCGGTTTCCATTTCTTTGCACTTTGTTTTCAGCCAAGCTTATTTAGCTTAATTGCACCTATTCCTGATCTCCTTGTTTATCTTCCTGTATATCTCCTTGTTTCTCTTTGCTTTCCTCCTCTCCTCCATCAAGCCCAAAATTTCATTAGTCATCCAGCTCTTTTTTGCTTTTCTATCTGCCCTAGGGATTTCTTCACAAGCTTCATTCATCGAATTTCTCAACTTTGTCCATTGTTCCTCACTGTCACCAACGTCTTCCAGAGCACTGAATTTGTTTTGAACATGTACATTAAACCTTTTACGTATCAATTCATCTGTCTTTAAGAGTCCAAGGTTTAGTTTGATGTTGCTTTTGGTCTGTTTCCTTTTCATCAATTTCAGTGTAAATCTTCCCACTACAGGATTGTGGTCACTGTTGCAGTCTGCGCCTAGTAGTGTTTTTGCTGACAGAAAAGAATTTCTAAATCTTTTGTTGATCAGGATGTAGTCAATCTTATTTTTGGTATTATCTCCTGGACTCATCCAAGTCCATTTTCTACTATTAGGCTGCTCAAACCAGGTGTTTCCTATTATGAACTCATTCATCTGTGCCCATTCTACAAGTTTCCCCCCCCCCCTTTCATTTTGCGTACCAAGGCCATGAGGTCCAACTATATCCTCCACCCTATCCTGTTCCACTTTAGCATTAAAATCTCCCATTATTACAGCAACTTCTTGTGATTTACATTGGACTTTGGCCATCTCTAATACTTCGTAGAAGTTGTCGATGTCTTCCTGAGTACTTGTGGATGTTGGTGCAAACACCTGAATGATGTTGATATCAAATGGTTTGCCTCCCAATTTGACCAGCAAAACTATGTCGGACACAGCCCTCATTAACTGCTTTTGATTTGTCTTTGTCCATCATGATGACTATTCCTCTTTCATGTGAGTTACCACCAGAATATATTATTGTGTATTCTCCTGATGTTATCATGCCTGCCCCCTTCCATCTCACTTCCCCTTGTTCTAAAATACCAGTGTTAAGCCTTTCCATCTCTGCTTTGATATTTTTTTATTTATCCTTCCGCAACAATGTTCTTATATTCCATGTTGCAACTTTGATGTTTTTAAAACTGAGTTTAGGGGTTTTGGTCTCAGTAACTTGCTGACGGTCTGGTGTCACCTGTGCCGCATGGCGGTCCCTACCAGACGAAGCTGCTCCACAGGAGCACCTATTTACGTCGTTGTCTTCATTCATTTTTCTGTTTCTGTCTATGAGTAACCAGGGAAAATTACGATGGTGGTTTCCCGTTGCCTTCCATCGGTTTGTGTACGGTCTCTCCACTAGCCTTACTCTCTCCCGAGATGTCCACAAGGCAGTGGAGCTATTCACCCATAGCTTGGGGATCTGGTTCGTGGGCACCAGGACATATCCACACGCCGGTTGGCCTGTGTGCCTCACGTCTAAGGACCAGACCTCCTCCGAGTCCTACGAGATTTAGCCTGAGTCCGTGAGGTGCTCAGTTACCGCCTGTCACCACGAGGAGGCACAGCGTAGGACTTGCTGATGGAGAGGCTATCTTCTGACAGGAAGAGACTTACGCCTTCTGCTCTTCTTTTCGCGTAGCTGCAAGCAGCAGTGCTAGTCAGCGGTGCAGGCTGAAGCCGACGCACTAGGCGCATCACATCTGCCAATGACAAATCGATTACCGGTTCTATATACCATTCAAGAACTCTCTTCCTGATGTTAAACGATAAGCATTTGTTGGTAAGAATACTTGTCTCAATGTTGTGCCATTTATTGTCATTTTGGATGAGGGGATTTCTTCTTGTTGTTTTTTTTTTTTCTTGTTTTGTTTTTGTATCTGTCATTGTTGTTGTTGGTGATGATGACGGTAGTTAACATTATTGATGTTCTGTTTGCTACAATTATTAGTGTCATGTATATGTGCACACCCATGTTAGCACTTAGAAAAATATGTATAAGTTTGTTTACCTTGTGGCCGTTCGAATCTAAAGTAGTGTATGCATATGTGTGTGTCTGTGTGTGTGTGTGTGTGTGTGTGTGTGTGTGTGTGTGTGTGTGTGTGTGTGTGTTGTGTGTGGTGTGTGTGTTGTGTGTCTATGTGTGTGTGTACACGTATGTGTGCGTGTGTTATTTTTGTACGTGCGTGCATGTGTGCGGGTGCGCGTATAAATGAGTGTTTGTGTGTGTTGATAGTTGTATGTGTGCGTGTGCGCGCGCAGTTATGTTCATATAAGTGGAGCACGCTGTGGTGGAGGGATGAAGATTTGGTATTCAACGTTAACTTTGGGGTGGAGGAGGAGGGATGGGACAGATATCTCGTGTGGTTGAAAAGAAAAAAGATTGGGTTACTCTGTGAACAGTTTTCATTCAAAAATATTTGATGTGTGTTCATTCCTGAATAAACAGTCCCCTGAGGAAGGCCACTGGCCGAAGTACTGGGTTTGACATTCTAGTTTGTTGTCTTTTTTTGGTTTTTCTCTTCAATATATATATATATGGATATGTATAGACATAGAGAGAGAGAGAGTCAAGACCCAGGCAGTTTAACTAAGTGGTCATTAGTCTTTCCTGTATGGTAAGCAACAGAATTATTACACAAAAGATCATTTTAAATCATGACTTGAAAATGTTCACGTGCACGAGCGTGCACACACACACACACACACACACACACACACACACACACACACACACACACACAACACACACACACTGACACATACACACACACTGACACACACACACACACACTTCACACACACACACACACACAGTGACACACACACACACTTCACACACACACACACACACACATACATATACTCACACACACATACACTTCACACACACACACACACATCACACACACACACACACACACACACACAACACACACACACACACACATGCAGACATATGCACGCATGCGCACAGTCGCACGCACGCACACTATAAAACAATGGGGGGGGGAGGGAGGAGGAATATGTCCAGCTGTTGATTACGACCATGTTATATGGCCTGATAAATGTGTCTTTATATGGTTTCTACGCTTGTATAAGAACAGCTAGCGCAAACACGATGTAATCTTCATCATTAATACATTTATTGTACACCTATCAATCTATCTGCCTATCTGTCTATGTATATGTATGTATGTATGTATGTATGTATGTATGTATGTATGTATGTATGTATGTATGTATGTATGTATGTATGTAGTATGTGTGTATGTATGTATGCATGTATGTATGCATGTATCAACCTATCTATCTACCTATCTATACATCTATCTATCTATCTATTATCTATTATCTATCTGTCTATCTATCTATCTATCTATCTATCTATTGATCCATCTATCTATCTATGTACACATGTATGTATCTATCTGTCTGTCTATCTATCTATCTATCTATCTATCTATCTATCTATCTATCTTATATCTATCTATCATTCTATCTATCTATCATTCTATCTATCTATCTATATATCGATGTATCTATCGATCAATCTATCTATCTATCATTTTATCTATCCATCTATCTATCTATCTATCTATCTATCTATCTGTCTGTCTGTCTATCTATCTATCTATCTATCTTTCTATCTATCTATCTATCTATCTATCTATCTTTCTATCTATCTATCTATCTATCTACCTGTCTGTCTGTCTGTCTGTCTATCTATCTATCTATCTGTCTATTCAGCGATCTGTTTTTTTCATTTCTATGTATATGTGTGTCATATACACAAGTGATGTGTGCACATGTTTTTTGTGTTGTGTGCACGGGGAAATGTGTGCACATGTGTTTTTGTGTCGTGTGCGCAAGGGATTTTTGTGTGCACATGTGTGGTGTGATGTAGAGTTCTGAAAACAGCTCATCCATGTTGGTGACTTGGGTAGAATGGGTTTGCAGAACACTTCGCCTAAAGCTGCCTCGAGAGCAAGCACTGTTTCTCTTTCTTCAGTCATCTATTGAGCTCAATTCTACCACACGTGTATGTAAAGTTTGAGGCGATGTTAGTCATTCTATATTCCTCTTTAATGTGCAATTGAAGAGAAGAAAAAGGAGAAGAGGAAGGAGAAGAAGAAGGAGGAGGAAGAGAGAACAAACAGAAGGAGAAGAAGAAGAAAAAAAAAGAAGTAGAAGAAGAAGGAGAAGAGGAAGGAGAAGAAAAAGGACAAGGAGAAAGAGAAGGAGAGAAGGAGAAGAAGACAAAGGCGAAAAAGAAGAAAAGAAGGAGAAGAAGGAGAAGAATGAGAAGGAGGAGACGAAGAAGAAGGAGAGAAGGAAGAGAAGAAGAAGAAAGTGAAAAAGAAGAAGAAGGAGAAGAAAGAGAAGAAGAAGGAGAGAAGAAGGATAAGAAGAAGGAGAAGGAGAACAAAGAGAGAGAAGAAAAAGAGGGCAAAAAAGAAGAAGAAGAAGGAGAAGAAGGAGAAGAAGGAAAAGAAGAAGGTGGAGAAGGAGGAGAAGAAGAAGAAGGAGAAGGAGAAGAAGGAGAAGAATGGGAGAAGGAGGAAGGAGAAAGAGGAGGAGATGAAGAAGGAGGAGGAGAAAAAAAATTAATGAGAAGGTGTGTGATCACGAATGTTGTGTGTGATGTATGAAAGTCAATATTGATAAATGTTATCTTTTTCTTATAAGGATGAAGGGGAAATAGTCAAAATAACATTGTGATCTGCCTAGTGCTTTGGTTGAAAGGAGAGCGTGCGGTTGCGTGGCAGACGAGTACTTTATGCACGTTTTGATTGCGTGAACATGTACAAGCATAACAATGTGTATATCTATATAACTGGTTAATCAATTGGTTGGTTGGTTGGTTGATTGATTGATTGGATGATTGATTGATTGGTTACTTGATTGATTGATTGATTCATTATTTGTTTATTTTTTATTTATTTGTTTATTTATTTATTTATCCATTCATTCTTTGTTCATTCATTCATTTATTTATTTATTTATTCATCTGTTTATTTTTCGTGTCCTTGTTCAAATCCTTTTCTGTTTCAAAAAAGCAAAAATCAAGGGTGAGGGAGGTGGAGAAGTCTGTTAGAATAGCTCAACCATCTTACTCTTTTCTACTTTCTTTCTTTTTGAAAACCAAACAACTGCCTTAGCACTACGTCATCCACCATCCCTCCCCTCTCAAGTAAATAAATGAAAATAGAAAGGAATAATAATGATATATATGTATCATTATATTTATATGTATATGTATATTACATGTATGTGTATATAAATGTAAATATATATATACATATATGTATATATGTATACTATATATATATATACATATATATATAAATAAATATATGTATATATATAACTTAAGAGGAATGATGCGTGGGCTGTATGTTAATACAGGCTTTCTACAGTCTTCTTGTGGCATTTAAGGACAAGGATTTGAACTGAGAAGGAACATGTATAAAGAAAGAAAGACAGACAGACAGACAGACAGAAAGAAAGATAAAAAAGAAAGAAAGAAACAAAGACAGAAAGAAAGAAAGATAAAAAAAGAAAGAAAGAAGAAAAGAACAGAAAGACAGAACAAAAATGAAGAAAGAAAGAAGAAAGAAAGAAAGAAAAGAAAGAAAGGAAAAAGAAAGAAAGAAAGAAATAATGTGCCCTAGTAATTGCGTTTCTGTTAGCTGTATGAATAAAAACTATGTGAAGATGCATTTGTCAGGCGAGTGTGAACTAGTCATAAAGAACAGCTTGACAGTGTGTGTGCGCGCGTGTGTATTTGTGTGAGGGTGGTGGTGTTTGTGTGTGTGTGCGTGTGTGTGTGTGTGTGGTGGTGTGTGTGTGTGTGTGTGTGTGTGTGGTGTGTGTGTGTGTGTGTGTGTGTGTGTGTGTGTGTGTATACTCGTGTTCAAATGTTACGTTTTTGAAGTGATTTATAATGATCTTTAGTGTAATAAATATTTTGCTCATCAACGTGGAAAGATTAATGATCATACAATTAAACCACTTGAATCTTTACTCTTATTCTCACTCTCTCTCTCTCTCTCTCTCTCTCTCTCTCTCTCTCTCTTGTAAACATTCTGTTAAAACAAAGAGCAAACGTTTCAAATCAGTTGGAAAGAGGTATGTGTTGGTGTATCTGTCACTTTGCCTGCCTGTCTGTCAGTCTATCAGTCAGTGTGTATGTTTGTCTGTGACAGAAAAAAATGTAACTGCAAGATTTTCAAGATGTTTCTGGGTAGGTCTTTATCAAATTTTGGTCAAAGTTGTGCGTTGCTGAGGAGCATTTTTTTTTTCCATGAGTTTGGAGACAATGTGCCGCTGCACTGCAATTTATCACGTTTTCACTATCATCACTAGTAGAGTTCGGTAGAGCCCATATGGTACATAATATTTCAAATGAAACAACTGAAACAAATTCAAACATAACAGAATTAAATTGGTCTCATGTCAGTGAGTGTGGGTCAACATCTGCCACGAGAGAGTGAGAGAAAGGGACACGTGGCATCATCAACACACACTCGATAATAGACGACTAGCGACAAGACCAACCGGGTGAAGAGGGTTGGTAGAGGTTTAAAAGCATCTACTCGCAATGTTTAATGGGATGATACGAGGCCATGTAGAAATAAGCCAACCACAGCGTTGTATCATAAGTTGACAGTTCGCAAGAGATGCAAACATGACGAGGAACAGTTAGACCGTGGTTATTTAAACTGCAGGGTCTGCTTACGTTTTGACATTCGTTAGACTGTTGTTGTCTTCGATTTAAGTGGGGTCTGTTTGAACAGTGACCAAAAACTCCTCGACGCAACGTGAGTATTCTGTCTGTTTTACTGAGAGAGGTTATCAGTATGATTATTGTTGGTGATGTGCGAGTGCCTCAGTGTTGGTGGGATGTACGTGCTGGCATGTGTGTGTGTGTGTGTGTGTGTGTGTGTGTGTGTGTGTGTGTGTGTGTGTGTGTGTGTGTGTGTGTGTGCGCGCGCGCGCTCTCCAGTTTCAATTTTATCTAAGGTATTTTTTATTTTCAAGAAGGTTAAACAGTGACGAAATACTGTTACAGCAAATGACCAATAGAAGTGTAAAATGAATTTTAAATGTGATGATTACTTTTAGTTTGGTGTGTGCATTTGTTCACACGTTGATGTATATATATATATGTGTGTGTGTACGTGTGTATGCGTGTGTGTATATATGCTTGTGTATGTGTATATGTGTGCGTGTGTGATCCTAGCTTGTCAGTGTACATTGCCAAGATAGGTGTTGGAGCTTTTTGGTGCATACATTGAATTTGCTGGTGTTTACCAGTGAATGAATAATTATGTTCATTTCCATGTATTATCGTGTTCTCTTGATTTGGATGTGAGCTGAAGGAAAAGAGATAAAAGAAAAAAACTTAGTCACTGGGTCTTCCACTCATAAGCAGAAATCTGTCATAAGGCGAAAATATTGCTACAACAGGATGGTGTGAAACAGTGTAAAAATATTGCTAAACGGATGGTGGTGAAACAGGATGTAGAGAAAATATTGCTACACAGGATGTGTGAAAACGATGTAGAGAAAATATTGCTACAACAGATGTGTGAAAACAGGATGTAGGAAAAATATGCTACAACGGATGTGTGAAACAGATGTAGGAAAAATATTGCTACACAGATGGGTGAAAACGGGATGAGGAGAAAATATGCTACAGTAGATGGTGAAAACAGTGTAGAGAAATTGCTACAACAGGATGGTGGAAACAGAATAAGAAAATTGCACAGTAGATGAAAGAAAATATGCTACTTTAAACAAGAAAAAGACTGCTACATTAATGAAGGAGAAAATACTGTTACGAAAGGGTGAAGGAGAAAATAGTGTTACAATAGGATGAAGGTGGTCATTTATGCACTGAACGTTTTAAAACTATTCTTATGATGACAATTATTGCTATTATGATTATTGTTGCTATTACTGTTATTATCATCATTATTTTTATATTAAAACTGTTTGTTCTTATTCAACACTTTTCTTCAAGCTCATTTGGACACATTGCGAAGCAACATTTGATTTTCTTAATTTTAGCAACTTATCATACTCTGGCCACTTGCTCTACAGAATGAAACTTTGATCTAATCCATAAACAGATGTTCAACTTTAGCGTATGGTTTTAACTGCACACAGCCATACCAAAGAAGCAAACAGCACGAATTCATCTCTTGAGCTCATTGATGCCATCATCATCATCATCATCATTCATCATCATCATCTCATCATCATGATGTGCTCTGCCGCATGGCGTTGGCGATCATGGCCCTCCATATGTGTCTATCCCTTGTTGCCACAAGCACATCTTCCACCCTCTCTGTCTTCAGTCAGATGTTGTACTTTCAATAATGTGACACTGGAAAGGTACTGAGGTATGGTTTCAGTTCCTCATCAGTACGAGGAAAGGGCTCAGTGTCGTTGTTAACTTTAATAGCATGATGTCTTATAACTGGGAACACACACACACCACAACATACAGAGAGAGAGAGAGAGAGAGAGAGAGAGAGAGAGAGAGAGAGAGAGAGAGAGAGAGATCATCTGGCCTACACCTCAAATTTTTTAATCTAATTGTGTTTGCCAGATGGCAATGGCTTACCCTAATACACACACGCACGCACGCGCGCACGCGCAAAGAAGAAGAACAAGCAGAAGAAGAAGAAGAAGAAGATGATGATGAAAAGAAAATTACGAACAAAGGATGGTCGAGTTACTCTAACAAGTTCATTTTTTAACCAAGAATCCAAAACAAAACAAAAAGAAAAAAAGGAAAACAAAAACCAAAAACCAAACAAAACAAAAAAACAAAACAATTCCAACCCCCCCCCCCCCCAAAAAAAAAATCCAGATTTTGTGCTTTGCAAGATCACCATGACCTTGAAGAAGCATGTGATGAACATTTGGATAAAAAACTGGAGAGGGTGGAAGAGGTGCTTGCGGCAACAAAGGATAGAAACAGATGGAAGGCCATGTGGCAAGGCACTTGATGATGATGATGATGACATGGATAAGAGGCGTTATCTCTACACAGATAGGAGGACATATTTTTCAAACTGACAAATTTTTATCCCTACTTGGTTGAGAGGCCAATTTTAAATTTGACAAAATGTTTGTATCCCTATATGGCTAAGAGGCTTATTTTAAACTGACAATATTTTATTCCTACATGTGTGTGTGTGTGTGTGTGTGTATGTTGTGTGTGTGTGTGTGTATGTGTGTGTGTGTGTGTGTGTGTGTGTGTGTGTGTGTGTGTGTGTGTGTGTGTGTGTGTGTGTGTGTGTGTGGTAATGTTATGCGGAGATTATCTTGTGCCTGCTGACATGAAGTGGTAATCTTTTTTAAACAAGAAGATACTATTTCTACTGAGACAAACTGGCCACACAGACACACATATACTTGAATATGTACGCCCTCATTCATTTACTTTAGCTTTATAGTTATTTTTGTTTAAAGCCCAGCCGACTTCGTAGAGTCATATCATGGCTGCAGTCGTTTCAAAACATACACAATACTTCAACAGAAAAAAAGGAAAAGAAAATTAAGTACACATATCAATGTATGCGGGCACATAATCCAAGTAGATGCCCCTAGCGTTGACCACTTTGTCCATTTTATCACACCAGAGATTAAAAAAACATACCTGAATACAAATCTAAACATAAATAAGGACACTAAAACATATAAAAACGGGCATAAATTGCCTAATATTGCTTCCGCAAATCACATTTCCCTAGAGCCAAAAATGCTCTCCATACGTGTACCCAAGTATCACTCCTGAGAGAAAGTACGTAAGATTTTATCGAACACATATAGGTGAATGGACTAGCAACACAGAAAAATGATAGGAATAAATGACAGAAATCAAAGGAACAAGACAGAAACAAAAAGAGTAACAGAAAAGAGGAAATTTCTAGCACAAAATTTCCAGGTGGTAAGGATACTAATTATATTTAAGGAGTCCCTGGCATCCCCACGGGGTGGTACGCCCACATATACGTGTATGCACACACACGTACATACATACATATACATGTACACATAGACACATAGCTAGCTAGCTAGCTCGACAGCTAGATAAACAGATAGATGAACACGTCTGTGTGTGTGTATGTGTGTGTGTGCGCGTGTGTGCGCGTGTGTGTTTGTGTGTGTGTGTGTGCGTGGGTGCGTGGGTGCGTGGTGCGTGTGCGCGTACGTGTAGATATTAACTTCGAGATTTTTTTTTTATCTTTTCCATATTACAATGGGGATAGAGACAGAGAGAGAAGACGGGGGAGGGAGGATAAATCAAGACAGGTGCTAAGGGTCAGTTAGTCCTTTATCAGACTTCTACACACACACACACACACACACACCACACAGAGAGAGAGAGAGAGAGAGAGAGAGAGAGAGAGAAGACAGACAGACAGACAGACAGACAAACACAGACAGAGACACAGAGACACAGAGAGAGACACACACACTCGCACGCGCGCGCGCGCAGACAGACAAAGAGAGAAACAGAGAGAGAGAGAGAGAGAGAGAGAGAGAGAGAGAGAGAGAGACAGGCAGAATGAGAGAGAGACAGACAGAGAGAGGCAGGCAGAGAGAGAGAAAGAGAGAGAGAGAGAGGCAGAGAGAGAGAAGAGAGAGAGAGAGAGACAGGCAGAGAGAGAGAGAGAGAGATACAGAGAGAGAGAGAGAGAGAGAGAGAGAGAGAGAGAGAGAGAGAGAGAGAGCGTAATTTCACAAAATTCTTGGAACTGAAAATTCGGTGTATTTTTTCAAACACCACGATGTACACAAGTATACACGAACATGATTTTCAAAAAACAAAACAAAACAAACAAACCAAACAAAAAATCTTTAGAAAGAAAGAAAAGAGAAAACAAAAATGCACTTTCTGCCATAATGATGTAGTTCACACATCGCAGAGGGAATATCAAAATTGACATTAAATTTGAAGGTTGTATTACAAACAAAAACAAAACACATCAATCACAGATACACTCAAGGAAACTTACAGGCAATTAGCGAGACAGTTTAGAGGCATATAAGAAAAATTGTGTCACTCAATTAGATTTCAACATCTGATTATACCTACTCTGTGTTATACCCATTCTAGCCAATATGATTCATACTTTCTCATTCCCAAAAGATGACAACGATTCTTTTCTGCAATGTTTTTGTAATGTCTTCAGCATCAAAACGCTATCATCAAATCATTACACAAGTTGTGAAATCCTAAAATTTCTACTTTAAGCTCCTTGTACAACCACGTTACTGCACCTGTTTTGCTGTTTTAGTTACATAACCTGTCAGAAAATGAATATTTGGACGTTAAAATAATCATTATTGGTTTCAACCACACTGGTTTGGTCGATCCATAGTCTTGTGATCTGCCACAAATTCAAGTATATCAGCGTGAATGCTAGCATTTCTCTCAGGTGTCCAGAAGTTATATTACAAATCCTGATTATAGTTTTGACAAAGTTGTGTGCTTTTCAGCTCGTTCTAGGGTCTACAAATGAATTAGAAAATACAAATTTTATTCCCAGTTCCCAGATTGTCGCCTCCTTTCGCCTCCATGTGACAAGGAACTGAATGACATTACAGCATTGTGGTCAGTCCCTGGTTCACCCTGATTTGAACAACAAAATGGCGACCTGACCCAAGTAGAAATAGATGAAATGTTTTGCCCTGTGTGAGACGAAACTACCAAAGCTCTTGCCCACAATGCAGTGCCAGGTGGGGTCGTACTTTTTGTCGAACTCTTTTTTGATAAAGGCGGCGATGTCCTTTTCGATACTATACTGCTCCATAGCCTGAGTGGTGTAGTACACTGCGTCCTGCTGCATGTCCTCAGACATATCCGTTTGCGTGATTACTGACTTGCGAACAGACATCTGAAACAATGGACAAAAAGTTAAGGTGTAGGCTAGATGACCTCTTTCTCTCTCTCTCTCTCTCTCTCTCTCTCTGATAATTGTACAGATAATTGCTCACTTGCTTGATTGATTAATTGACTGATTGATTTATTGACTGATTGACTGACTGAGTGATTCATCGTTTGTTCAGTTCAATGAATGGATTGAACTACTGAGTATTTGTTAATTCGATTATTGTATATTTTCTGTCAATGGCGAAACTAAAAATGTACGGTTGTCATCATTTTCATATAAATTGATGTCTAGTCATTGGGTTTCCTATTGCATGATAAGCACACGAATGTTGAACAAGGGCGTTTCTTGAACAAAACAATTGTTATCCAAAACAAGTGCGACTGCCCGCGTTCAAGCAAACAGGAACCAGAAAAACACGAAAATAGAATCAGAACACGTATTTAAGACAAGACAAGACAGGTGCAAATTTTCGGTCAACTGTAAGATCACAAACAAACACCAAATACAAAATTATGAGAAAAAGACTGACACTTCCCTGCTGCTCCGTCCAGTGGGAGAAGAAAATCGCAATGTCTTTGTGAGTGATGGTAAGAAGTGGGGAGAGGGGAGGCAAATATGATGTCAAAGGGGAAGTGAGATGAATTCTGCAATTTGAAAAGTGGTCATGCCAGTTTAATATAGTTTTGTCCTGAAGAGGGTCCAGGGCTATAACTATGAGGTAAGTCTGATGTAAATGGATCGTGCCTAGTGCAACGAATCCAGTCTGAGCTTGGAATAGGAAGAAAAGCATCCTAAACCAACAACCAAGGGGGCTGAAGGGAAAACCAGAGTACCCGGAGTAAACACCCTTAGTCATACGCGGCTGGGCCTGTCTTGTGAAACGAGAAATAGTACAGATGAAAAAAAAATAAAAAGATAAAAAAAAAAGGGGGGGGGGGGGGACATATGTGCAGCTGCATAGCCAAGACCTCACTGAGGTGGAAAATTGGTGATGATATGGTACATTTCTGGAATTTCAGCAGGATGAGATATGGCAAGGGTTTAAAGTATCATAGATAAAATATGCCAGGATTCAAGGGCACATTAAAAGAAGATTCAATGCATAAATTTATCCAAGCAGTATGAACAAAACCTCTGCGTAAAGTACAAGGAAGTTATACCTAACATTCAATAAATTGTTATGTTAATTCTTTGATTTATGAAGTTACAACTGAGTTGACTATCCATTGATTGGCAGGTTGATTTTATTGCTTGCTTGCTTGTTTACTTACTTCTTGTTTGCTTGCTTGCTTTACTGATTGATTGCAGTGTGATGAATAACATAACTATTATATGGCAGATCATTTTCAATCATGAAATCAGACATTTTTACGTGCTCAAGAGCCCCCCCCCCCCACACACACACAGAAACACACACAACACAGACACAGACACACACAGACACAGACACACACACACACACACACACACACTCTCTCTCTCTCTCTCTCTCTCTCTCTCACGCACACATACACAGATGCACACACACAGTCTTTCTCTATGTATGTATGTAATGTATAGTATGTATGTATGTATGTATGTATGTATGTATGTATGTATGTGTATGTATGTGTATGTATGTACATACATGTATGTAAGTACGTTTGTAAATATGTATATACGTGTGTATAATTAATCAATTAATTAATTGATTGTTAAATTAATTAAGTTATTCATTCAGTTTTTTAAAAGTGTATTTTTGTTTCTCACTTCAAATCCATGTTCTCAAATGCCATGGGAAATTGTGGAAAGCCTGTTACAGTGTGCAGCGTGCATCTTGTCCCTGTTCTTCAGTTATGCATTACCATTCTTTATTTTACTCCTATGTATTTTCGTACTGTAGTAGGATGGAATGATGTAGGATTCATACATTTATTTTTTCAAAAAAGATAATGTAGAAATTATTATGATGGTTTGGCCATCTTAACAGTCTCCTTTTATTTTTCTATAAAACAAAGAGAATGTCCCTTCTTTTTTAGTTACGTCTCTAGACAAAGATAAGCGTTTGTTGTTTGTTTGTTTATTTGTTTCCCTCTCTCTCTCTCTTTCTCTCTCTCTCTTTCTCTCTCTCTTCTCTCTCTCTCTCTCTCTCTCTCTCTCTCTCTCTCTCTCTCTGTGAACATATTCATGAATGAATATGTTTGAATGCTTGTGTGTGTCTCTCTGTATGCTAATTTGTCTTTGCATGTGCGGGTGTGTATGCATTCAATGTGACGATATTGCTACACAAACGATGTAATAACCCATATGATAAAAGGATTATTCTTGTGGCTCGATATCTGTGTGAACAATACTGTTACATTATAGATTAAGAGAACATAATAACGTGCATATCTGTATGGTTAGTTATGTTTTGAGGCATATTCACTAATGTGAACATTTAGATTACTTTGGTACAATTCTAAGACCACAACACGAATTGTTGACATTATACATATTGCAGATGACTTTGGTACAATTTTAAGACCCCGTTTATGAGACTGTTAAAAGTATACATGTCGTAGATGACTTGGGTACACTTCTATGATGACATATATGAGACTGTTGAAATTATGCATGTTGCATATGACTTTGGTAGAATTCTAAGACCACATTTATGAGACTGTTGAAATTTACATGTACATGTCATAGATGACTTGGGTACACTTCTAAGATGACATATATGAGACTGTTGAAATTATACATGTCATAGATGGCTTGGTACAATTCTACGATGACATATATCAGACTTGAAATTATGCATGTCACATATGATTTGGTAAAATTGTAAGACCATATTTATGAGATGTTTGAAGTTATACAGTTGCAGATGACTTTGGGACTATTCTAAGAAAATACTTATGAGACTGTTGAAATGATACATGTCGCAGGCGACGTTGGAAAAATTCTAAGACCACATTTATGAGACTTTTGAAATTATGTATGTCGCAGATGAACTCAGATACAATTCTAAGACCATGTTCATGAGACTTGAAATTATACATTTTTGCAGATGACCTTGGGACTATTCTAAAGTCACAACTTTTAAATAATTCAAATTACAGATATCCTGGATGAACTTGGTACAGTGCTAAGACCACAACTGCGTGTGTGTGTTTTGTGTGTGTGTGTGTGTGTGTGTGTTTGTGTGTTCGTTCGTTATTTCTTTTAACGTCTGTTCACATATGTGCTTTTAGACGAAAAAAAAAAAAATGGTGTCTATGGGGTGGAAGATTCTACGAAATCATAAAGACAGTTTAACATATTAATTAACATTAAAAAAAATTATAGGACAATAGAAAAGCAATCATAACATTAGAACGATCAGGCTTTAACAGATTGCTCAGGGCTGTATGCGTGTATGTAACCGCATGCGCGCGCGCGCGCGTGTGTGTGTCTGTGTGTGTGTGTGTGTGTGTGTGTGGTGTGGTGGGTGTGCGTGTGTGTGTGTGAGTGTGTGCACGTATACGCATGCGCATGCAACAAGCGTGTCCCGTGCTGGGTTATGACAAGCCATCTGTGATTATCTGGTGGGGTAGAGGGTAGAAGAAGATAATCTTACCGAATAAAAACATTGTAACAGTCAATGAGTAATGATAGAACTAACAAGCAAAAAAACAGAGGTAGGTGGGAGTTACAGGTATAAAAACAATCGGTCTTAATCAAAGAAAACGACCTACAGGACTGTGCAGTAAATGCCTAGCGAAGTGTAAATACAAAGTGAAATCAGTGTGTTTTTGTTTCAATTTTGAAAATGATACAGGGAAATAAGGTCGCATTCGCTGACAACACAAAAGGTGTTTAACTGTTATAGACTCATTACAGACACATTTGATGGTACTATTGAACTTAATCCGAAGTGAGTCCAGATATAATCTGTAAGCTAAAGTTATTTCTAGTCTTGTAAAACCCTGGTAATTTACGATGAAGGGGCGATAGTGACATTGCGCTTTTACTTTCTTTTCTAATACAGCACTCATTTCATGTTCAGAGAGTCGTAAATCAAGTTTAGTACTGCCTGCCCTATTCATTGCTGCACTCTTAGCGATTCTATCGACTCGATCATTATCTATGATACCACAGTGTGATGGAATCCAACAAAAAGTAACGTGAGTATTATTTGTTATAAAACAATAAATTAAAAAGTTTATCTCAAATATTAACGTACTATTTACTTTACATTTGCAGCTCGTCAGGGATTGTAATGCAGATTTCGAATCTACACATAGTAAGATACTAAATATATCTATGGGTAGATCTACTATATATTTCAGTGCCATTAGGATGGCAACTAATTCAGACGTGAAGATTGAGTATCCCTGTCCTAAAGAGTAAGCCTTTTCTACTTTTAAGTTTGGAATTATAAAACCAGCGCCTGCTGCACCATCATCTAGAACAGAGCCATCAGTAAATATTTTCAAGTGATGTGAATATTTTTCATGCAGATGAGACAGAATGTCAATTGCCAACAGGTGCGGATTAATATCTTTTCTCAAGTCAGTTTCAATGTAGTTGATTTCAAAAGTAGCAGTGGACAATTCCCAGGGGGGTAGAGGACAACATATCAGTTTATGTGAAACTTTTTTAGGTACTACTCTGCAAATTTCGAAGAGCTTATTTGTGTAACTGGATATTGTTTCTTGTGCCTTTGTTGTGCGTTTTGTTGTGTGTGTGTGTGTGTGTGTGTGTGTGTGTGTGTGTGTGTGTGTGTGTGTGTGTGTGTGTGTGTTGTGTGTGTGTGTGTTTTGTATGTGTGTGTGCGTTTTGTGTGTGTGTGCGTGCGTGTGTGTGTTGTGTGTGTGTGTTGTATGTGTGTGTGTGGCGTGCGCGTGCGTGTGTGTGTGTGTGTGTGTGCGTGCGTGCGTGTGTGTGTGTATGTGTGTGTGTTTTGTGTGTGTGTGTGTGTGTGTGTGTGTTTTGTGTGTGTGTGTGTGTGTGTGTGTGTGTGCGTGTGCCTACGTGTGTGTGTGTGTTTGTGTGTGTGTGTGTGTGTGTGTGTGTGTGTGTGTGTGTGTGTGCGTGCATATATGTGCGTGTTTGTGTTTGTGTGCTGGTGCATGTGTTTTTATGCTTGTGTTTTTTTGTGTGTGTTTTGTGTGTGTGTGTGTGTGTGTGTGTGTGTGTGTGTGTGTGGGGTGTGTGTGTGTGTGTGTGTGTGTGTGTGTTGATCAATCAACTGGAGAGACTAAATGTTGATGGAAAAGATCTACGAATAATCAGGAATATGTACTGGGAACAAACAGCTGCAATGAGAATAGAAAACAATATAAACTCTTTCCAAAACACCAAAAGAGGAGTCAGACAGGTTGTGTTTTGTCACCAGATCTCTTTTCACTTTACAGCGAAAACATCATGAGAAACCTGGAAGAAGACCCTGGATTAAAGGTTGGAGGGAAAATTATAAACAACATTCGATAAGCAGATGACACCGTGCTAATTGCAGAAAATGAAAGGGACCTACAAAACCTTGTGAATATACTAGAAATAGAAAGCAAAGGTAAGGAGCTGGAACTAAACAGTAGGAAAACTGAAGTCATGGTGA
>JAPXFY010000024.1:21871916-21884416 GCA_030674185.1 Monoplex corrugatus
TGGAGCATTTCTCTCAGGTGTCCAGAAGTTATTTTATTAATGTTGATTATATTTTTAACAAAGACGTGTGCTTTTCATTTTGTGATACTTACAAGAAAACAAATATTCAGTACTTGCTCTAGGGTCTACAAATGAATTAGAAAACATAAATATTATTTCCAGTTGTCAGATTGTCGCCTCCTTTCAAGCTGCCATGCGAAATGGAACTGAATGACATTACAGCATTGTGGTCTTGTTATTCTGTTGTTCACCCTGATTTGAACAACAAAATGGAGACCTGACCCATGTAGAAATAGATGAAACGTTTCGTCTCGTGTGTGACGTAACTACCAAAGTTCCTGCCCACAATGCAGTGCCAGGTGGGGTTGTACTTTTTGTCGAACTCTTTCTTGATATAGGCGGCGACGTCCTTTTCGATGTTGAACTTCTCCAAAGCCTGAGTGCGCAGTCCACTGCGTCCTGCTGCATGTCCTCGGCCATATCCGCATTCTTGATTACTGCCTTGCGTTCAGACATCTGAAACAATGGATAAAAATATGTGGTGTAGACCAGATGATCTCTCCCTCTCTTTCTGTCTGTCTGTCCATCTGTCTGTCTGTTTCTGTTTCTGTCTGTCTGTCTGTCTGTCTGTCTCTCTCTCCCTGACAGTTGTTTGTATGTTTAATTGAATGATTGATTGATTAATTAATCAGTTGATTGGCCATCTTCGATTTGTATTTATTGTGTTCCTTGGTTGCATAATAAGCACAAGAATGAGGAAACAATGTCGCTTCTTGAAAATAATAATTGGTTTCTTATTTGATTGATGAAATTATTGATCATTTGACTATCCATTGACTGGCTGGGTGATTGATTAATTGATTGATTGATTGATTGATTGATTGTTTGACTAATTTTTAATGAAATCTTTGAACAGGAGATTGATTGATGCGAAATGTATCATTGTTGGTTGGATGAATTGACTGAACAGTTTCTTTGATCTACAGATTGACTATTTACTAGTTGATTATTCAAGTGATAGTTGTTTGTGTGGTTAATCAAATGATTTATTGAGTAACTGATCAATTGTTTGTTCAATCTTTGCGTTAATTTCATGAACAGATATATGGTCAACTATCATGGTCGATAAAGTCCAGCTTAGTACTTTATTTATTTGTGTACCCTGATGTGGGGTTTCAGGCCAAAATCTGATGCACGCAGGCGGCTGCATGCTAGACACTCAATGGAACGCTCTGTACAGTTGGTTCTGGCCTTTATTGCTGCACGCTTTACCGCTTGGCTGCTTCGTCTTTCATTTTCATAAGCTTCTGTTTCCTTGCCAATAGCTTGCCTCCATTCAGACCTGTATGTGGCCATGATTTCCCATTGTTATTCATCAATGTGACATTTCCGGATTATTTCTTTTTCAGGGTGTTTTTGAGGGCAGCTTCGGCCATCCTGTTGATTGATAGCCCTCTGTCAGTTCACCGTAGAAAAGCTGCTTTGGTAGCCTGTTATCCTGCATGAATACAAGATGTCCAGAACATCTTAGCTGAGACTTTTTTATGCAGTGCATCTATGCTTGGTATCTGGGCTTGCAAAAGTGCATTCACGTTTGAGACTCTGTTGTACCATTTGATGTTCAAGATACGTTGGAGGCAGTGCTGGTGAAACTGATCTAATAGCTTAACATGCCTACGATAGAGAGTCCAGGACTCGCGTCCATACAGCAATGCAGTCAGAACTACTGCTCTGGATACTGCACACTTCGTTTCCAGTTTCAAGCCCCTTTCGTTTCATACTCGCTTGTGAGTCTGCCATAGGAAGTCTCTCAACAGTCTTGCACCCCTTACATCTCTGACCTCCTCCATCTGTACACCCCTCTCGTCAACTTCGTTCCTCGGCTGATACTCGTACCTTCCGCATACCATTCTGTCGCACTAAAACCTATGGTCAACGCTCCTTTTCCTATCAGGCCCCTGTAATCTGGAATCAGCTCCTGTCTCTGTTCGCCACTCTGCGACTCTCACTTCTTTCAAGTCCTCTCTGAAAACTTCATCTCTTCCAGTCCCTCTCATGATACTTATAAAGACTCTACACTAACTTCCCAAATCCCCCTTGTTGTCTTTTGAGCCTTGAATGTCGCTGGTGTGTGTGTGCGTGCGTGTGTGTGGTGTGTGTGTGTGTGGATGTGTGTGTGTGTGTGTGTGTGTGTGTGTGTGTGTTTGGTTGTGTCTGCGTGATACCTGTAAGCGCTTAGGGCTCTTGTTTCATCAGATTAGCGCTATATAAATGCTCTTTATTATTATTATTATTAAGCACTTGCCTTAGCGATGCGGTTGGATACCTCCTTATCGAGACTGTTGGAAGAGGAGGGACTGCTACCAAGATAGGTGAAGGAGTCAACATTGTTATGGAACTTGCTGTCAATCTTTATTTCAGGCATGTTTGCTG
Source organism: Monoplex corrugatus (assembly GCA_030674185.1). Classification (NCBI taxonomy): domain Eukaryota; kingdom Metazoa; phylum Mollusca; class Gastropoda; order Littorinimorpha; family Ranellidae; genus Monoplex; species Monoplex corrugatus. Next base: position 21,874,350 of record JAPXFY010000024.1, read on the forward strand.
TTGATCGCTTTGCATTAAGAAAGATCACTTCAGTTTTCTTGATGCTTATTGTGAGTCCAAAAGGCTTAGTGGCCGCAGACAGAGAATCTGTAAGTTTTTGAAGGTCATCCTCCAAGTGGGCAATGATAGCACAGTCATCAGCATACAGGAGGTCATGAAGAAATGATTTGGTGACTTTCGTCTTTGCCTTCAGACATTGAGTACTGAAGATATCTCCATCTGTCCTGTATGTGATCTGGATGCCTAGATCTGAATCTTTCAAGGCAGAGAGAAGTATCATGCAAAAAAGAATGCTGGCAGTAGCCTATCTGAACCCAGAGATTCTTAGCACCCTCAGCTCCTTTCCCTGTCTGCCAGCTACCTTGGGCAGTGGTTCCTGAGTTGCTGGGGACTGAGGGCTGTTGTTGTGTGACTGTCATGTTCGTGAGGGGGGTTTGGCGCTAGGTGCCATGCGAATAAATAAGTTGCTGTTGTTTGCACAGAGCCTCAGCAACTCTCCACCTGCCTCCACAAGTCCAGGGCAAACCGACGTAAGATAGCTGTTCTCATGGGAAACACAGACGACTGAACAGTAGATGGCAAGTCGCAGCATATAGCCAAAACCATGAGCAGCGCTCTGTGGCAATGTCCTTTATGCAGTATGTGGCTGCAAGATTTTCTTTCTGGGTTTACTCCCATAGCTCCTCCCCCCCCCCCCCCCCCAGGGTGTAACCTACGGGGCAACGGAGACAGGCGCAGATCGTACAGTCTACTGTCATACTGTAGCAGAGACTTAGCTCTGACCTGACAGCAATAGGATGAATAGACTGAATGACTGTTTGATGATTCAATTGATTCTTGATAATATGAAGTTGATTATCTTGCAGGTCAATTGCTGATCTGTCGACCAATTGATGACTCTGTTAATGGACATGTTATCTAACTTCACTGAGAGATTGAATGGTTGACTGGTAAGTCCATCAATGAAATGACACTTGCATTGTTTGGTTGGCCATTGATGTACTGGTTTAGTTTGTTGTTTGTCAAGTAATGATTATCATGGTTCGTCACTGAATATTAGATCAGATCAGTGGAGATCTGTCTGTTGATTGTTCAATTAATGAAGTAGAAAATAGAAAAATAAGTATTGAAAGTTGCAATTGTATGCATTGTAAAATATGTATGAATCATGAAAAAATCTTATTTCCTCTCCACCCCATCTCCTATTGTATTGTGGCTTAAGGCCTATGTACATTAAGTGATCTGGGTTCTGGTATCTCTCTCTCTCTCTCTCCTCTCTCTCTCTCTCTCTCTCTCTCTCTCTCTCTCTCTCTCTCTCTCCAGTCGTCTCCTGACCTCTCGTAAGTCATCATACTAGAACTAATCATAACTGTTTGCTCTTTTCTCGAATTGACGGGAAACTGAAGGCATCCCAATACCTCCCCTGCCCCCCCTAAATAAACAAAAGAAAAAAGAAAAGCCAGGTATTCAACACTTTACTATAAGCAGAATCCCTCCTATCATAACAGTATTCTCCATTTATTATATTTCATTATCACAGCAACATTTTTCCCCATCCACATCATTTCCTGTTTTCATGTGGTCTTCTTTTTTGGGTGTTTGGTTGATTGTTTCTTTGCTCTCTTTAACTGTTTGCTTGCTTGCTTTTGGTTTGCTTTTTTGCTACAATGGATCTACCATGTAAAATTCTAGGCGCTCTATCTGGACAGAGTGCATATTCACAGTGCAGTATTACTTATTCAAATTTACGTATTCATGTTTACCTATGAACGAAAATTTTGCTACAGAAATTTTCTGGGAATATCAGCTTTGTTGCCAAGGGATCTTTAGATACGTCAAGTGCGTGCTTTGCACAAGACTGGTTTATTGTTCCCATCAACAAATTAGCAACTAGATCTAATGCTCAGGAGAAGGGGGAAAGGGGAACTCTTCTAATTTTCCATTCGAATTTGGGTTTCTTACGTTTTAGTCAGGTGTTTAAGCACTAGGCCACACACACTACGTTTTCTCTTCTAACTTATCATAACAGTAATCTTGTCTCTGACATATTACAGCAGTTATTCTGTTTTTCCGCCAACCCATCATAACAGTATTTTCCACTTCATCCTACTATAACAGTGTATTCTCTTAATCAAAGGACATAACTCTTGAGAATTATCTCCCATGTTGTACTTCTCAAATCTAACACAGTTTGCGCTACCATTCAGCTAGCATAGAAGCAGATACAAAGTACAAAAACAGTAAGCTAAGAACACTTTTGAGGAGTGTTCTGAGCTTACTGTTTTTGTACTTTGTATCTGCTTCTATGCTCAAAAGTATTGTGAGCTTACTGTTTTTGTACTTTGTATCTGCTTCTACATGTATGCTAGCTGAATGGGTAGCGCAAACTGTGTTAGATTTGAGAAGTACAACATGGGAGATCATTCTCAAGAGTTATGTCCTTTGATTAATATTACAAAAATTCTCCCTGCTTCCCTCTTATTTCTTTGCTATAGTGTATTCTCTATCATTATGTCGCAAATCTTCAGCTCAACGTATGTAAAAATAGAAGAGCTGGTGACTAAGGGTTTTGTTTTTCTTTTTTCCCCCATCTCTCTTCTTTCAACTCATATTTAAACCACGAGGGCCCGATGATACGAGGAAATGAAGATCAAATTTATTCTCCAGCAAAACAGCAGTGTATTCACTCACACAAGCATCAAAAAGCACTAACCCATATGTACAAAGCCTCAGCAATGTGCACAACTTGAATACACGCACCGATCCTTTCTCCAATGGTTTTCTCACCTCCCTGTTTGTGGGCTCCAAGTTGCCTTCGATATGTAAGCCAACAGCACGTCCTAGGATCTCACACAATTCATTCCAAAATGAATGCACTGCACTAATCTTAACACTTAAATAGCGTGTATTATTTCAGAGAATTATACCGAAAAACAGAAAATCCCGAACTACTTTAATTCAAATTAAGTCTAAAGTAATTGATAAAACAATCATTGTGACTTTAAAACAATTCGTTTTAGAATCTTACAGAACAACGGAGTGTAGAACAGATTGTACTGAACTAACTTTACACAAGAACAGCTTGTAGTTACAGTATTTCCTTCTGCGATCTTTCATAAGAACAAGCCTCTTACTGAGCAAAGTTTTACACGTCTGTAGTTGGATCCATTACAAGTCATTTTTCTAGATCTTTACAGGAAATCAAGGAGAACAACACCTTACGAACAAACGTATTTACATTAAGAAGTAGGTATTTACATAATTACACATAGACATCATCTTTAACAATGAAATAAAGGAATCTAGACAATTCAAAATTATAGGAGACACAACACTCACTCAGTTGATTTACGTAAGAATTGTTTGCATTATTTACAACACATATAGCAGCTGCTTCCTATTACTGCATTACAATTGATTTTTACCGATTAAATCATATTCTACTTTCCATGTAGACTCATTCTGTTAAGGCATTCTTCTTGCAAGCAGAATTTTAGAATTTATTTAATCCTTAGAAGTCTTCAATGAATGATGATATTCTATTGCCACTCTACTCTCACTTTCATGTCTTGATAGTGCTATCATAAGCTTAAAACTCAGTCTTAATATTTCGATCACTACATTTCTAATCAGTCCTTCTGATTTAATATCCGATATGCTTGACTTTCTCTTTATGCATTTAAATTAAGTATCTCGTTTCTTGACCACTGCTCCATTCTATACAGAATTGCTCTTCATACAAGTACTAAATTATCCAATGTTGACATGATCAAAATCATCCAGACAATTGTAAATTGTGATGTTTCGATCATCAGTTTTATTCCCATGTCTTTAATATCTGCTTTCTTTACCATGCTATTCTAAAGTATATGTTGAAAAGATGACATGAGACAATGCAGCCCTGATGGACTCCTTTCTTGATGCTAAAATATTCGCAGTTTTTGGCTGCTCCATCTAACTGCTGTCTTTTGATCAAAGTACAGTAGCACAATATGAGAAATTAGATGTTCAGGGAACCTCATCTTTTGCATGGAATCAAAAGCATTATTGAGTATGACACTGTCAAACACTTTGCTGTAGCTGATGAATACAATGAAGGCCTCTTGCTCGCTGTTTCTGACTTTTTATCATTGTTTTTAAGTGAATAGTATGACAATGGTTCGTCTGTTGGACTGATAAGCTGCCTGACAGTCTCCCAGCTCTTCCACGTTTGATCTCATTCTATTCAGTGTTATGATCAGTAGGATTTTTCTGCCATGACTGATGAGAGCAATGGTTCTGAAGTGTTTACAGTCTTTGATATTTTTGCTTTTGTGCAACGTGACAAACTCTTGTACTTTCCAGTCTGTTGGCCATTCACATATTCTTGATATCTTACAGCACAGGTGGTGCAATGCTTTAATTCCCGATTAGCCAGTATTTCTTTAGCAATGTTTGTGATTTTCCAATTTTCAATTGACTGATGACTGTTATGAATTAAGAGATTCCGGTTCAGGATGCCCAAAGTCAAGACAGAAACTACCTTATAGATTTGTTGAGGTGATGTCATTCAATATGTTTTTACCATGTTCATGCCATTCAGCAAGAACATCTTCTGTCTCGTTTAAAGTGGCACCATTTATGCTGTTGAGACACTGAATTTGTGGTTGAAATTTGGTTAGTTTTACTGTCCTTATTTGTCTAAACATCTCCCTTGATTTTCTTTCCACATTGCAATCAGAGATTTTAGTACATTCGTATCTCGTGCCTCTTCTCACTTTAGTATTTATTTTACTTTTCAGTTTGTTGTATTCAACTTGGTTGTTACTTTTACGTGTTTGACTTTTCATTTTAGCCAATCCAATTTTGGTGCCTTTCTTGTTTTTCTGCCAAGTTTTGCATCAGCAGTTTCTGTCCAAATTCATGTCTGCCCACGATTCATTTGGATACTTTTCGTTAAATGATCACTCCTCAAAGAGAGCTGAGAAACAACTGTCAATCTCAATTTGAAAAAAGTAGTTTCATGATTTTGAGTTAGTTTATGTCCCATTTGGTTTGATATTTTGCATATTTTATGTGTGTGTGTTTAATTTTAATTTTGCAATCAGCAGTATGTGGTCTGAATCACTGTGTAGGCTTTTTTTTCAAATATAAAAATATCTTAATTGTGAATGAAATTGAACCTGAAGCACACCCACACGTGAACACCCTACCAACACAGAGGCGATCATAAACTACCAACATTAATCACACTGATAAAACAGGGACACGCACGCATCACAAACAATAATCATATTGACAACTTCTTTCAGTAAAACAGAATACTCACGTTGCGTCAAGGAGTTTTGGGTCACGTAAATCGAAGACAACGACAATATGACAAAGATCAAAACGTAAGCAGACCCTGTGGTTTAAATAATCATGATCGTAGCTGTTCCTTGTCATATTGTGGCTTCTCCAAACTGTCAACGTATGACACAATGCCGTGATTGGCTGATCTCTACCTGGCCTTGTATCATCCCATCAGACATTGCGAGTAGATATTTTTAACCCACTACCACCTTCTCCACCTGTTTCACCTTTTGTTAGCTGAGTATCTGTTACTGAGTGTGTGGTGATGGCAAATTGTATCTTCTTCTCTGTCTCAGACATTGACCCACACTCAATGACACAAGACAGTATTATTAGAATTTGTTCAACAGAAGTTCATCACATTGAAACAACTATATACTGTATGGGCTTTACTGAAATCTGCCGGTAATTATAATGAAAATGTCTGCACTGTACTGTGCTGATGGGATGTATCCAAGCTTGGACAATTGAAACGTCTCAACAATCCACATTTTTCAACAGTATTTGATAAAGGTCTAGCCAGACACAGGTGAGAAAGTTTCGTTTTCATCTTTTCTTTCCCAGACAAACATTCAGACTGACTGACAGACAGACAGACAGACAGACACACAGACAGACAGACAGATAGACAGACAGACAGAGATATACATTGACACGTAATTCGTTTTGATTCATAAAAAACAATCTCTTTTTTAAGTGATAACGAATACACACACACACACACACACACAGAGAGAGAGAGAGAGAGAGAGAGAGAGAGAGAGAGAGAGAGAGAGAGAGAGAGACAGAGAGAGAGAGCAGACGGAGTGAGAGTGTGTGTCAAGGCTTAGATGATTGTCTGACCAATCAGACATTTTTACGTGCTCAAGTGCGCGCACGCACGCATGCGCACGCGCACGCATGTGTGCGCGCATACACACATACACACACACGCGCGCGCGCGCGCAAACACACACACATATACTCTCTCTCTCTCTCTCTCTCTCTCTCTCGCACACACACACTGCACATCAAAAAGAAAAATTATAAAGGAAGACTCTGCCAAGCAGCTCTTTATGACCAGGCAACAGTTGTCTGACAAATTAGTCTTCATACGATGTCTGTCGAAACACGTTATAATCTAACATATTACGTATGTGTATGTGCATGTCTGTCTGTCTGTCTGTCTGTCTGTATATATGTATGTATGTATGTATGTATGTATCAAAAGAGGAGTCAGGCAAGGTTATGTTCTGTCACCAGATCTGTTTTCACTTTACAGTGAAACCTTCATGAGAAACCTTAGAGAATGCCCAGGATTAAAGGTTGGAGGAACAATGATCAACAACATTCGTTACGCAGATGACACAGTGCTAACTGCAGAAAGTGAAAGGGACCTACAAAACCTTGTGAATACAATAGAAATCACCATCAGCATCAGCGTCAGGTGCCTTGCCACATGGTGTTGGCAATCATGGCCTTCCATCTGTTTCTATCTCTTGTTGCCTGAATCACCTCTTCCACCCTCTTTGTCTTCAGCCACTTTGCAAGTCCGTCCAATATTCTCCCTGGGTCTACCTGGTGCTCTCTTTCCCTCCAGCTTTCCCATTGTGACCATGTGCTCCAATTCCCCTTTCCTCATAAAATGGCCTATAAATGTTGCCTGTCTTTTCCAAATGTTCCTTATCAATGATCGTCTTGTGTCTGCCTCTATCAAGGCTGTCTCGTTTGTTTTCTTTGCTGTCCATGGAACTCTCAACATTCTTCTTAGAAACCATATCTCAGCTGCCTCAATCTTGTTCTGGCTTTGTTTGTTGACTGTCCACGCCTTACAACCATATAACTGTATTGGTTCTATATGACATTCAAGAACTCTCTTCCTGATGTTACTTGATAGGCATTTGTCGGTAAGAATGCTTTTCATCTTCTTGAATGCTGTTTTGGCTTGGCTGATTCTGCTGGCTATTTCTGATGTGTATCTACCATCTGGTGAAATGATCGTTCCCAGGTATTTAAACGCATCAACCTGTGTCAAGGCTGTGCTGTTTGCTGTTATTTTGCATGTGGGGATTTCATGTTTTTTACTGATCACCATAACTTCAGTCTTCCTGCTGTTTAGTTCCAACCCCTTACCTTTGCTTTCTATTTCTAGTATATTCACAAGCTTTTGTAGGTCCCTTTCATTTTCAGCAATTAGCACAGTGTCATCAGCGTATCGAATGTTGTTTATCATTTTTCCTCCAAATCTAAATCCTGGGTTTTCTTCTAGGTTTCTCATGATGTTTTCGTTGTAAAGTGAAAACAGATCTGGTGACAAAACACAACCCTGTCTGACTCCTCTTTTGATGTTTTGGAAAGAGCTTATATCGTTTTCTATTCTCATTGCAGCTGTTTGTTCCCAATATACATTTCTGATTATTTATAGATCTTTTCCATCAATATTTAATCTTTCTAGTTGGCTGGTCAATTCTTCATGTCTTACCCGATGGAAAGCCTTGGTAAAATCAACAAAGCATAAATATAAATCCTTATTCATCTCGATTGACCTCTCTGTGATAGTTCTTAGGATGTATAAAGCATTAATAGTTCCTTTCCCATCCACAAATCCACACTGTTCATCTGCTATTTCTCTGTTGATTCTATTCCTTGTCCTCATCATGATTACTCTTAACAGGAGTTTTGTTACATGACTCATCAAACTGATTGTGCAGTGGAGTTCGCATTCTATAGCCCCTGTCTTCTTTGGAAGTGCAATGAAAATCGATTTTGACATATGTTTGCGGATTTTTCCAGTGTCATCAAGTTCTTTCAGGAGGACTGTTATTTTTTTCAATACCAAATTCTTCCAGGGCTTCAATCATCTCTGTAGTAATGTTGTCTGGTCCTGGGGCTTTTCTGGTTTCATCTTTTTCAGTGCTGCTCCAACTTCATCTTTCATTATGGGTGGTCCTTCAATGTTCTTTCTTATAATGTGTTCCTCATTTCTGTCATCTTGAGAAAGGTCTTTAATGTACTCTCCCCATCTGTCTAATATTTTGTCTTTTTCCATGATAAGCGTACCATCTTTCGATTTTAAGCAACTAGTCGATGTGCATGTATTTTTCCTGTGGACAATTTCTTCAATTCATCTGTATATGCCCTGAGGTGCCGTTTTGTGTCGATCTTCTATTTGTTTGCATTTTGTTTTCAGCCAAGCTTCCTTAGCTTCATTGCACCTATTCCTGATTTCTCTGTTTTATCTTCCTGTATATTTCCTCGTTACACTTTGCCTTCCTCGGTTCCTCCATCAGGCCTAATCTTTTTGTCATGCAATTCTTTTTTGCTTTTCTATTTACTTCAGGGATTTCTTCATAAGCTTCATTTATCGAATTTCTCAACTTTGTCTATTGTTTCTATTAGAAATAGAAAGCAAAAAAACAAAAACAAAAAAAAGGGGGGGGGGGGGGGGTTGGAGCTAAACAGCAAGAAGACTAAAGTCATGGTAATCAGTAAAAAAAACGAAATCCCCTCTTGCAAAATAACATGAAATGGCACAACTTTGAGACAGATTAATTGTGAATAAATTGAAACTGAAATTCACCCACATGTGAACACCCTACCAACACAGAGGAGATCACAAACTACCAATATTCCTGACACTGATAACACACGGACACGCACGCATCACCAACAATAATACTGAGAACCTCCCTGAGTAAAACAGAATACTAACGTTGCGTCAAGGAGTTTTGGGTCACGTAAATCGAAGACAACGACAATATGACAATGGTCAAAACGTAAGCAGACCCTGTGGTTTAAATAATCATGATCGTAGCTGTTCCTTGTCATATTGTGGCTTCTCCAAACTGTCAACGTATGCACAATGTCGTGATTGGCTCATCTCTACCTGGCCTTGTATCATCTCATCAGACATTGCGAGTAGATATTTTTAACCCACTACCACCCTCTCCACCTGTTTCATCTTTTGTTAGCTGAGTATCTGTTACTGAGTGTGTGGTGATGGCACATCGTATCTTTTTCTCTGTCTCAGACATTGACCCACACTCACTGACACACAGCACTTTTATTAGAATTTGTTCAACATAAGTTCATCACATTGAAATTACTACTACCTACTACATGGGCTGTATTGAAATCTACCAGTAATTGTAATGAAAATGTGCTGCACTGTACTGTGCTGTTGGGATGTATCCAAACTTGGGCAATTGAAACGCCTCAACAATTTACATTTTTCAACAATATTTCATAAAGGTCTAATGCTGTTTGTTTGTTTGTTTGTGTGTGTGTGTGTGTGTTGTGTGTGTGTGTGTGTGTGTGTGTGTGTGTGTGTGTGTGTGTGTGTGTGTGTGTGTACGTGTGTGTATGTGTGTGTGTGTATGTTTGTGTATGTGTGTGTGTGTGTGTATGTTCGTGCGCATACAAACACATATGAATATGTATGCACACATACACACATATCGACAGACAGTTAAATAGGTAGACAGAAAGACAGACAGATAAATAGACAGATAGAGAGACAGACAGACAGAGAGAAAGATATGTTGATAGATAGATGGATAGACAGATAGATAGACAGATAGACAGACAGACAGACAGACAGATAGAGATAGAGAGATAGATAGATAGATAGATAGATAAATAGATAGATAGATAGATGGACAGATAGATAGAAGGATAGATGGATACATGGATAATTAGAATGATAGATAGAAAGATACATATATACATACATACATACAAGGATACAGAGATAGATA
>JAPXFY010000024.1:21896916-21906916 GCA_030674185.1 Monoplex corrugatus
CAAGCTCCATGCACAACCACGTTACTGCACCTTTTGCTGTTTTAGTTACATAACCTGTCAGAAAATGAATAGATGGACGTCAAAATAATCATTATTGGTTTCAACCACAGGTTTTGTTCGATCTAATAATCTTGTGATCTGCCAGAAATTTCAAGTGTATCGGTATGAACGCAGCATTCCTCTTAGGTGTCCAGAAGTTATTGTACAAGTGTTAATTATATTTCTGACAAAGTTGTGTTCTTTTCAGTTTGTGATACTACAAGAAAAATATTCAGTACTCGCTCTAGGGTCTACAAATGAATTAGAAAATATAAACATTTGCAGTTCTCAAACTGCCGCCTCCTTTTAGGCTGCCATGCAACAAGGAACTGAATGACATTACAGCGTAGTGGTCTTGTCAGTCCCTGGTTCACCCCGCTTTGAACAACAAAAAGTGTTCCTGACCCAAGTAGAAATGGATGAAATTGTTCGTCGCGTGTTGGACGGAACTACCAAAGGTCTTGCCCACAATACAGTGCCAGGTGGGTCCGTACTTTTTGTTGAACTCTTTCCTCATAAAAGCGGAGATGTCGTTTCTGACACTGGTCTGCTGCAAAGCCCGCTTGGCGTGGTCCACTGCGTCCTTCTGCATTTCGTCACTCATATCAGTTTCCTTGATATCTGCCTCGAGTTCAGACATCTAAAACAAAGGATACAAATTTGAGGTGTAGGCCAGATGACCTCTGATAGTTGTTTGCAGATTTAATTAAATGAATGATTGACTAATCAATCAGAGATTAATCCTATTTGATGTGTACTCGTTGTGTCTTTGGTTGTATAATAAGCACATAAATGGGGAAACGAGGGCATTTCTTGAAAAATTAATTGGTTTCTTGAATATTTGATTTATGAAATTAATTGACTATCCATTGATTGGCTGGGTGATTGACTGATTAATAAAATTTGAACGGGAGATTGATACGAAATTTATTAATTGGTTGGATGACTTGACTGAACAGTTTCTTTGATCTACAGATCGACTTCTTACTAGTTGATTATTCAAGTGATATTTTGTGTGGTTAATCGAACGATTTATTGAATAATTGATTGTTCAATCTTTTGCGTTAGTTTAATGAACAGATACATGGTAGACTATCATGGTCGATAAAGTCCAGCCTAGCACTTCATTTGTGTACCCTCATGTGGGGTCTCAGGCCAAAATCTGTTGCACACAGGTGGCTCCATACTGGGCACTCAATGGAACTCTCTGCACAGTTGGTTCTGGCCTTTACTGCTGCACGCTTTTTCACTTGGCTGCTTCATCTTTCATTTTAATAAGCTTCTGCTACCTTGCGAATAGCTTGCCTCCAGACATAATACCTGTATGTCCCCATGATTTCCCATTGTTCTTCATCAATGTGACTTTTCTGGAGGTGTTTTTTTTTCGGGGTGTCTTTGTAGCGGTGTTTTTTTTCGGGGTGTCTTTGTAGCGAAGCTTTGGCCGTCTTGTTGGTCGATGGCCCTCTGTCAGTTCACCATAGAAAAGCTGCTTTGGAAGCCTGTTATCCTGCACGTGTATAGGATGTTCAGACCATCATAGCGAGACTGTTAGCAGTGCCTCTTTGCTTGGCATCTGGGCTTGCAAAAGTACATTCACGTTTGATACTTTGTTGTACCATTTGATGTTCAAGATACGTTGGAGGCAGTGCTAGTGAAACTGATCTAGTAGCTCGACATGCTTACGGTAGAGAGTCCAGGACTCGCATCCATACAGCAATGCAGTCAGAACTACTGCTATGTATACTGCGCACTTCGTCTCCAGTTTCAAGCCCATTTCGTTTCATACTCGCTTGTGGAGTCTGCCATAGGAAGCACTTGCCTTAGCGATGCGGTTGGATACCTCCTTATCGAGACTGTTGGAAGAGGAGGGACTGCTAGCAAAATAGGTGAAGGGAGTCAACATTGTTAAGGAACTTGCTGTCAATCTTTATTTCAGGCAAACTTATTTCAGGCATGTTTGCTGTTGATCCCTTTGCATGTTGAAACATCACTTCAGTCTTCTTGATGCTTATTGCGATTCCAAAGCGCTCAGTGGCCGCAGACAGAGAATCTGTAAGTCTTTGAAGGTCATCCTCCAAATAGGCAACGATAGCACAGTCATCAGCATACAGGTCATCATGAACAAGTGATTTATGACTTTCGTCTTTGCCTTCAGACATTGAGTATTGAAAATATCTCCATCTGTCCTGTATGTGATCTGGATGCCTGGATCTGAATCTTTAAAGGCAGAGAGAAACATGCGGTAGCCTGTCCGAACCAGGAGATTCTTAGCACCCTCAGCTCCTTTCCCTGTCTGTCAGCTACCTTGAGCAGTGGTTCCTGAGCCGCTGGGGACTGAGCGCCGTTGTTTTTGTGGGTCCGTCATGTTTGTGACGGGGGTTGGCGCTAGGTAAGACAGCTGTTCTGATGGGAGACAGACGACTTAACAGTAGATGGCAAGTCGCAGCATATGGCCAAAACCACAAGCAGTGCTCTGTGGCAATGTCCTTTATGCAGTATGTGGCAGCGAGATTTTTTTTCCGGGTTTACTCCCATAGCCTTTCCCCACCCATGGTGTAACCTACAAGACAGCGGAGACAGGCCCAGGTCGTAGTCTGTCATACTGTAGCAGAGAGTTCTGACCTGGCAGCAATAAGATGAATAGACCGACTATTTGATGATTCGATTGATTTTGATTAGGTGGAGTATCCCACAGGTCAGTTGAGTAATTGATCATTCGTTGATTGATGACTATGTCAATGAACCCGTTATCTGACTTCCACAGAGATTGAATGGTTTGATTGGTAAATCCATGAATGGAATAATACTTGTATTGTTTGGTTGGCTATTGATGTACTGGTTTATTTCGTTGATTGTCGAGTAATGATTCTCATGTTTCTTCATTGAATGGTAGATCAGATCAGTGAACGATAGATCCACTGACTGTTCAATTAATAAAATAAAATGGAAAAAGAAAAGTATTGAAAGTTACAATTTCAGTGATGTAACTGAATGCACTGTGAAGGAAATGTATTAATCAAGAAGAACCTGCTTAGCTTCCTATCCTATCTCCTATTGTATTGTGCCCATTAAGCAATCCGAGGTCCGACTGACTCTCTCTCTCTCTCTCCCCCTCTCGTAAGTCATCGTACTATATACAGCAATAAAAGTGTGCTCCTTCCTCATACTATGAGGAATTGAAGGCATCCCCCCCCCCCCAAAAAAAAAATCAAACGAAAGAAAATCCATGGTATTTTTAGCACTTTACATTAAACAGTTTATCTGTACTTTTATAACAGTATTCCATAGACAAATATCTATGTCTTTTTTCCCACCCAGCTTTTGCCAGCGTGTAGAGTGTATGCACAGATATAATAAAGGCTTCGCTGTAATGAGTTTGGACTTATCCGTCACAGGGCATCTGTTGCATCATTGCATATGCAATTTATTCCAAGTGTTGAGACGCCATCTTAAGAAACAAACAAACGTCATACAGATTTATCCCAACTAACATTTACAACTACAGTGATGCAACTCCTAACTGTTGTTGGTAAACCAATGTTCTTGCCATGGGATGTTTGTCCCCCATCTGTTAGAGTTAAATGGTGGTTTAAGTGCTAGTCTTTTGGATGGCATGACAGACTCAGATTGGGTGAGCAGCAAGCACTCAGTGCACTTTAAAGATCCCACAGCAAAAAAGGAGCTGTCCACTGCAAAATGCTGTAAAGAAATTTAGTTTCACAGGTAAACAAAACATGCATAAAGAAAAATAAGGAGAAAAACATGTTTGCGCTGCATTGCTGGGATACGATTTCCACTGGAAGAACTGCCAGAATTCTAAAATCTACATAATAAATTGTGACAAAAATCATTAACACACACACCACACACACACACACACACACACACACACACACACACACACACACACACACACACACACACACACTTACAAAAACTGATAAACACCACAAGTACTTGTAAAAACAGTTCCCTCGCTTTTGATACACATACATCCAAGCAAGAATACGCATGCACACACACATTAACATTAAAATTAATAATATTCAAAATTCATGTTCAATTCCTACAGGTCATCGTTATAATAGTTTTTGTCATCGTGTCACCTGACACCGATCAGCATCATCAAGTTTGTGGTAGCCGCCGCATCAGACGCCAGAACGACTCTCTCCACTTACTCCAGCCTCGACTTCTCTGCACTACTTAGTACACCTCCAAATTACTGATTTTGGTGATGTTCATATACAAGGTGGGTAGTTGGCAATCATATCATGTGCCCCGCTGCATGGCGATTGCGATCATGGCCCTCCATACGAATCTATCCCTTGTCATATCAAGTACATCTCCACTCTGTCCTCAGTTCTCTACCAAGTCTGTCCGATATTTTCTCCCTGGGTCTGCCTGGTGTTCTCTACCCCTCCAGTTTTCCTTGTTGTGACTAGGTGCTCTAGTTTCTCTCTCCTCACAAATTGTCCTATAAATGTTGCTTGTCTTTTTCTAATCTTCATTAATGTTCTTTGTCTGCCTCCTTCAAGACTGTCTCGTCGTTTTCTTTGTTGTCCATGGAACTCAACATTTTTCTTAGAAGCCACATTTCAGTTGCCTCATCTTGTTCTGACTTTACGTGTTGACTGTCCATGCCTCACAACTGTACTACAATATCGGTTCTATATAACATTCAATAACTCTTCCTGATGTTAATTGGTAAGCATTTGTTGGTAAGAACACTTTTCATCTTCTTGAATGCTGTTTTAGCTGGCCAATTCTGCTGGTTATTTCTGATGTGTATGTGCCGTCTAGTGAAATGACTGTTCAGATATTTTAACTTAACCTGTCTCAATGTTGTGCCGTTTATTATTTTGCATGAGGGGATTTCTTGTTTTTGTTTTTGTGTTTACCGATTGCTATGACTTCATCCGCTTTTTAATTCCAGCCCTTTTTCTCTTTCTATGTCTATCATATTCACAAGATTTTGTAGGTTATTTTCGTTTCGGATGTGTTCCAGATGGCGCCGGCTTATGGCGACAGGGCTATACACTGTGCTGTGTGGTCGTTTTTGGTGTGTCTGACAGTGGAAAGATGTGAAAGTGTGCACAAATACTCCCGTGAGTAACTTCTTTTGCTTCGCAACTCCTTTAATCGTGAGCACAAGCCTGTTTTTATGTATTCTTGGACCGATTTTATTTTGGACAGTTCACTCAAACAAACTCGCCATATCCACACATCAAGAGACGCCACGTCGGCCAACACGAAAGATGGGTAGGCGCAGTGGTGCCTTGGCACGTTATCACCGTCGCGACATTTCCCGTCCCCTCTCGCAGCGGTGCTGTTTTTGTAGTATACGCAGTTACAGAACTAAACTGACGAACTTTCAGCACTCAGTCACGCCAGAATGGACCACAGAGACTGCTCGGTGTTTTGTTTTATGGAAACATGGCTTCACGACAATATCCCTGACAATTTAATCGAAGTCAATGGTTTTAGTCTTTTTAGGGCAGATCGGATTCCTGAATTATGTGGAAAAATCAGTCAGGGGATGGTGTATGTTTTATGATAAATAGTAGATGGTGTACCGATGTGGAAATTCTAAATCCTGTTCGCCTGATCTTGAATTATTGTTTATTAGATGTCGTCCATTTTATTCTCAACGTGAATATGCAAGTGTCATGCTCGCTGCTGTCTACATTCCACCACAGGCCAATGCCAAGTCAGCCATCAGTCCGCTTGCTGATAAACAGCGGTTGAAAACACCAATCCTGAATCTCTGGTGCTGGTACTCGGTGATTTTAATCACACGAAGATGAGCTCTTATCAACCGAAATATAAACAGCAGGTTACGTGCGCTACGCGGGATGACAAGATCCTGGACCACTTATTGTACAATACCAGGCGCCTATCGCTCCATGGACGCTCACCACTCGGCGCTTCGGACCACGCAACCGTGCTTCTCTGCCCCGTACAAACAAAAACTCAAGGCCGTGAAACCAGTAAAGATATCTGTGAATAAATGGTCTGTAGTTGCCATTGACACTCATGGGTTGTTCTGATTTCACTGACTGGTCTATGTTCAATGATGCATGTGAAAACTGAATATACTGACACCATGACATATATAAGCTTTTGTGAAAACCAATGTCTTCCCACAAAAACTATGGAAACGCAAAGCCCTGGTTCTCCAACTATATTAGTCAAAAGCTGCAGGAAAAGACTTTAAATGGGAGTGGGAATAAATTAGATTACAACAAAGCGAAGCGAGAAGCGCAGAAAGCAAGCAAGCAAAGAGAAAGTACTGCCAAAACCTAGAGCAGCAGTTTGCGTCAAATGACACTCGTGCAGTGTGGCAAGGTCTGCAAGCCATTACCCAGATAAAGCAAAAGTTAAATGTCTAATTCTGACCCCTCGCTTTCCCGACCAGCTGAACCTTTTTTATGCCCGTTTTGACAGACAAAATAACGACCCACCTCTGCAAACTTCTTATTCTGGTACCCCTACCTCTCCCCCCCCCCTTTATTGTACTGAACAACAAGTTAGATCCCTGTTCAAAAAGCAAAACGCTAGGAAAGCTGCTGGGCCGGACAACGTGTCCACAGCCGCACTTAAGACCTGTGTTGACCAACTGGTTCCCGTCTCCTGTGATATTTTCAATAAATCTCTAGAACTTTGTAAAGTTCCATCCTGCTTCAAGTCTGCCTATATTGTTCTTGTACCCAAAAAGATAGAAGTCTCTTCCCTTAATGATTACAGGTTTGTTGCCCTCACCTCAGTTGTCATGAAGGTATTTGAAAGAATTGTTTTGCGATTCCTGAAATCCGTCACTGACAATCTACTCGACCCTTTGCAGTTTGCGTATCGCGCAAACAGATCAGTGGATGATGCTGTCTCCCTATCAATGCACAACATCTTGCAGCATTTGGAATCCCAAAAAACATATGCACGCATTCTTTTTGTAGATTTTAGTTCTTCCTTTAATACAATTGTCCCAGCAAATTCTATAGCAAACTTCCAGAGCTCAAAATTAGTCCCCAAATGTATAAATGGGTTTTAGATTTTCTCCTAAATAGAAAATAAGTTGTCAAAATCAGTGGTCTGAGTTCTAGTCCCCTGACATTGAATACTGGCGTGCCTCAAGGTTGTGTCCTGTCACCGCTCTTATTCACTTTATTTACAAATTACTGTGTCACTATTATGACTGATTTTTAAGTTCTGATGACAACAGTTGAAGGGCTCACCAAAAATAGCAATGGGTCTCACTATTTAGTGAGATAGATTAGTTCGCTGGTGCGACAACAACAACTTAAGAGTTAAACGTTCTGAAAACAAAGGAAACGATTATAGACAATAGAAGAAAAAATACACCATTATCCCCTAGTGATCGAAGGAGAAGTAGACATGTTTAAACTTTTGGGAACAACAATTTCGAATTCGTTAAAGTGGCAGAAAAACAAAACTAATCATTAAAAAAATCACAGCAGCGTCTCTATTTCCTTCGTCAGCTTAAAACGTTTGGGGTTAGCCAGTCTATCTTGATTCTGTTTTACCGAGCAGTGAAAGAAAGTGTTTCAACTTTCACAGTCTGGTATGGTAACTGTACAACAACTGAGAAAAATGGTTTAAACAAAATTGTCAGCACTGCCTCCAAGATTGGCGTTACTCTTCCTTCGATCGATTCCATCTACCAACAAACAACTAAGAAGAAGGTTAAATCTGTCATAACTGACAAAGATCACCCAGCGAACAGTCTGTGTACTCCACTTCCTTCAGGAAAGCGCTTCCGTTCCATCAATGCCAGAACGTGTCGCTTTAAAGAAAGTTTTTATGTAAGGGCTGCCCGTCACCCTGTTTCCCTGTAGACCTCTTGTTGTGCATCTGCTAGAACCTACATCCAGACATTACATCCTCTTGCTTTTACGATGTGTCAATGATTTGCATTTCACATTTGTGTCTTAGTTTACAAATGTCTCTGTGATGAACTTATTCTTAACCAAATTTATGAGACTTTGAATTCTAATTTTAGTCTGCGTACTCGAGGGAGGGCTTATGGAAATTCAGTGATAGTTATTATTACTGTTAACTGATAAACTGATTTAATTCGCCAGGCTTGGACTATAGTGATGGTTTTTCTCAATTTGCGATAGAATGTACTCTTACAAAATATTGTGTTATACATCAGAAGCTTTTTTTTTTTTTACCTGTCTTTGGATTTCAGTCTTGTGCATGTGAGGGAGGGAAAGTAAGAGAATAATAACATAGCGACAATCACATCACCAACAGAAACCATACTGACAACCCTCTCAATAAAACAGACAGAATACTCACGTTGAGTCAAGAAGTTGTTGGTCACTATTCAGACAGGCCCCTCTTAAATCGAAGACAACGACAAACAAAACGTGAGCTGACCTTGTGTTTTAAATTAAATGCTATGGTCGTTGATATTCGTTGTCATGTTTGCGACTCTTGTGATTGGCTTATCTTTACGTGGCCTTGTATCATCCCATGAAGCATTGCGCATTGCGAATAGAATTTTTACTCACTACCACTCTCACCACCTGGTTTGCTATACATGCACGACATTCCCCCGTCTTTTTTGGCAGTCACGTGCTCCATGTTTCTTATGGTCGGTTTAGGGCGTGCCTTTTTGTCCGGTGGAGGTTTCACCCTCTGCATGGCCCATCCTCGCCCTTCTTCCCACCTGACCTCCCCTCGCGATTTGCGTGTGGTGTTTGCACAACATTGGAATCTTGGTCAGTGTTGGCTTGCTGCCTTGGTGACTGGTGGAGTGTGTGACTGGGTTTGATTCTTGTGTCGGGATTTGACACCTTGGGAATGTCACTGCTACCGTTGTTGTTGGTATTATCATTTACTGTTTACTATGTGCTATTATTATTATTACTATTATCATTATTATTGTCGTTGTTGATGTTACTGTTGATGCTATCATAGGTGTTATCATCGTCGTCATGTTGTGGTTGTTATTACTATCATTCATATTATTAATAGTATAATTCTTTGTGTAAGGTAAGGGGAAGGAACTAAACAGCAGGAAGACTAAAATCATGGTAATCAGTAAAAAACATGAAATCCCCTCATGCAAAATAACAGCAAATGGCACAACCTTGACACAGGTTGATAAATTCAAATACCTGGGAATGATCATTTCATCAGACGGCAGATGCACATTAAGAAATAGCCGGCAGAATCGGCCAGGCCAAAACAGCATTTAAGAAGATGACAAGCATTCTTACCAACAAATGCCTATCAATTAACATCAGGAAGAGAGTTCTTGCATGTTATATAGAACCAATACCAATACCAATACAGCAAAGAAAACAAACGAGACAGTCTTGATGGAGGCAGACACAAGTAGATCACACATATAAGGAAGATTAGATAAAGACGGGCAACATTTATAGGTCATTTTATGAGGAAAGGGGTTGGAGCACCTGGTCACAACGGGAATGTTGGAGGGAAAGAGAGCACCAGGTAGACCCAGGGAGAAAATGCTGGACGAACTTGCAGGGTGGCTGGGGACGAGGAAGGTGGGGGAGATGCTAGGGGCAACGAGAGATAGAGACAGATGGAAGTCCATAATCGCCAACGCCATGCGGCAAGGCACCTGATGATGATCATCATCATTCTTTGTATTACCATCATTCTTATTGGACGGGCTTGCAGGGTGGCTGGGGATATAGGAAAATGCTGTGACAATGTGCTTGTGGTGACGGGGGACAGGGGATGGATTCACGTATGGGGCTGGTCATCGGCGCCATGCAGTGGGGCACACAATGGTGATGATGAGGATGGCGGCGATGATGGTGGCGATGACGATGATAGTGATGGAAATGATGGTGATTGTGATGGCAGCGATGATAGTGAGGATGGTGGTGAAGCTCGAAGATGATTGCTGTCGTTGTTGTTATTGTTGTTGTTTTTGCTGTTGTTGTGGTTGTGGCTGTTGTTGTTG
>JAPXFY010000024.1:21911916-21916916 GCA_030674185.1 Monoplex corrugatus
CACTGGATAATCGATTGGTTGGTTGGTTGGTTGGTTGGTTGGTTGGTTGGTTGGTTGGTTAGTTGGATGGTTGATTGGTTAATTGATTCATTCGTTCTTTCATTCATTCATTCATTCATTCATTATTCGTATATTATATGTATTTATGTATTTATTTTATTTATTTATTTATTTGTTTATCTATCCATTCATTCTTTGTTTATTCATTCATTCATTCACTCATTCACTCATTCATTCATTCATTCATTTATTCATTCATCCATTTATTCATTTATTTATTCATCTATTTATCTGTTGATTTTTCGCGTCATCCTTGTTCAAATCCTCTGTTTCAAAAAAGCAAAAATCAAGGGTGAGGGGAGTGGGGGGTGGGAGAAGACTCTTAGAATAGTTCAACCATTTTACTCTTTTCTATTTTCTTTCTGTTTGAAAACCAAACAACTGCATTAGCACTACATCATCCATCACCCCTCCCCTCTCAAGTAAATAAATGAAAATAGAAATGGATAATATATATATATATATATACTACACGTCATTATTGAAGGGCCAGGAACGTTTTTGAGTCAATTTTTGAAAGGAGAAATAACCTATTTTCTCTTACTCTTTTCTCCAATTCGTTGCCGTAACTGAATGGATAAGAGCTCAGACAACATTGCAGTTTCCTTTTGGCACGTGTTTGGGGATTTGCCGATTTGCAATGGGCGGCCCAAGGAAGACAATTTCCACACGAAATTGTCGAATCTTCAGCAGGGTCTCTCTGACGACGCAGGCAAGGTAGCGACAAAATTCGCTTTGCACGTGCAAGGCAAGCCCTTTTTGAACACTACTCCAGCCAAAGTTGCCCGCAGACGAGGATAAAAAGGACCCGTTCTTGGTTCGTTTTAACCATGCTTGCAAGACGACGGATGACGGATGAGCAGCGGGGGAGAGCCCTCGCTCTGCTTGATGAAGGCCTAGCGCAGCGGGAAGTTGCTAGACGACTTGAAGTGTCGCATTCCACAATCCAGAGACTGCTGGAGCGCTTCAATGAGACTGGAGCAGTCCAGGAAAGGCGTCACACGGGTCGACCCAGAGTAACGACAAGACAGCAAGACCGCTACCTTGCCCTCTCCGTCCTGAGGGAAAGGGCATCCACTGCGGTGACCTTGAGGGGTCAGCTGAGGGACGCAACAGGTGCTAACATCAGCTGCAGCACGGTGAGAAGACGGCTACATGAGGCAAACTTGAGGTCACGGAGACCGGCCGTCCGACCCGTGCTGTCACCGGTCAACAGAGTGCGCCGCATGACCTGGGCCAGGGAGCACGTGACCTGGACAAGGCAACAGTGGGCCCGGGTCTTGTTTTCGGATGAGTCCAGGTTCACCCTGACCTTTAACGATGGCCGGGCTCGGGTGTGGCGACGTCAAGGGGAGAGGTTCGCTGACGCCACTGTCCAAGAGCATAACCGGTACGGCGGCGGGTCGGTGATGGTGTGGGGTGGCATGAGCCGTGGTACCCGGACCCCCCTGCTCCCCATTGACGGCATCCTGAACGGGGTCCGGTACCGGGACGAGGTTCTGGCGGCCGTGGCACTGCCTGCGCTTGTGGACCTTGGTCAAGGCGCCATCTTCCAGGACGACAATGCACCTGCGCATCGAGCACGCCTTGTGACCGACTTCCTGGAGCAGCATGAAGTCGTCCGTATGGCCTGGCCAGCGTGCTCACCTGACCTGAACCCAATTGAACACCTCTGGGATGTGCTCGGGAGGCGCATCAGGGACAACCACCCCCCACCGGGCACCCTGGCCAGGCTGGTCGACATCCTGCAGATCGAGTGGGCGGCCATCCCTCAGGACACACTCCGTACCCTTGTGGGGTCGATGCATCGGCGCTGTGAAGCATGCATCCAGGCTCGGGGCGGACACACGCGATATTGAAAACAGATTGGCCAAATCTGACACTTTCTGTTTTTTGAAAAGGGGGGGATGTTCCTTTAAATGCATGTGCTGTTCACTAATGGGTCATTGTGCTAATTTCTTTTTCCAAAACAGGTGTGGAAATGATGAAATAAAACATAGAATCAATTCTAAACATTGTCAATTATTTCAACTTAAAATTAGAGAGGAAGGAAGAAGTGGCCCTTAAATTATGATTAGGAGTATATATATATATATATATATATATATATATATATATATATATAAAGAGGAATGAGGTGTGGGCTGTATGTTAATACAGGCTTTCTACAGTCTTCCTGTGGCGTTTAAGAACAAGGATTTGAATTGAGAAGGAAAATGTATAAAAAAAGAAAGAAAGAAAGATAAAAAGAAAGAAAGAAACAAAGACAGACAGAGAAAAAGACAGAAAGATAAAAAAGAAAAAAGAAAAGAAAGACAGAAAGACAGAAGAAAGAAAAAAAGAAGGCAAGCAAGAAAGAAGTAAGAAAGACAGAAAGAAAGAAAGAAAAAGAAAGAAAGAAATAATGTGCCATAGTAATTGCGTTTCTGTTAGCTGTATGAATAAAAACCATATGAAGATGCATTTGTCATCTGGGTATATGGGTGTGGGTGTGGGCGTGGGCGTGGGCGTGGGCGTGTGCGTGTGCGTGTGTGTGTGTGTGCGCGCGCGCGCGCGTGTGTGTGTGTGCGCGCGTGTGTGTGCGTGTGTGTGTGTGTGTGTGTGTGTGTGTCTGTGGTGCGTGTCTGTGTGCGTGTGTGTGCGTGCGTGTGCGTGTGTGTGTGTGTGTGTGTGTGTGTGTGTGTGTGTGTGTGTGTGTATACTCGTGTTCACACGTTACGTTTTTGAAGTGATTTATAATGATCTTTTGTGTAATAATATAGTTATTTTGCTCATCAACCTGGAAAGATTAATGACCATACTATTAAACCACTTGAATCTTCACTTTTATTCTTTCTCTCTCTCTCTCTCTCTCTCTCTCTCTCTCTCTCTCTCTCTCTTTTGTAAGCATTCTATTTAAACAAAGAGCAGGTATTTCAAATCAGTTGGAAAGAGTATGCGTTAGTGTATCTGTCACTTTGTCTGCCTGTCTGTCAGTCTATCAGTCTGTATGTATGTTTGTGACAGAAAAAAATGTAACTGGAAGATTTTTTTAGCTGTTTCTGAGTAGATATTTACCAAATTTTTGTGAAAGTTGTTCATTGCTGAGGAGCATTTTTTTCCATGAGTTTGGAGAGGAAAGGGCTCAGTGTCGTTGTTAGCTTTAATAGCATGATGTCTTATAAGTGGGTGGGGGAGAGAGAGAGAGAGAGAGAGAGAGAGAGAGAGAGAGAGGAGAGAGAGAGAGAGAGAGAGAGAGAGAGAGAGATAGATATCATCTGGTCTACACCTCAAATTTTTATCCATTGTTTCAGATGTCTGAACTCAAGGCAGTAATCAAGAACGCCGATATAATTGAAGACATGCAGCCGGAGGCAGTGGACTGCGCCACTCAGGCTTTGGAGAAATACAATGTTGAAAAAGACATCGCCGCCTTCATCAAGAAAGAGTTCAACAAAAAGTACGACCCCACCTGGCACTGGATTGTGGGTAGGAATTTTGATAGTTACGTCACACACGAGACGAAACATTTTCATCTAAGCTACGCACAAAAAGTTAAGGATCACTTGCACAAAAATTCATAACTTTCAAAATAAGAAAGCCAATGCGTTGAAGTTTGGCAAACATTTAATTCCATGCTTTAGCGATAACGATACACAATTGCCTTCAATTTCGAGCAATCGTTTGGTGTGTACATTTGATCAAAGTGGGTACGTATCGAAATTTGATTTCCCAAAGTCATTGAAATCACAAGACAGGGCATTCTGATGCTCCCAAAAGTTCAGTAATGCGTGTAACCACCATGGCTGTTCTGGCACTCGACGCAGCGAGTCTTCATCGAGTTGACCAGGTTGGTGAAGATCCTCTGTGGAAGCGCCTGCCACTCAACCTGCAGCATCTGGTAGAGGTGTTGGGAATCCTTGGGAGGGGGGTGGTTGCTCCTCACTTTGTGATCCAGCTCATCCCAGAGGTTCTCAATCTGGTTGAGATCGGGACTGCATGCTGGCCACTCCATTCTGTTGACTCCAGACTGCTGCAGGAAGTCGTTGACCACCCTTGCCCTGTGGGGCGAGCGTTGTCATCCTGGTAGACAGCCGTCGGTCCCATCTGCTGCAGTGTAGGCACAGCCAGCGGTTGAAGGATCTCATCCCGGTATCAGAGGCCAGTCAGGTTACCCTGTACATGATACAAGGGTGTTCTGTGGTGAAGGCTGAAGGCCCCCCAGACCATTACAGAACCTCCACCAAAGGCCACCTTTTCTTGGACAGTGGTGTCAATAAAGCGTTGCCCTGGGCGCCTCCAGACCCTCAGTCGGCCGTCGTTGTGGTTCATGGTGAAGCGTGATTCATCACTGAACAGGACCTGGGACCATTGCTGACGTGTCCACCTCACGTGACGTCTGCAGAAGGCGCGGCGTGCTGCCCTTTGGGCTGGAGTTAAGCGTGGCCGTACAGCTGGGCGACGAGAACGGAGGTTAAACCCATGAAGGCGGTTCCGTATGGTCTGCTGGCTGATGTTGATGTTAGTAGCCACACCCTCAGCTGCCTTCGAATGATGCTGGAAGAGGCTGTTTTTGTCTGCAGGGCTTGTCGTTCAATGAGACGATCTTCACGTGGGTTTGTCTTCTTCGGTCGACCAGATCTGCGTCTTTCATGGACCCTCCCAGTGGCTGTGAAGCGTTGAATCAGTCTGACAATGACCGAGATGGACACCTGAAGTCGCCTGGCCACTTCTCGCTTGGGAACACCATCTTGGAACCATGCAACAGCTCGTCCCCTCTCAAACTCGCTCAATTTTCGTCGTGGAGGCATTGTCAGATCAGGCCTACTACTGGTGGAATGTCTTCTTATAAAGCCAAGCAAGAGACAGCATCTCACACATAAACAGCAGTGCTTGCACGTGCATAATGATTTTTCCATCTGGCTTGTGCAATGTGTTCAGGCAGAACGGTCCAAAACAAG
>JAPXFY010000024.1:21924416-21944416 GCA_030674185.1 Monoplex corrugatus
GAGGACAAGACGAACAACCGAGTTTGGTATGTGGCAGAAAAGGAGAGAAGAAACTGGTAGTCCAGAAAGGACAGGGGTTACAGTAATCAAGTGGAGACAAAATAAGAGATGCAGCCTCAGTTGAAAGAGAATGTAATCGAGTCTGATAGTAGCACATTGGCAGTCTGCGTTAGAAACTTGTGCATAGAAAGAGTGTTGTCCAAGAATCAGAGAGAAGGATGATGTTGTCACCTAGCTGGATGGTATTTAGTATAACAGAGACAAGTTTGTTCTTGGTGCCTACGAGCATGGCTTCAGTGTTGTCACCATTTAACTCCACAATCAAACGAACTCGCCTTCTGACGTTTGAGTGGGGTTTTGCAGACCAGTACGAAGTCAGAATGGGATCAGGTGGGAGAACGCGCGAGTGCGTCAGACTGAACATGCAAATGGCGCAGGCAGGACCAGGCAAGGGAGGGAATAGAGACTCAAGAGAGTTGAGAGATTCTATTTTGTTTGAAACAAGGAAGTATTCATAGAGATTAAGGGAGAGGCGCCTGATCCCATCCTGGCCTCATACTGGTCTACAAAACCCCACTCAAATGTCACAAGGTGAGTTTGTTTGATGGTGGAGTTTTGCCTGCCAGAATTCCGTTTAGATTCTGGATCAAGCCAAATTTGAGAGACCTGCGTCGTCTTGCCTTTATTTCCTTGAAGGACCACTTTGCCAAAATCGTCCTGAGAGTGTATAGCCTTTTGGTAAAATGCAGCGAAAGTGCTTTTATGTTTCCAGCCAGCCGTTTTCATGACAATTTTTAATGGAACATTTCCGGACCACTCAGTATAACGCTGTGTTTGTTCCCATCGCAACCAGCTGCTTTGAATGTCATTGAGGAGTAAAATAAGGAAATCGTCTAAATGAGCTGTTGTATCCTCTGTTTAATCACAGACGTTGCCATTTTCGTACGCAGAACTGGATAAATGGAATAAAGCTGCGTTTTGGTCATGATGAATTTTCTTCACTGTTGTCTGCTGCTGTTACTTTATTATTTTCAACTCCGTCAGGGCTATAAATCAAATAAATCACCAAAAAGGGCAATTAAAGATTTAGGACCAGCAATCAAACCTAAGTAAAACTAACATTATGGTCTTTTGAAAAAGGTATCATACTGAGTTCAAGAACACTATTTTTTTTAAAGAAGAAATACAGAAATTGTTAACAGTTACAAATACCTTGGTTCATCATCATCATCATCAATTGCCTTGCCACATGGCGTTGGCGATCATGGTCCTCGATATGTATCTAGCCCTTGTGCCGCATGCATATCTTCCACCCTCTCTGTCCTCAGCCACCTTGCAAGTCCGTCCAATATTTTCTCCCTGGATCTACCTGGTGCTCTCTTTCCCTCCAGCTTTCCCGTTGTGACCAGGTGATCCAATTCCACTTTCCTCATAAAATGGCCTCTAAATGTTGCCTGTCTTTTCCTAATCTTCCTTATGAATGATCTTCGTGTGCCTGCCTCCTTCAAGACTGTCTCGTTCGTTTTCTTTACTGTCCATGGAACTCTCAACATTCTTCTTAGAAACCACATCTCAGCTGCCTCAATATTGTCCTGGCTTTGCTTGTTGACTATCCACGCCTCACAACCGTATGATATTATCGGTTCTATATATCATTTAAGAACTCTCTTCCTGATGTTAACTGATAGCCATTTGTTGGTAAGAATGCTTTTCATCTTATTGAATGTTGTTTTGGCTTGGCCGATTCTGCTGGCTATTTCTGCTGTGCATCTGCAGTCTGGTGAGATGATCGTTCCAAGATATTTAACACTTATCAACCTGTCTCAAGGTTGTGTCGTTTGCTGTTATTTCGCATGAGGCGATTTCAGTTTTTTTACTGATTACCATGACTTCAGTCTTCTTGCTGTTTAGCTCCAACCCCTTACTTTTGCTTTCTATTTCTAGTTACACTCACAAATAAATTTTGTGAAATTTGCACGTGCAGTGGCTATGCCAGAAAGAACAAAAGGAAAGATACCTGATCTGTTAAAAAACCATGTGTCGTCAGGTACTTTTAATATATCCGTATTTTTCCAGCTATTTGATACTAGTTTGAAACTATGCTCTTCTATGCTGTAGAAATCTGGGAGAATATTCAAAGTTTCAGTGACACAATCTGCTCATTTGTTTGTTTATGAAGAATTTTGAGTGTTAGCAATAAATCTCGAAATAACATCGTATATGGTGAATTATGACAATGTCCATTTGTACATTGGTTCAGTGATTTTATCAGGTCAGGACTGATATAAGGCAAAGAAAAAACCTTCAAGCAAAATTTTCCAAATTAATCTTATTTTAATTATCTTTTGCTGCAGATTAATTGGTCATGCAAATGGTGTGTCTGGCTCAGACATGCACTTTAGATACGCACGGCAAGCTCTTTAACTTTGCACACTTCAGAAGTCCCAGTCAGGGTGATACTCTTTGCCAAAGTTGCTGCCTTGACATTTCACACACAATCGGATCTCCACAGGCTAGTCAGCTCCCTTGTGAAAGGTTTGGCTTCATCGTCAGTTTGAAAAAGACAATGATCATGAGTCAGAACGCCCACAAAAACATCAACAACAGCACTGGCGACCACACCCTGCAAGTGGTCAATAAATTCACCTACTTGGGGTCGACAATTTTTGTCAACCTGTAACCTCCACCCAGAACTCAACAGGTGTTTGGGGACAACTGCCGCTGCCACGGTAAAATGTCCGAGGTGTGTGGGAAAATAACAAGCTTCCACAGCTACCAAGATTAAAGAGTTCAGGGCCTGCATATTGAGTTCCTTTCTTTACGGCAGAGAGAGCTTGGCAACCTACATGCACCAAGAGCACCTTCTCAGTAGCTTTCACTTGTGGTGCGCCAGACTCTGAGCACTTCCTGGAAGAACTGTATGCCAAACAAGGACGTCCTGGACCAAGCCAACATGCCAAACATCTATGCTGTCTTTACACAACGACAACTGCGCTGGCGTGGCTACATCTGAGGCATACAGGCCAACCACCTCCCAAAAGATATCCTGTACAAAGAGTTTGCCGCAGGATCCCACCCACAGGGCGCCCATTTCTGCATTGCAGGGACGTCTGAAGCCCGCTGATATCAGTTTGAACACACGGTAAAAGACTGCTACAAATCAATGTGCATGTCCACATGTCATACGTGCAGGCATCGCCATTGCAAAAGAGAAACGAACTCGAGTGTTGTCAGACAGAAAAGAGAGAGAGAAGTGAAGTTTCGGCAGCCACCACCCAGCCACAGCCATCAGCCTTCATGTGTGTCAGCTGTGCCAAGGACTACCACTCAAGGATCTACTTGTTCAGCCACAGCCGACGCTGTTCCACGTCCACTAATCGTTGACCGGGCGCTTCCATTGTCTAATCAGACAGACGGAGCCATCACCTCGGAGATCCTGTAAGTCATGTCGGTGGCTAGCTTTTGGATACGCCTAGCATGCACACCAACCAAATATGCAAACTGCGAAACAACATAATGAAATACAGGTCGACTTGCAGCTTGAGATCTCCATAATTGCACTAAAGGTCTGATCATGTGTCATGCGCGGCGTCCATATTTCGGAGAATTGCGCCAGAAAAGAACGATTTATACTGATGATAATACATTCATTTATAATCGCAAATCGCCTGGACTTCTGCATGTGTGTATGATGTATCCACACACATGTATGCATGTTTGTGTATGCTTAAACATAAGGTGTAGGTATGTATTTGTAAAGACCTATAAATGTATACCTATGCAGCATTGATGTTTATGACATAAACAGAGAAGGGGATGTGAAGGAAGGGAGACAATTCGAAACATGTTTCATGCTCATAGGAGAAAGACGAAACATAATGGTTAGAGTGCCTGTGCTTGCAAAGACGAACAGATTTCTTTAATAAAATAAATAAAACAACACAACAGCCAGAAAAAAGCAACAACAAACAAACAAACAAAAAACGAATGACGCGAGCCGCAGACACACTGCGCTGTTCTTATTGACCGTTACACAGGCACGCAACAGTCACGCCGGCCGCTTCTCCTTATAACTCTAGTGTCGCCAAGCAACATTCGGCTGCGCCGCAGCACCCCATTAAAAAAAAGTGAAGAAGACAGTGAAAAAAAAAGTCCTCGCGATGCATCATGGGTTGATACGAGCCTAGGTCTCGACCAACGAATCGTTGGCTAGCGTCTGCGATGAGGAGGCTGGCGATTTTAGGTTGACATATTCTGCAGTATCCGATAATAATTGAGGCTAAGTCGTGCAGAAAACGTCGTCTGCATCATCACAGAACCCCGACAAAACTGTTGGTAACGCGTAATTTTTGCACAGCGTGGCACAAACGACAGCAGGAAAGGTAATCATGTGCATTTTCTCTTTTTTTGTGTGTGTGTGGTCATTCACTGAGAAGCGTTGTAATGATTAGGCTAGATCATGATGTGACGACTGGTGGTGTTTTTGCAGGTAGGTTGATAATGATCAGGAAGTGCGTCTGTGTGAAATAGTTGTCGGGGCTGGACTAATCACGTCGTGTGATCGTGCGTTGGTGTAAGATGCAGCACGTTGCCGATTTATTATACGATAAACAGCTCGGCAAAAATATCGAAGATGCTTTTAATGTTAGATTATTGTCAGTTAGAAGAGACCCCACGGCACACAAGACGTAGCTACTTTCAGTACTGTTCGTATGCATGAAAAAAAATTGTTTATTTTTATCAGTAAATTTATTGATTGATTTTAAGCACTCACATTTTTTTCATCGGTGAATTTATTTATTCATTTTAGGCACTCTGGGTCATAGCTTGCTTTTTACCTGACAGCAAGTCTCACGATTGGTAGTTAAATTAAACAATTGATTGAATTTAAAGTAGCCTACTGGCGGTGAATCTCTCTCTCTCTCTTTCTCTCTCTCTCTCTCTCTCTCTCTCTCTCTCTCTCTCCTCTCCTCTCTCCCTTTCTCTCTCTGTATGTGTGGTGTGTGTGTCTGTCTGTTTGTCTCTGTCTCTGTCTGTCTGTCTGTCTCTCTCTCTCTCTCTCTGTCACTGTTTTTCTCTTTCTCTCTGTCTCTGTCGTTCTCTCTGTCTGTCTGTCTGTCTGTCTCTCTCTCTCTCTCTCTCTCTCTCTATCTATCTATCTCTGTCTCTCTCTCTCTCTTGCACGTGTGCGCGCTGATATTGCAATTATAGTTTCATTTTTGAACCTTCAGTTTGTAACTCGTTGCAAGATACATAACACGCTTACGCGCGCGCACACACACGCACGCACGCACGCACGCACGCAC
Source organism: Monoplex corrugatus (assembly GCA_030674185.1). NCBI lineage: Eukaryota > Metazoa > Mollusca > Gastropoda > Littorinimorpha > Ranellidae > Monoplex > Monoplex corrugatus. The sequence continues at coordinate 21,929,723 of JAPXFY010000024.1, forward strand.
ACACGCACATGTACCGAGATACGCGAACACAGTGTGTCTGTCCCCCGTCCCCTTCCCCTCCTCTCTCTCTCTCTCTCTCTCTCTCTCTCTCTCTCTCTCTCTCTCTCTCTCCTTAATTAATCATTGTTTAAATGTTGTGTTTCTATATATATCAGAACAGATATATCATAAACGTCTTAATCAGTTCATATATGTAGTTTAATAAGGACAGATAATGAGGTATATGTAGTTCGCTCTTGTTCTAATATGATCTTTTCTGTTCGAAAAGAAGTATCATACTCAAGAGATGTGTGCACTCAGCGCATATGGCACTTTGCTCAGAACTGGAAAGCTGCGTATTTCAATCGCACCGTTTATGTTTGTGTGTCACTCTGATACTGGATAAATGTATTAATTGCATTTATAACTCTATGGACATGTGGCTCTTTTAGATAGTCTAAGCCAGTTTTATGTATGTTTTTGGTGTTTTTACTTATGTTTATACCTTTGTATTCAAGTTTTTTTTTTTTTTTTTTTTTTTTTTGTTGGTTCGATTTTTAGTCCCCCTTGTGATAAATTCGGGCGGAGTGTCCGATGCCATGGGTATATCCTTGGGTTATTTGCATGAATGCAATATGTGAACTTAGTTTTTTTTGTTGTGTCCATTTTCCTCCCAGAGTTGTCGATGTATTTAAATGTGTATGGTTTGTTTGGGATGGTTATGACCCTCATATGGATCTGAGAAATCATCTAGTCTTAAAACATTGATAATAATGACAAGAATAAAGCCATTTCTTATTCTTTAGTTCATGGTCGCCATGGACTTCCGAAAAAGGTACATTTTAGACATAGACATCCTAGTCAGTCTCAGTTGATCAAAATCAGCGAATAAGTAAATGAAATGAAATGATCTAAAATATGTAAATAAATATGTAAACAAAAAGGTAAATGAAAAAGTGAAGAGGACATTTCGTCCGGCACATATTCACACAGAAACAGTGCAAACACTTTCTATAAGGCAGCACGTATTTTATAAACGATTAAAGACTGATTGAAGACCATAGAGTCTATGTGTGAACGATATGTGACTGATGAAGACCATAGGTCTATGTGTGAAACGTATTTGTAGACTGATGAGACCATAGGTCTATGTGTGAACGATATGTAGACTGACTGAAGACCATAGGTCTATGTGTGAACGATAAGTAGACTGATTGAAGACCATAGGTTGTGGTTGAACGATAGTAACTGAAGACCATTCTATGTGTGAACGATATGTAGTCTGATTGAAGACCATAGGTCTGTGTGTGAACGATATGTAGACTGATTGAAGACCATGGGTCTAGTGTGTGAACGATATGTAGACTGATTGAAGACCATAGGTCTATGTGTGAACGATATGTAGACTGATTGAAACCATAGGTCTATGTGTGAACGATATGTAGACTGATTGAAGACCATAGGTCTTGTGTGAACGATATGTAGACTGATTGAAGACCATAGGTCTATGTGTGAACGATATGTAGACTGATTGAAGACCATAGGTCTATGTGTGAACGATATGTAGACTGATTGAAGACCATAGGTCTATGTGTGAACGATATGTAGACTGAAGACCATAGGTCTATGTGTGAACGATATGTAGACTGATTGAAGACCATAGGTCTATGTGTGAACGATATGTAGACTGATTGAAGACCATAGGTCTGTGTGTGAACGATATGTAGACTGATTGAAGACCATAGGTCTATGTGTGAACGATATGTAGACTGATTGAAGACCATAGGTCTGTGTGTGAACGATATGTAGACTGATTGAAGACCATAGGTCTATGTGTGAACGATATGTAGACTGAAGACCATAGGTCTGTGTGTGAACGATATGTAGACTGATTGAAGACCATAGGTCTATGTGTGAACGATATGTAGACTGATTGAAGACCATAGGTCTATGTGTGAACGATATGTAGACTGATTGAAGACCATAGGTCTATGTGTGAACGATATGTAGACTGATTGAAGACCATAGGTCTATGTGTGAACGATATGTAGACTGATTGAAGACCATAGGTCTGTGTGTGAACGATATGTAGTTTGAAGACCATAGGTCTGTGTGTGAACGATATGTAGACTGATTGAAGACCATAGGTCTATGTGTGAACGATATGTGACTGATTGAAACCATAGGTCTATGTGTGAACGATATGTAGACTGATAAGACCATAGGTCTATGTGTGAACGATATGTAGCTGACTGAAGACCATAGGTCTATGTGTGAACGATATGTAGACTGATTGAAACCACAGGTCTATGTGTGAACGATACGTAGACTGATTGAAGACCATAGGTCTATGTGTGAACGATATGTAGACTGATTGAAAACCATGGCTTTGTGTATAAATGATATTCAGACTGAAAACCGATATTTTCATGTATGTGATCGTTTCATTGTTTGCAGTGTATGTGTTTGTTTCATTGTGTCTGCAGTGCGTGTGTACCGGTACGTGAAAAGGGGAGATTTGACACGTGCACCGGTAGCACCCGAAGCCGCTGGCGCGTGCGCGCTTTTTGCATCTTGTACCGCGCTGTTGTATTAGCATAATGCTGAGCTGCATTCGATGAACTCGTTTAAGAAAAGTTACCTCTCGAGTCTAGCACTTCATAGACCGTCTCTGTAAACAGACAAGGAAAACTTTACCGCAGGGAACACCATGCGTGACTCGGAAAACACCCGACTGACAGTTTGTCATTGTAATCCAATTGTGACTGAATGAAGTGAAAAAAACAGTTGCTTTGATGGGAGAATAAACCGTCAACATTGAATTCACACCTGATCTTCACCCACCGACCCTCAGCAATAGGCCTGGAGACCCTGTTGTGGTGCGGGCAAGATAGTCATGCCATGACTGACAATCTTCAGATGGTCAAACCACATTAACCGTTCACCATTTCCCATTGAAACGACAGACCAGGAGACTGCAGCCCACAGATGATTTATAAAAACTTTTCTTGTCTGTAATTTTGTGCATACTTGATGTCTTTTGTTTCCAGTCAAAATAGAAAACTACCTAAACTGAAGATGAACGATAACCAGTAGCCTAACTCTACGATTGATGCTCTTCATTTTTCAGACGTTTTAATCCTTAGAAGATGGACCGGTCGTTGATTATAATGGGATAGGATTTATTTGCTTAGACAGTTTAATGACGATGTACATCTACTCTCAGTATTACAATCACGCAGTCCAGTTTCACGAAAGTTCCAGGATACAAGAGATACAAAATCGAGCCTGAATTCTGCGTCTTTTACAAATATCATGTCAAAACAATCATTTGAACGAGAGAAAGAGAAGGAGAAGAAAGAAGAAGAAGAAATTTCAGAAAGGCGAAAGCCAAAATTGAAAAAGTGTAAATATATTTACATTCCAAAAAGTGTAAATATATTACATTTCATTCAGCATTACGTTATATGTGAAGGATGCAAAATTCATTGGATTTGTAATTAATGTAAACTAATATAGAGGCACATAATACATATATATGTATGTATGTAATATATTCATAAATAAGCAGATAGATAGATAGATAGGCGTGTATTATGTGCCTGCACATATACATGTATTCTTGTATATACTCAGTATACAGAAACAGTATAAATGGGGCGCGCGCACACACACACAACACACACAGAGAGAGAGAGAGAGAGAGAGAGAGAGAGAGAGAGAGAGAGAGAGAGAGAGAGAGCATGCAAAATCAACACCCGCGCCCTGAAAGTCAATAGATTAAGGAAACCAAAAGCATTTTATTGAGTCCTCACCCAAACAACGTCCACACTGCACATAAATTACGTATAAATAGTATCAAAATAAAGCAATATAATACAAGAGAGAGACACAGAGAGAGCACTTATTTTTTTCAGTGACCTTTGCAAGTCAATACATCGCCAATAGAACTGAAACTCGAAACAACCTGACTGTCTTTCGTTTCTGCCTGGTTTCCTGGTTGTTAATAGTGTCTGGCTGGCTTTGCTGAATCGATCGTGTCTAGACATGCATGTGGTGTTTTAAAAGTTAAGAGAGAAGACGACAGACGCGCTGACGCTTTGATGGCTTAATTGTATTTGCGTTGAAACCTTTATAAGGACTTCGTGACTGGATATTCTTGGTGAGTGCAAGTCTACAACGAACCACTTGCAGTGTATGTCTTCACACATCCAGCCACGTGATATATAATACGTAACGCATATATTCTCCGTAAATGCTTAGACTTGCACGATGTCATGAGACACAAGCACTGTACAGTAGACTTCTTAAGAACCTCTTCAGGGATGTTCCTCAAGAGTAATTTTCAAGTTCTTGCAAGAGATCAATAGATTTTTGTTCGTTTGGGCGCTCTCTCTGTTTGTGTCTCTCTCTCTTCTTCTCTCTTTCTCTCTCTGTCTCTGTCTGTCTGTCTCTCTCTCTTCTCTCTCTCTTCTCTGTCGTCTCTCTCTCTCTCTCTCTCTCTCTCTCTCTCTCTCTCTCTCTCTCTCTCTCTCTCTCTCTGTCTCTCTCTCAGATGTTAAAAAAAAGGCGAAAGCCAATTTTGAACGAGTGTAAACATATTTCATACAATTCAGTAATACATAATATACAGGATACAAAATTCATTATTATGGGGAAAGATTTCCGAAATCATTTTGTATTTGAAATGCTAATCACTTTCTTGATTTTTAACTATTATCTCTAAAATTATACTTAGTTTTTAGTGGGATATTACTAGTGATGTAAGCCTTTGTGCTCAGCTGAACTATAAGCAACATAAACTGAACTGATTATAAGCCGTTCTTGGCAGCGTTATTTTCTGAGCTCGATCATTACCGTTCACTGCGCATTACACGTAATCAGATTGTTAATGGAGCATGGTCAACTCAAAACTGACCACAATCGGCTGGTTTTTGAATAGTCTGCTGCTTTGGTGGGCGTGCATGCTGGGTGATTTCATGTTCTCGTAAGACAGCCACTGATGAGGCGTTCATGATCTTTAACTTGCTTATTTGGTATTATGTATACCTACACACCATGGAGGTTTAGGCATTTGTACGTCTGCACACATGTTGATCTGAGAGATCGACAAAATTTCCACTGCATACCCATCAGGCGCAGGTGCCCAGGGGATCAAACCCAGGACCATTCGATTGGAAGTCTGACATTTACCCACTCGACTACCGCGCAAACTTAAACTCACTCTCAACGTTCAGCCACGTGCAGTTTCCGATTTCAGTTTCAGTCAAAATTTGGAGGTGGGGGGGGGGGGGGGAGAGATAGTGCTGAATTTTATGCGGACTGCTCTTCTTTTTAAAGAACGGTCACGTCTACCTTATGGCAATAATTAAAATTTACTTATTATGGCAGGACTTGAATCAGGCGTAAAATGTGTTCCTTTTTTTAATCACCCTTCACTCATATAAACGCGTTATGCAGTGTTCCACAAATGTTACAAACACTTACGTTTACGCTAGTGAATAATTTAATTACAATGTTTTGTCCCATCAGCAAGACAGAAATATATACACCGGTGCAAATACAAGATGTCCATGACAGATTTACAGTATTCAGTTTTTCAACTGATCTTTTCAAACTGATAGTGTCTTCAAAACGGCGGAATAGTATTGAGGCGATTCCAGATGCGCTAAATCACGCGGCGTCTAACGGAAGACGCAAAACGATCGCTCCAACCGCCACAAACGTACGAATGACTAATCTTATTTAAGCCTCGGCGAGGGTTTAACGGAAGGGAGATAACCGTTAACAAACACGGTGCATAGAACACACAAAGTTACTGTTATTGTTATTTTGTTGAAAGCCCTGCCGACTGCGTAGAGCCATATCAGAGGCTTTAACCATTTCAAAACATACACAATACTTCAACAGGGAAAAAAAAAAAGGGAACAAAAAACTAAGACATGTGAACACATTTGCGCACATAAACTAAGGATATGCCCCTGGCGTTGACCACTCCGTCCAGTTTATCACACAGGGGATTTGAAACAACATACCTGAATACAAATTTAAACATATCTAAGGACACTAAAATATATATATGTAGAAACGGGCCTAAATTACTTAAAATTGCTTCTGCATATCTCATTTCCCCAGACCCAGAAATACACTCAATACATGTACCCAACGATCCATCATAAGAGAAAATACGTACGAATTAATGGAGCACATAAGCTAAATGATGAAAACAATAGAAAGAAATGACAAAGCAAAGGAAACCAAAGAAACAAGGCAGAGACAAAGAGAGTGACAGAAAAAGAGGGAAGTTCTAGCACATAATTTCCAGAACGTGGGGATACTATTTATACTGAAAGTCCCCGGCATCCCCACAGGGGGGAGGGGGGCACACAAAGTGTTATTCCGTTTTTTGAATGATATGCTGCTAGTTCGCGTGTTGTCTCGAATGAAGAGGACAACAGTTTCAATACAGAGTAAACCTTCCGTGTCGAGAGCATGCTTGCTGTACTTAACGGGAATAGAACGTTTTTAAACCGAGTAAAATGAGACACAGACAAAACATGAAAAGAAATATTAGGAACCATAATAAAATAAGGCACACAGTGTACTTGCACACACACACGTGCTCGGCGCGCGCGCACTCACACACACACACACACACACACACACACACACACACACCACACACACACACACACACACCTCTTATTTCCCCCCCCCCCCCTCCTCTCTCTCTCTCTAGGTGGCGGGCAGGCCAGTTTTTGTGTTGCAGGCTAGGACTGAACTCAAAGACATCGCATGTCGAACCCACAACTCTATAAACACAGCCAGCAAGCCTGCTGAGAATTTTCAATGTGACGTGTGGATGTGTAGAAAAGGACGGGCGTATTAACCCTTTGGCTCCCGCACCCTTTCCACCATCAGCAGAAACTTAACCCTTTGACTCACTCACCCTATCAAAAGGAACCATTATAACTGGATACATGTGAGGGGATCAAAGGGGTAAGTTTTTGCTTTGCTATCACGGTTGGCAATGCAAGATGCTGGTGGAGAGGGTGTGGGAGTCAAAGAGTTAAATTCTCGTTATTAATGGGAAAGGTTAAAATTGGCATAGAGATGGAGCTCTCGCCCGCCGATATGACATCGCGGGTTCGAGTCTAATTTGAGGAAAATTTTGTGCCCACAGCCTCCCTGTCATGACTGGTACCTGACACCTTCAGGTTAGGATAGGCAAAGCTGCGTGAGAGAGCAGAGGAGATAGGCACATCTACCTGACACTCAGGCTTTGGATAGGCAAAGCTGCGTGAGAGAGACAGAGGAGATAGGCACATCCGTCGTGATGCTGCTGGCCTCGAGAAAGCTGGGGTCGCTCCCTGCACCTTTGTTGAGCAACAATCTATATCTCTTTAATAAGAACGGGGTGTTGGTTTTATGTTACAGATGTCTGAACGCAAAGCAGTAATCAAGAATGCGGACATGGCCGAGGACATGCAGCAGGACGCAGTGGACTGCGCCACTCAGGCTTTGGAGAAGTTCAACATCGAAAAGGACATCGCCGCCTATATCAAGAAAGAGTTCGACAAAAAGTACAACCCCACCTGGCACTGCATTGTGGGCAGGAACTTTGGTAGTTACGTCACACACGAGACGAAACATTTCATCTATTTCTACTTGGGTCAGGTCGCCATCTTGCTGTTTAAATCAGGATGAACTGTTCGACTGCCACGAGCAACAGTGTCTGTTTTGGGAGCAATTGTTTGTTTTATCTTTGTTGCCAGCTTTTGTTGTTGCTGACTGTGTTTGGCAAAATGTGCTCTTTTGTTCAAACAATTTGCATTCGAGGAAGCCGAGGATAAAGACAAAACAAAATGAAAAGATAGAAAACACGCACAGAGCTATGACATAAAGTAAAATAATTTCTTTCAGTTAAATAAATAATTTCAATAGTGAACCTTATGTTAACAGAATCCATTTGGACACCTAAAAGAAAGAACAGAGAAAAGATACCAAAAGAACAGGGAAAAGATACCAAGCACAAACCACAACAAACGAACAAAGTGACAAATAGTTAAAATGCATAAGGGAACACCTGTGTTTCAACGCCTACAGACACTATTGTCAAATAATGTTTCTTTCCTTGCCAAGATGTGCATGCATAACAGAAATCGGACTTTCCTGTCTTTTGACATAAAATGACATTCGTACAACTTGCTAGTATTCTATTTGCAATGTGCACTGTGCTTGCTTTTCTTTTTTTCCATTGTCCCGTTTCTTGAAAGGGGGGACATAACTGCATATCGACGAGAGAGAGTGTGCGTGAGAGAGAGAAACAGAAATCAAAAGATATCGGCAAAGGTTCTTATTGTTTGAGGACACATTTTATGTCCCAGGTGATGGGGCAGGTAAATCATTGCACGAGTTTAATCGAGCCTGACCCAATTTGGCTAATGGTGAGCCAGTCTGAAAAATTCTTTTATTGCCAGATTGCGATCACGGTTAGATCTTCGTGCAATATTGTATTGTCACAAAGCCAGATTGTAAAACTATTTTTATCACCAGATTGTGATCAAGTTTAGATTATAGGTCCAATATATTGTATAACTTCTCAATTGGGTATGGCTCATAACTCGGGTCATACTGACTTCAAAACACACCAGACTCCCAGCGAAGATTTCTGAGCTTTTATGGGTGAATTTTTCCTAACGGAGCAACTGAGGAGCCCCCAATTTGTAACTTTGATTCTGGTACCTATTTGTTAATCACAAAAGCCAAAAACAGTACAGTTGGTCCCAAGGTTGTTTATTTCATTTCAGCTGTCCGTGACTTAATATGTACCAAAATGGTACATAGGTACCATTATACAAGGAGTCTTTACGTCATGATATTATGCCTCACTGGGCATTATCCGATTTGGGGGTTCAGTAGTGATTTGTCTAACAAATGATTTTTCATGTAAAGCAAATTATTGATGAGGCTTCATCGTTTTATTGTGATTTTCTTTGATATGCTTTTATCACACCAGGTGTATTCATGTATTTTTTTCCAATGTCTTTTGAAAGAAGGTTTTCATTGCTTGTTGAAAGACGAAGTTTGTCTTAACTGATGTCGTTAAGTTTATATATGATCAGTACTTACGTGAAGTGTTGTAGTCAAAGTATCTTTGGGATTTGGAGTTCAAGTAGGAATTCAACGTAGTCAGACAATTCCACATGTGCTCCACCCAAATCTGCCAGCAGTTACCTGGCAGCTTCCTTGAAACTGTGTGAAATCCTATGCGCTGGCAAGTCTTGAAATGCGGAGAGTGGGTGGGACCTGTGAAACGTTGACACCACCAGAACGGTTATGGTTATGCTTTAAGATGGTCAGCAAATAGGCCGGTTTTCATGTTGCATGCTGAGGCTGTGCTGAGGACATCGGGTCTTGAGTCCTTGGTTTTATCAACAGAGACAGCCAGCCTGCCATAATTGTGGCCTCCCTGAGAATCGAACCTGCGATTCCTGCGTAATCAGCAGAGTGCTCTAACCAACTTAGTTAACAAGTCGTACAAAGTAACCCAACTTAGTTGACAAGCCACACAAAGTGTCAAAGAACGTGGGTTTTTTTTTGTTGTTGTTGTTTTTTTTTCTATGTAGTTTATTTTTAATTGTAAACAAGTGATATTGTTGTCTCCATTTGTAGGCTGCAACTTCAACGAGTCATTTACGAAACGATCGGGATATTTATGTTTCCAGTCACAGACCATGATAATCAGCTTACACTAGTGTGTTAGTGTCATTCATTGTCATTAACAGTCGTGCCATAAGAACACATCAACGATCAGGAATTTGGTTGACTTTTTTTGGTTTGGTTGATTCGTTTGTTTTATTTTTTTCAGTCATAATCGTGTACCTGTCGGAGCATTTTGTGCTGGTCTCGATTCTTTCAGTCAGAAGTTAATTTACTGATGGTTTGTGATCTGTTTGACGATGTCATTGAGAGAAGATGGTTTATATTGACGATAATGCTTTGAACGTTTGATAACACTTTTATTTATTGGAACAAGTATTACGTTATTAAAATCCTAATTATATTTGTTTTTCAAACTACTGTTCACAATGGCGTGTGTATATGTGTGGTTGTGTGCGTGCGTGTGTGTGTGTTCATCGTTACACTTACGTGTGTTTGTTTTATCTCATCGATCAGATAATGATTCAAACCGGCCAATGGTTCTTGTGTGTTTTGACAAAAATAACATCGGCAGTTTTATCACCGTTTATTGACAGAAATGTACAAAATATGAACAGATCTGGTGTAATGTGTAGCCAAGAACAAATGGTTACAGCCCCTGATTGGACACATTGTACTAAGCTGTAGAAAGTAAAGTATATCGACAGTGTTTTGCAAACTATCTGTGGAGGCTTTATGACAAATCTTTACGTTTCAATTAGGTACAAATGTACTTATAAGCATGAATAGCAAAATTTAATTGTTCTTTTTTTTTCAGGAAAAGCGATAGTGCTGTCAGTGTTTTAAAACACTGATCACTTATTCAAAATTTATTTTTTAATGTCCACCGATGGATTCTTGTAAAACTTCCCGTGTATTCAACTGTAGCAGAAAACGCGATTAAAACTAGTTTGAGCTTTCAAGGTTACAGTTACTCAAACATTTTCAAGTGCACTTTAAAAGGGATAAGTAGAGTGTCGTGACTAACCATAATTATCCATTCAGTGTTTTGTATGAATCTTGTCTGTTTCAATTCTCCATGGAAAGGAGAAATATTACTTCGGTCTACTGTGTGTGCACCCGTTCACAAAATGTATCTGCAGTGATTTCTCAGCTTATTCAGGCCTCTGTAGTTTTTTCTTCCTTTTTCGATTTTAGGTACTAGGCCCTCATTTCAGTTACAAATACATATGTTTGGGTAGGTTTGGCATATAAGAAAAAATGTTTCTTTTGAAAAGAGTAGAAGGGATAAGTGCAGAAGAATGATTTCAGTTATTTGTTTACTTGTGCGACAGTGTACGAATTGTTCAGGTGTATCGATGATCCAAATATCCCAGGTGAAAATTTTCAAATGTTTGTGAAGCAATAATTTGAGATATATTTTCTGAAAATATGTAAACATTCAAGAAAACACCTAGTTGTAAGTTTGACTACATAAACCCACGTCTGCGGTCTCATTGGAAGAAAATGGATGACAAAGGATGTCTCGGTTGTTCAGTGAAGTTATTCCACTGTCAGGACAAACATCAGCGACTTTAATTACAGAAGGCCACAGTCCAGTAAATATTAATGGTCTGGAGACTCTTACACATTGAAAAAAATGTTAGTCAAGGTGGTCACATTTTTCATTGTCACACCTCATCAAAAGTCGATTTCTGGAATTTTCACGAATTTGTTCATTTTTGAAATATTTTATAAAAGGACATGACTTTAAAGATAATGGCGTTAAGTGTCGTTCGACAAGGGAAGGAACCCAAACAGTCAAAAGGATCGATTTTTGATATAAGCTCTAGGACAAACATTGTTCACTATATCTGATTTTTATCGTCAATGTATTTTGTCATGTCCACTTCTTTGGCCTCAGCAACCGACGGAATATACTGAAAATATGAAACTTGTCGTGGGTTTGTGAAGTTGAATATGGCTGTGTCAGTAGGCTCATAAGTTGTGTTGAAAAAAAAAGTTAGGTTCTGTTGTCCAAAATAACTTGTTCATTTATCTGCGAGAACATACGATTTGTGTATCCCTTTCGGGGCATGTCAGACCTTGCTGAACAGCCAAATGGGCTGTGTCTGGAATATTATGCCTGACCACTTCAGTGGCCGTTCAAACAACCCCTGTAGTTGAAGTAAGGCAACGTTGGGAGCTTCCGACTGGTAACTGTAGATAACTGTAGAGACTATATAATAAGGGGAAGGAGCTGGCAACTATGCGAGCTGCCCGACGAATGATGAAGACCAGACTAGGGCGAAAGATGGTTCTTCCATTCTCTTTTGGCCGGAAGCTGGGCTGGACCTGGTTGGTACGCGTTGTGTAGCTATGTCTCGGGGTTTGTCATTTCCCCACCTTGCCATTCGGTTTGTAAACAAGGTAATGACTGGGTCCGAATGGGTCATGCACACATGAACACAACCTCCCCCCTCCCCTTTTTTTCTAATTCTTTTTTTTTTTCTTTTTCTTTGCTTAATGAAATAACTATCGACTGGCGTCGGGAACTTAAGAGGTGATTGTCCGGAGAGTGGAGAGACATTGGTGCTCTTGTGTCCCATCCGCACCCTCGTGTGTTTCTTGTTAAATAGTTTCTATATCTGTGAGAACATACGATTTGTGGATTTTTAATGAATTTATTTCACGTTTAGGACTAACTTCAAATGCAATGGGCTTTACCCCACTGGTTTTGGGTGGCATGTATATGTACTGTTCGCACACACCAAAACTGAAGCGAGTGTCGAAATCAGATCGATATATTTGGCTTTCGAAAGAACCAGAGCGCCGGATCTACAGGGATTCGAAACCGTTCGGCGCCGATTCCAGTAAGACAAAGTTGTTTTGGCGCTGTTTACAAACATCGTAATATTCACATTTAGCGAGAATTTATTTGCAACTTCTCAAATTTTCTCTTATAACAAACGAGAAAAATAATCAAGCTATGTACTCTTCCTCTCTCTCTCTCTCTCTCTCTCTCTCTCTCTCTCTCTCTCTCTCCTCTCTCTTCTCTCTCTCTCTCTCTCTCTGACTCTACTCTCTCTCTTGACTCTCTCTCTCTCTCTTCTACTCTTTCTCTCTCCTCTGTCTGACTATCTCTTTCCTCTGTCTACTTCTTCTGTCTGTCTTCTGTCTCTCTCTCTCTCTCTTCGATTCGAATCTATCTCTCCCTTACGTACACACTACACACATCACACACACACAACACACACCACATACACACATACACCACACCACACACACACAATATAAACATATAATATATATACACACACACACACATACACACACACTCACTCACACGCACACACACGCGCGCACACACAGCACGCACAACACTACACACACACACAACACACACACACACACAAGGTCGTCTGGGCAACAGTGAAGCTGTGACCCAGTGGTTTAAACGTTTGCCTAGGAAGTGAGGGGTCTCGGCATCCACTCCCGTTTAGACAGGGATTTTTCTTCCATCCATTCCAATCCCTCCTTTTATTCAACTAGACCTTGAGTGGTGGTCTGTGTGCTAGTGTCTTTGAACGAAATGATGATCTGAGATATGTGCAGCATGCATTTAGCGCACGAAAAAGATCCCATGGCAAAATGAGTTTTGGATCGGCCAGTTTTTGTTAAAATCCATGATGGAGAGATAGCGTGACAGGTAGATATCGTGCGCGAAGTGTTATTATATAACGACAGATATGCATGTACGCAATATCTCTCCCTCTCTGTCTGTCTGTCTCTGTCTGTCTGTCTGTCTGTCTGTCTGTCTCTTCTCTCCTCTCTCTCTCTCTGTATCTCTGTCTGTCTGTCTTCTTTCTCTCTCTCATCCCATCGCACCACACACCACACACACACAACACACACACACACCACACACACAGCATACACACACGCCACACACACACCACACCACATAGACACACCACACACACCACCACACACACACACACACACATACACACACACACACACACACACACACACACACACACACACACACACACACACACACACACACACATACTACAAATGTCTTTCAGAGACCAGACAAACAAAATGGTCTGATAGTACCACTGGTTTACTAAGATTTCATACTCGTGAACAATTAATCACTTAATACAAAATACATGTATCACAACCCTGCATATTAGTACAACTGCGCTGCCCTTTATTTTCAGTATTCGACATCAGGCAGTAGGTCAGACTTCAGGCTCCAGATGATTTAATCATTCATGCCATTGCCCCTCATGGAGGGGAGTGAAATAAAAATTAAAAAACTCCAACAGAAGTTTGACAAAATGTGGTAGACAGTATTCATTAGAACAATAACACATTCACATACAAACAGCATACAACTAAGATCAAACATGTATAAATGCACAAATATTTGGATACCTATCTTTTGGGGAGATTTGTTAAAATAAATAATGCTAAATTTTCCCATTACTTGTTCATTTTTTGTCGAGAGTAAGTTGAATCAATTTTATTTTTGTGGGAAACTCACAATATCTTTGTGGAATCAGATCTTTTCTTAGATCACAAAGAGCAGGACACAAATGTAAACAGAAAATTTCATTTTAAGCGATCAACATCTGTCAGACTCGAAATTTCTTGGGGCAGACTGGTACATTAATTTTCGTGACAGAATCATAGAATTCATAATGAAACGTAATAAACCTTACCTTATACATACCAAATCAAGAAAACTGAATATCTCTCCCTTCAAACTAGCTAAATTGGAACATAACCTGAATTTGCCTGCATCTTTACCTCTTAATTATTTCTAATTTATCTGGTTGCACAAAATGACTATGGGTTTTAACGTACACTCAGAAAACAAAAGAACATATGTAGCCGCATGCATCGTGAAAGCAATGTAACATACATTATGCAGAGAGGCAAACACATTGTACATTCAGAAATGAGAGACAACTGAAGTTCCAGGATCGTAATTTCCAGTCAAGCATTGTTATTCATTATTTCGAAATAATGTTAATCACACTGTTTTTCTGTTTTCCAAAA
>JAPXFY010000024.1:21951916-21961916 GCA_030674185.1 Monoplex corrugatus
TTTACCTTCTTCTAGATGGGCTACCCTCCCAGGTTGACGAGCCCCATCTGCCCGGATCGATCATGAACAAGTAATATCGGATTGCATGGTTACCAATAGCAGATCAAGTGGTCGGACTTGAAAATAATATAGACCGTTTGTGCTCTACATGTAGGCTATAAATCGAATCATTGTCATTATAATGATTAAAGTGAGCCTGTATGTATATATGTGTATATGTATGTATGTATATCAATATGTATCTCTCTCTATATATATATAGATTGATAGATACAGATATATGTATATATGTGTGTATATGTATATATGTGTGTATGTATATGTATATGTGTATGTATAAGTGTGTATATATATACATATATATATATATATTGTGTGTGTTGTGTGTGTGTGTGTGTGTGTGTGTGTGTGTGTGCGTGTGTGTGTGTGTATGTGTGTGTGTGTGTGTCTATGTATATGTATATGTGTATGTATCAGTGTACATGCATATGTATGTGTGTATATGTATAAAAATATGTATGTGTATATGTATATATATATATATATATATAATATATAATATATATATATACATACATATATACATATATATATACATATACATGTATACATATATGTAAATATATAAATATATATATATATATATATATCATATCTCTTGATTATGCAACGCATACGTTTCAAGATGTTTGTACATGCTATATCATTTGAAAATGAATAAAACAAAAAACTTACACAAGGGAAAAAAATATCTAGTGAGCCTTACCGCTGAACTGTTCAAGTATGCCTTGCTAAAATTGTGCCGGCGTTCTTCACGGGCTGCATTGTCACGCAGGAAGGGCATCATGTAGAAGCTCTCGTGCATCTGACCCAGAGAGGGACCTGAGTACAGCGCCTGCAGTTGGTCCTTAAGGTCCGTGGGTTCGGAACAGCTGTGATGATGTGGCGCCTTACAGATGGAGAAGAATAAGCATGGACATGAATGTCAGCGATGAGGTGTTGTTGGTGACAGGCTGAAATGATAGATGAAAGCAGCAACGATAACAGCAGAGTGATAGTGAAGCATAGCAATACAGTGAATGAAAACAATAATAAGCTATGATACATGAGACAAATAAAGTCAACGAACAATTAAAAGTACAGAAACGATGATAATAATGATATAGTATAATAATAGATAATATTAAAATATTACTGAAATATACATAATATGATAATAAGATGTAATATAACAGAGATGATATAGCAGCAACGAAGAAAGAAGATGATGAGAAGATAAGACAATAACAAAAAGTGAATGAAAAAGAAGAAGAAGAAAAAATAAAAGTAGAACAAAAAAGAAAATAACAAAAAAAGAAGAAAAGAAGAAAAGAAAAGAAAAAAGAAAAAAATAAAAGAAAAAAGGAATAAAAAGAAAAAAAAAAAAAATGAAAAAGAAAAGAAAAGAAAAAGAAAGAATGAAGAAGAAGAGAAGAAGAAGAAGAAGAAGAAAAGAAGAAAGAAGAAGAAAGAAGAAGAAGAAAAAGAAGAAGAAGAAGAAAGAAGAAGAAGAAAAGAAAGAAGAAGAAGAAGAAAAAGAAGAAGAAGAAAAGAAAGAAGAAGAAGAAGAAGAAGAAGAAGAAAAAGAAGAAGAAGAAGAGAAGAAAGAAGAAAGAAGAAGAAGAAGAAGAAAAGAGAAGAAGAAGAAAGAAGAAGAAGAAAAAGAAGAAGAAAAGAAGAAGAAGAAAAGAAGAAGAAGAAGAAGAAGAAAGAAGAAGAAGAAGAAAAGAAGAAGAAGAAGAAAGAAGAAAAGAGAAGAAGAAAAAGAAGAAGAAGAAAGAAGAAAAGAAGAAAAAGAAGAAAAAAGAAGAAGAAGAAAAAGAAAAAGAAGAAGAAAAGAAGAAGAAAAAAGAAGAAGAGAAGAAGAAAAAGAAAAGAAAGAAGAAGAAGAAGAAAAAGAAGAAGAAAAGAAAGAAGAAGAAGAAGAAAAAGAAGAAGAAGAAAGAAAAAAGAAAGAAGAAAAGAAGAAGAAGAAGAAGAAGAAGAAAAGAAGAAGAAGAAAAAAAGAAGAAGAAAGAAGAAGAAAAAAGAAGAAAAAGAAGAAGAAGAAGAAGAAGAGAGAAAAAAAAGAAGAAAAAGAAAAAAGAAGAAGAAGAAGAAAAAAGAAGAAGAAGAAGAAAAAAGAAGAAGAAAAAGAAGAAAGAAGAAAAAAGAAAGAAAGAAGAGAGAAAAAGAAGAAGAGAGGAAAAAGAAGAAGAGAGGAAAAAGAAGAAGAAGAAAAAGAAGAAGAGAGGAAAAAGAAAAAGAAGAGAGGAAAAAGAAGAAGAAGGAAAGAAGAAAGAAAAGTGTATTGACAGTTTTGTTTAAAAATGTTGTGATATCGATGTTTCCAGTCCAAAGAACAAACTTCATACATTTTCCTTTTTTTTTTTCCTTTTATTTTTCTGTTTCATTTCTTGATGACCACAGGTATCCCTTTTTCTTAGCATAAATATCATCAGGTTGTTGTTGTTTTATTTTTCCACTTCAAAGCTACGTAATAATCAACACAACGCGTGAGGTAGATGCAATTCACACACTTCAATAAACAGGATTCAGCATGGGGAAAGATAGGGGAGAAAGCGAGCGAGCAAGCGAGCGAGCGAGAGAGAGAGAGAGAGAGAGAGAGAGAGAGAGAGAGAGAGGAGAAGACAGACAGACAGACAGACAGAGACAGAGAGAGAGAAAGAGAGACGAGAGAGAGAGAGAGACAGACAGAGAGACAGACAGAGAGATACAGACAGACAGACAGATAGGCAGACAGGCAGACAGGCAGACAGACAGATAGACAGAGACAGAGAGAGCAAAAGACATCGAGGCAGAAAGTCAGTGACAGAGATAGAAAGAAACAAAGAAAGAGAAACAGAGAGAGCCACTGACGGACAGAAAGAAAGAAAGAAACCGAAAAAGACATAGGGAAAAAAGAGAAAGGGAGGGAGGGAGAGAAATAGATAGATAGATAGAGAGCTAGAGAGAGAGACAAAGAGAGACAGAGAGAGAGAGATAAAGAGAGAGAGAGAAAGAGAGAGAGAAAGAGAGAGAGAGACACACACACACAGAGAAAGAAAGAGAGAGAGATAGAAAGGAGAGAGAGACAGAGAGACAAAGAGAGAGAGAGAGAAAGAGAGAGAGAGAGAGAGAGAGAGAGAGAGAGAACTTACCATCAACAAGAAGGCAGGGATCTTCATGAAAGCCATATTTTTTTTCTCTTTCTCTTTCTGTCTTCTTTTCCTAGTTTGTTCTGGTCCTTCCGTCTTCTTGCTCTTCTTTATGAAACCACAATTTCTCCCTTCGTTTTCTGACTTTATCAGCGACAAAATCTACCTCCTTTCTTTATGAACAAATCGTAGATAAAGAAAGTATTATCAGTCTTCGACTCGACTGTCAAGAACGCAAAACAAAATGTTCACTTAAGCCGAAGAGTTTCTAAGTCGTCAAAAACTACTTTGGAAGTCTACGCTTATTGTGAAGTCAAAGACAAACGCTGGCAGAATTTATACAGAACGGCAACCTGTGCCTCACCCACGAGGAACTACCAATCAGACATCGCTTCTTGGATTAAAGTTGTAAAAGGAAGTCGACACGACATTAGTCAGTTGGAATTACGCGGTCGTTGTGAGAGCATAATTGTGACCATCCACCGAAAAATGAGTCTTGAATCAAATAGAGGTTGGGGAGGTCCCTTTCTATTTTTTTTTCTTTTTTCTTTCTTTCTTTCTTTTTTTCTTTTTGAATAAGTAAGTAAATAAGTAAGTAATTAGGAAAGTAAGTAAGTAAGTAAGCAAGTAAGTAAGTAAGTAAGTAGGTAAGTAAGTAAGTAAGTAACTAAGTAAGTAACTAAGTAAGTAACTAAGTAACTCTCTAGCTACCTAACTATCTAAATACATACATACATATATACATACATACATACATACATACATACATACATACATACATACATACATACATACATACATAAATACATACATGCATAAATGCATATATAAACGAAAAGTCTTCACCCTGCTCTTGGGTCACTTTGGCAGAGTTCAAGAGTGCCTGTTTTGACCCGGCTTACTTAGAGCATTTGCCCGTTAAGCCCCTTTACTAACGATGGTAAACGCTCAGACCAGATCGACTTGGCACCTTGCAGGAAAGGCGACTACCACCACGTTCCTGAAACGACAGTCACGATAAGCCACTGACTCCAAAAACAAACACCCCCCCCCCCATCCTCCTCGCAACTTGAAGTTACTTCAGGCACATTGACACCTAATCTTAACCCTCTGACTCCCGCACCCTTTCTACCAGCATCCTGCATTGTCAACCATGTTACCAAACCAAACACTGAACCTAAAGGAAATAATTCTCCCTGCTTCCCTCTTATTTCCTTTAGTGTTACTTAGTTAGATAGTTAATTACTTACTTACTTAGTTAGTTAGTTAGTTAGTTAGCTAGTTATTTATTTTCTCACTCACTTACTACTTACTTACTTACTTACTTATGTGTTACCTATATGCCTCGGAAGCAACACTGTATATGTTCTGTCTTGTCTATGTGTGTGTGTTTGGTCAGTTCAAGAATAAAAGACTATGTCAATCTTGAACATGAGACCAATATGTTGTGTGCATTTCTCTCCTCCCTCATAGTTGTGTGTAGGTGTAGTTGCGGGGTATAAAGGTAGGCTTGGGCATTCCTTTTCTGGGGAATACAATACAATACAATACAATACAATACAATACAATACAATACAATACAATACAATACAATACTTTATTTGTATAACGCAAAATCTTGATAAAATCAAATCTAAGCGCTAAAACAGACACACACACACACACGCGCACACACACACACACACACACCACACACACACACACACACACACACACACACACACACACACACACACACACACACACACACACGCACACGGCTAAAATGGGGAGAAAGAATAAAAGCAATGGAAAATTATAGAGAGCATATGTTCTGAGCTTACAGTTTTGTGCTGTGTGGCTGCTTCAATGCTAGCTGAATGGGTAGCGCAAACTATGTTGGATTTTGACAAATTCTACAACATGGGAGATAACTCCTACGTGACTCTCAAAAGTTATAATCCTTGGTTAATCAAACACGTAACTCTCTGACTCCCTCACCATATCTATCTGCTTCCTGCAGGAAACTGGTGGACAGGGTGAGGGTGTCAAAGGGTTCAGTTTTTGCAGTTGGTGGATAGGGTGTGGGATTCAAAAAGTTAACATACAGGCTCACAGGACCTCGGTTTATCCGTAAGACTAGCACCCAGACCACAACTCAAGGTGTAGCGGAGAGCGGGGTGGGGGTGAGGGGGTTAAGTTGGAGACAATCCCTTCCCGATCAGGAATCGAAACGGGGTTTCACATGTTGTGAGGCGAGTGTTTTACCCACACTCGGCTTACTATTCCAAACAGTCTTGCGATTCATTTCGAGGTATATGGTCACACTGTGATACCTAATGAGTATCAATATGAGTGACAGATGCACGTAATACAGACTGAGTCATTTTTATAAAATAGAAAAATCCCCGGGTAATCCATCAAGACGGAATATTACCTGCGAGGAAAGATTAAAAAAAAAAAACACAAAAAAAAAACAACCATGGAGAAGGGCATGTATAACAGAACAGCGTGTTCACATGCAATCTTTACGTGTACAGTGGCAAGAAACTTTGGGGAGAACTGGACAGCAGACACTCCTCAGAAGTGAAGCCCCCACCCCCTACAGCAAATGCTTTGGCACTAAACTCCTTACACACAGGGAAATCTTAAGCCTTATGAAGTCCACCTGTGTTTCTCCTCGACCTGGCACAACGCTTATTCGTGCAGTCCACCTATTAGATCATCCTTGTAAAACTAGTAAGACTGGTTCATATGTAATGTAAGAAAGAGCAATATTGTGCACTTATTAGATCATATCCTTGTAAAACTTAGTACGATGTTCATATGTAATGTTAAGAAAGAGCATATCTGTGCACTTATCAGGATCATCCTTGTAAAACTAGTAGATGTTCATATGTAAATGTTAAAAAGATGCAATATCTGTCATTATTAGATCAATCCTTGTAAAACTATATGACTGTTCATATGTAAAATTAAAAAAAAGAGAAATTGTTGCACTTTATTAGATCATCTTGTAAAACTAGAAGACTGTCAATATTCAATGTTAAGAAAAGCAATATCTGTGCACTTATAGATCATCCTTTAAACTAGGAACTGTTCATATATAATGTTAAGAAAGAGCAATATCTGTGCACAATTAGATCATCCTTGTAAAACTAGTAGACTGTTCATATATAATGTTAAGAAAAGCAATATCTGTGTACCTATTAGATCATCCTTGTAAAAGTAGTAGACTGTTCATATATAATGTCCAGAAGGAGCAATACTGTGCACTTATTAGATCATTAGATCATCCATGTAAAACTAGTAGACTGTTCATATATATAATGTGAAGGAGCCATATCTGTATGTCTGTGTGTGTGTTTGTATGTCTGTCTCTGTGTCTATCTGTCTGCATGTACGTGTGCATCACAGAAAAGCGGAAGACAGTTTATCTCTCCATGCTGGTTCTTCAGAAATTCACTGCATTTCTGATCGCCTCTTTCTTTCTCTATCTTTTGTGTGAGTGAATCAAATATTCTGGCAGTAAAATACATCCCGCCCAAATCTACGTGACAAACAGAGAAACGCTACACAAATTCTTCTTCGAAGTAAGATGAAATGATACTAAAGATAGACCGAACGAATTTGAATTCTA
Organism: Monoplex corrugatus; assembly: GCA_030674185.1. Lineage (NCBI taxonomy): Eukaryota > Metazoa > Mollusca > Gastropoda > Littorinimorpha > Ranellidae > Monoplex > Monoplex corrugatus. Next base: position 21,958,712 of record JAPXFY010000024.1, read on the forward strand.
GCTTTCCCTTGCTTGTACCTACAAGAGAGAAGCCTTTAGTCTTATTCTTTCGTGAAAAGCAGACTTTAATTTTCATCCTTAGTCACATTGCTGTTAATACCGTTTCGGTATTAATCAGTGATTGAAATTCATCCTGTGTTAACTGTGGAGAATTAATGTACAAAACTCTTTCCGCAATGCATGTATGTATAGATCTGTATGCTATACATAAATGTATTTCACGTTAACAAAACGTGCCGGCAGAAATGACCCTTGTGTTTGTGGATGAAATTTTACCAAATTTGATTCATATGTCTAATGATAAGATCAGGATGATTCAAAATATTAGAGATAAAGATATCTGGTTTATTTTTGGGACAGATTTTAACCAAAGTTTATACAGATGCGAACACATTTTAACCAAAGTTAATAATACGGATTTGAGATGCGGTAAGACAGTCCAGTCTTGTGACTTTCAATAAGACCTAACAAAGGTCAAAGTCACAACTACGCAAAACGTGTTCACAAACAACTGCAAGGATTTTTCTTTCGTTTATCGATGGATGTTGATCAAATTTCGAAAAATATATCCTATATAAGGCATAGTCTTTGTTGTGAAAGGTCGAAATTTACATTGTCGAATATTTGCACCACTGAGGGAAAATATTAAGAAAACTGAAGTACATATATCTCACCCATTCGTAAACTGATCTGAATCAATTCAAAGTGGTGTTTTTTGATACTTTGGGGAAACTTGTCGCTGAAAAAAAAATCATCGAGATCAAGTGTTCTTCAGGGCAAATACAGTACAAAATCATATCTCATCGAGAAAAGGAAAAATTAAGACTAAAAGTATGACTTGATCTTCTTGTAGTTATTTGTTTCTTTCTGTGTTTTGTATAGGGCGATTGCTTCGTATCGACCTGAACGAGGAATGGGTCTGTGCATATCTGTCTGACAATAATGTGTGAGCAAGATTCTGGGAGGATCTTTACCAAATTCGGGTCAAAGTTGTGGACCATTGAGAAGTCACCAGTGTATAATTCGGACATCATGGCGCCAAGGTCAAGGTCGAACGGACCTAGAATGTATTTTAAAGTCAGTACTTATTGAAAACAGTGTGTGAACAGCACTTTCTTGTTTGTTTGGGTTTGTTGTTGTTATTTTTAGACAAATATCTATGTTCTGTTTTCACTGCTGTGATAGTCTACCATTATCCTCAAGTCAAGTTTTATGTTATCTGATGAGAAATACAAATCTCATTTCTGTGGTACGTTTTGTCTCAAAAAAAGGGACACTAAATAACTTGTCTTTTTCTTTTTGATTTTATTTTTCGTCTTCTCTTTCTGTTTCTTCTTTGTTTTCTTTCCTGACTTCTTCTTTTTATTTTTCCTCTTAATTTTGATTGTTTGGTTTTGATTTTATTTTATTTCAAACCATTTAAAATTCATTGAAAGCAATTATTACAAAGAAAGGGGGGAAAACAAACCGCAATTGCAATCATACCGTAAAAAAGAGTCCATTTCCTGCATGCAAAAATATTATGCTTAAAGTACAAGTATATACACATCTACCTAAACTATAATTCATCATCATCAGGTGCCCCGCCGCATGGCGTTGGCGACCATGGACTTCCAACCATCTCTATCTCTAGTTGCCCCCAGCATCTCCCCCACCCTCCTCATTCCCAGCCACTCTGCAAGTCCGTCCAGCATTCTCAACAAATATAGGATATGACATGAACTGTACACACACACACACACACACACACACACACACACACACACACACACACACACACACACACACACACACACACACACACACACACACACACACACACACACACACACACACAAAACAAAACAAAAACAAAACAAAACAAAACAAAACATTCGGCATACACAGCTAGATTGTTAAGAAGTCAGACTCACGATCATACATAATTACGTACATCAACTGTACGTGTAATATCAACAAATTTCGGCTGTTATTAATGGTAAATATGGCAACCATTTCGTTTCAAAAGTGTGCAAAGTACACGCACGTCTAGACTTGATGTTTATAAACTACGCCTACGAGGGTTGTTCAATTTAAGATGTCACCACCCCCTTAAAAAACGTACCTCTCATCTCAGCAACTTGAAACTTTTACATCCCCTCGAAGTATTCTCCGTTGGCTAGGATGCAAAGTTCAAGCCTCCTACGCCAATTCTCAAGCGCCCTCTGATAGTCGGTTTTAGGCAGACCAGACAACTCTGATCTTACGGCTTTGGCGAGGTCTTGTACCCGGTCAAACTTACGCCCAGCGAGCTTTTCCTTCAGAACAGGGAACAGCCAGAAGTCGCATGGGGCCAAGTCGGGGCTGTAGGGTGGGTGGTCCAAAACTTGGATCCCTTGCTCGCTCAGGAAGGTTGTGGTGACCTTCGCCTTATGGGCACTGGCATTGTCATGCAGAAGAAGGGTCCTCTGGGTGCCGACGGTTGGGCGCTGCTCATGGATTTTTCCTACAACTTTGGGGAGCACAACTTGGGTATAGTAGGAGGCAGTGATTGTTGATTTCTCAGGCAAAATGTCAATTGCCACAAGGCCTTGCGTGTTGAAAAAAATAGAAAACAGTCGCTTGCGACTCTGGAATCCTGGGCGAAGAACAACTGGTCGGTCTCCGTCAGGGCCAACCCACATGCGGTTGCAGCGTTTGTTGGGGATGCCGTAGAATGTGAGCCAACTCTCATCTCCCGTCACTAAGTCACACAGTCGTTTTGGCCCGTTGGGCTCAAACTCATCGAGCAGTTTGCGTGAACATGCCACCCGCTGCTGCTTCTGATCATCACTTAAGAGATGTGGCACCCATCTTGCAGCCAGTTTTCTCATGTGAAGGTCTTTGTGCAGAATGTTGTTAATGGTGCCAATTGAAAGCTCACATGCCTCGCTTAATTCCCGCACAGTCGAATGTGGATCCTCCTCTATCAGTCTTTTCACATATGCAATGTTTTGTTCGTTCCGAGCTGGTAAAGCTCGCTCTGCACGATTACCCCAATCAGATGGCACTCTACCTGCTCCTAATTGTTTGACCCACCTGCAAACTGTGCGGTAAGACACACAATCCGTTCCGTAAACAGCTTGCAAATCTGCGTGTATCTTCCTACAATCGTCACCAAGTTGTAGCCTTGTGAAAGTGTAGAAACGAAATTGCTCATTGGTGACGTCCATTTTTTTCAGGCTCA
>JAPXFY010000024.1:21964416-21966916 GCA_030674185.1 Monoplex corrugatus
GGCCTAGCAGTGCGTATTGTGAAAAATAATTGTTACGTGTATAAACAGGGCCATTGTCTTTGGTCTTTGTTTCGAAGAGAGACGACAAATCACAAAAGTAATGCTATTTTGATGAATCATTGCGCTGTTTTGTGTAGTGTAAGACCAGCTTTCTGTGGAAACTTGCTTTTATTTCTCCGAAGAGATGAAAGATTATCTTACTTCGGTAAAAAGATTCTGTTTGATTCTCTCACCCGACAGATAGAACTAGGCATGTTTCTTAAGTGTAGGTAGGGTCTTTTTGAGTTTGTTTGGAGTTACGTCAAGAGGGATTCATACGCTCGGACAACTCCATAAGCGCTCAGCCCAAATTTGCCAGCAGTTATCTGAGAGATTCCTGAGCCTGCACAAAACCCTATGCGCTGGCAAGGTCTTGAAACGGGTGAAAGGGGAGAAGGGGTCTGTCAAACACTTAAGCTGGCACCACCAGAATGATGGAAACATTTAGATGGGCAGCGAACAGGCCAGTTTTCTGTTTGTTTGTTTGTTTGTATTTGTTTGTTTGTTGTTTGTATGTGTGTTTTTGTTTTTTTTTAATGTTGTAGGTTGTGATTGAACTCAAGATATCAGATCTTGAGTCCAGGCCTCTATCATCTACCCCGCGTTCTTATTGTTCTTATTGTTGCTTAAAGCCAACCGACTGCGTAAAGCCCATATCAGTGTTGTAACCGTTTCAATACACACACAGTACTTTAACAGGAAAAAAAAAAGGAACAGAAAATTAAGTACACATATCAATGAATTTGCGCACATTATCTAAGGATATGCTCCTGGCGTTGACCACTGTGTCCAATTTATCGCACAGGGGATTTAGAAACATACCTGATACAAATTTTAAACATAACTAAAGACATTAAAAGATTATATATATATATATATATATATATATATATATATATATATATATATATATATTATATATATATAAACGGATTTAAATTATCAAAAATTGCTTCAGCAAAACTGATTTTCTTGGAGCCAAAAACGCACAACAATCCTAAGAGAGAGTCTGTAAGACTTTCCTGAACACATACAGGTAAATGGATCAGCAAGGCAGCAAATGATAGGAAAAAATGACAAAAAAACAAACAAGCAAACAAACAAACAAATTAGTAAGGCAGAAACAAAGAGAATGACAGATAAGAGGAAATTTCCAGCTCAGAACTTCCAGAAGGTGGGGGGATACTATTTTATACTGAAAGGGCCCCCGCCACCCCCACGCGGGGATCTAGCCCGCGTAAAGTTAGATAAGCGTAAATGTAGTTCCATTGTGCCGTTTGACTCACCCATTATACCTTGACTGAAATCTTGTTACAACAACAATTACAACAATTTCTGATACAAATGGACATAAATCAGTGGCTTAAAATGGCGCATAAACAGACATATACTGAAAGAAGTTTTAGATGAGGGGCCCGATAAAATATTTTTGTTCTTATATCCAAATTCGCATGCTCGAATCCATTGCGACACTTCTACGTAAAAACAAATAATACAAGCTTCAAGAGTATAAAAGCTTGCAGACTCCGACTCCAGTTTTGTCCAGAGGAAGGAGCTAGGCCTAATAGACTCTTGTCTGTAGATGATATGAAAAGCTCTCAGGATAAGAAGGTAATGTAATTGCAATTCATTCAAAAAAAAAAAGAAAAAAAAAAAAAAGAAGAAAAATCCACTCGGGCGGACATTTTCATATTCATTCCAAACAAACTCTGTCAACAATGGTCTATCAGACTCTTCGGGCTCCCCCCATGGGGATGCCGGGGGCTCTTTCAGTATAAATAGTATCCCCAGCTTTTGGAAATTCTGTGCTAGAAATTTCCCCTTTTCTTTCACTCTCTTTGTTTCTTTCTATCTTCCTTTGCTTTCTGTCATTTCTAATATATCATTTTCTGCCTTGCTGGTCCATTCACCTGTATGTAGTCGAAAATGTCTGACGTACTTTTTCTTTGGATTGATTATTGAGTACTTATATTAAGTGCTTTTATTGGCTCTAGGGAAATGAGATATGCAGAAGCAATTTTAGGTAACTTAGGCCTGTTTTTATATATGTTTTAGTGTCCTTAGTTATGTCTAAATTTGTATTCAGCTATGTTGTTTTAAATCCCCTGTGCGATGTATTCGATGGAGTGGTCAACGCCAGTGACATCTCCTTAGACTATGTGCACGAATGTATTGATATGTGTACTTAATTTTCTGTTCCTTTTTTTTTTCCTGTCTAAGTATTGTGTATGTTTTGAAACGGTTAGAGCCCTGATATCGCTCTACGCAGTCGGCTGGGCGTTAAACAAACATAACAGTAACTGTAATAGACTCTTCGGGCCCGCAAAAAAAACTTTCTGTGCAGGCCAGATCCTGAAAAAGAAACGGACAAAGAAATGTATGACATATTAATATGACACCATCAAAATGACTGGCATATTGAACTGGGCAAACAAAAAAACAAAAAAAACAAACAAACAAA
>JAPXFY010000024.1:21971916-22021916 GCA_030674185.1 Monoplex corrugatus
TGTGTACCCAATGCATAGCTGCCTAAAAATTTGTCTTGGGAAGTATTTCTAGAGTGTTGTGATGTCGTAGGGGTGGTTTTGGGTATCTTGAACTGTTTTAGAGGTGTTTGTCAGTGCGTTAGTCAGTGTGTACCTGATACATAAATGCTTGGAATGGCGCTTTTCTTTTTGAGTATTTTAGAATGTCTGGGAGTTTTCTAGGGGTTTTGTCAGTGCGTTCGTCAATGTGTACCTCATGCAAAGATGCCTGGAAAAAATGTGGGGTGGTGGTGGTGGTTTCAGGTACCTGCAAGCATTCTGGGGGCATTTTAGGGTATCTTAGATAGGTTTAGAAGCATTTGTCTATGCGTTCGTCAGTGTGTACCTGATGTATAAATGGCTGGACGGGTATTTGGAAGTGTTTTCTGGCATCTTGGAGTATTCCAGGGGTGTTTTGTGGTATCTTGGATGGGTTTAGAGGCATATGTCACTGCGTTTGTCAGTACGTACCTGATGCATAAATGCCTGGAGAGGTAATTTTTGGGATGTTTTAGCGTGTCCAGGAGTAGCTTAGGGATAATGGCTACCTGGCTGAACCTGTCTCTCATTGACAAGCTTAGGGATGCTTGAAGGTGTCTTAGATGGTTTTAGAGGTGATTGTGAGCGCGTTTGTCAGTGTGTACACATGCATAACTGCCTTGAAAGTTTTGTTTTTGTTTGTTTTTGTTTTTTTAGGGGGGGGGGGATATTTAAAGTGTTGTGATGTCGTAGGGGTGGTTTAGGGTGTTTAAGACGCTTTTAGAGGTCTTTGTCAGTGCGTTAGTCAGTGTGTACCTGATGCATGAATACTTGGAATGGCGTTTTGGGACTGTTTCAGAATGTCTGGAAGTTTTCGGGGGGGGGGGGTTGTCAGTGCGTTCGTCAGTGTGTACCTCATGGATATAAATGCCTGGAAATGTGTTTTCGAGCGGTTCGACGTCTGTGAGCATTTTAGGGGTGTTTTAGGGTATCTTAGATAGGTTTAGAGGTATTTGTCAGTGCGTTCGTCAGTGTGTACCTGATGCATAAATGGCTGGACATGTATTTGGGGAGTGTTTTCCGGCATCATAGATTATTCTAGAGGTGTTCTGTGGTACCTTGGATGGATTTCGCGGTATTTGTCACTCCGTTCGTCAGTGCGTACCTGATGCATAAATGCCTGGACAGGTATGTTATTTTGTGGGGGGTGCGTTTTAGGGCGTCTGGGTGTAGCTTAGGGTTGCTTGAAGGTGTTTTAGATGGTTTTAGTGGTGTTTGTGAGCGCGTTTGTCAGTGTGTACACATGCATGACTGCCTAGAAAGGTGTTGGGGGCGGTATTTTAGAGTATTGGGACGTCGTAGGGGTTATCATGGGCTGTTTTAGAAGTGTTTGTCAGTGCGTTAGTCAGATGAATAAATGCTTGGAATACCTTTTGAAAGACATCACGCCATGATTGTTAGTGATCTGTCAGAAACATCACGCCATGATTGTTAGTGATCTGTTAGAAACATCACGCTATGATTGCTAGTGATCTGTTAGAAACATCACGCTATGATTGTTAGTGATCTGTTAGAAACATCACGTCATGATTGTTAGTGTTCTGTTAGAAACATCACGTCATGATTGTTAGTGATCTGTTAGAAACATCACGCCATGATTGTTAGTGATCTGTTAGAAACATCACGTCATGATTGTTAGTGATCTGTTAGAAACATCACGCCATGATTGCTAGTGATCTGTTAGAAACATCACGCTATGATTGTTAGTGATCTGTTAGAAACATCACGCTATGATTGTTAGTGATCTGTTAGAAACATCACGTCATGATTGTTAGTGTTCTGTTAGAAACATCACGTCATGATTGTTAGTGATCTGTTAGAAACATCACGTCATGATTGTTAGTGATCTGTTAGAAACATCACGTCATGATTGTTAGTGATCTGTTAGAAACATCACGCCATGATTGTTAGTGATCTCTTAGAAACATCACGCCATGATTGTTAGTGATCTGTCAGAAACATCACGCCATGATTGTTAGTGATCTGTTAGAAACATCACGTCATGATTGTTAGAGATCTGTTAGAAACATCACGCAATGATTGTTAGTGATCTATTAGAAACATCACGCCATGATTGTTAGTGATCTGTTAGAAACATCACGCCATGATTGTTAGTGATCTGTTAGAAACATCACGCAATGATTGTCAGTGATCTGTTAGAAACATCACGCCATGATTGTTAGTGATTTGTTAGAAACATCATGCTATGATTGTTAGTGATCTATTAGAAACATCATGCTATGATTGTTAGTGATCTGTTAGAAACATCGCGCCATGATTGTTAGTGATTGTTAGAAACATCATGCCATGATTGTTAGTGATTTGTTAGAAACATCGCGCTATGATTGTTAGTGATCTGTTAGAAACATCGCGCTATGATTGTTAGTGATCTGTTAGAAACATCACGCTATGATTGTTAGTGATCTGTTAGAAACATCACGCCATGATTGTTAGTGATCTGTTAGAAACATCACGCTATGATTGTTAGTGATCTGTTACAAACATCACGTCATGATTGTTAGTGATATGTTAGAAACATCACGCTATGATTGATAGTGATCTATTAGAAACATCATGCCATGATTGTTAGTGATCTGTTACAAACATCACACCATGATTGTTAGTGATATGTTAGAAACATCACGCTATGATTTGTTAGTGATCTGTTACAAACATCACGCAATGATTGTTAGTGATGTTTTAGAAACATCACGCAATGATTGTTAGTGATTGTTAGAAACATCACGCTATGATTGTTAGTGATCTGTTAGAAACATCACGCATGATTGTTAGTGATTGTTAGAAACATCACGCCGTGATTTGTTAGTGTGTGTTAGAAACACCACGCCATGATTGTTAGTGATCTGTTAGAAACATCACACCATGATTGTTAGTGATGTGTTAGAAACATCATCCGTGATTGTTAGTGATCTGTTACAAACATCACCTATGATTGTTAGTGATCTGTTACAAAATATCATGCTGTGATTGTCAGTGATCTGTTAGAATATCACACCATGATTGTTAGTGATCTGTTAAACAATCACGCTATGATTGTTAGTGATCTGTTAAAATATCACGCTGTGATTTTATGTGATCTGTTAGAAACATCACGCTATGATTGTTAGTGATCTGTTAGAAATCTCACGATGATTTTAGTGATCTGTTAGAAATGCACGCTTGATTGTCATTGATCTGTTAGAAACATCACGTGATTATTGTATCGTAACATAAGTATGATTGTTAGTGATCTGATGTAACATACGCTTGATTGTTAGTGATCTGTTAGAAACTATCACGTATGATTGTTAGTGATCTGTTAGAAACATCACGCTATGATTGATTGTGATCTGTTAGAAACATCAACGCTATGATTGTTAGTGATCTGTTAGAAACATCACGCTATGATTGTTAGTGATCTGTTAGAAATCACGCTATGATTGTTAGTGATCTGTTAAACATCACGCTATGATTGTTAGTGATCTGTTAGAAACATCACGCTTGATTGTTAGTGATCTGTTACAAACATCACGCTATGATTGTTAGTGATCTGTTACAAACATCACGTATGATTGTTAGTGATCTGTTACAAACATCACGCTATGATTGTTAGTGATTGTTAAAACATCACGTTATGATTGTTAGTGATCTGTTAGAAACATCACGCTATGATTGTTAGTGATCTGTTACAAACATCACGTTATGATTGTTAGTGATCTGTTACGAAACATCACGCTAGATGTTAGTGATGTGTTAGAAATCACGCCATGATTGTTAGTGATCTGTTACAAACATCACGTATGATTGTTAGTGATGTGTTAGAAACATCACGCTATGATTTTAGTGATCTGTTAGAAACATCACGCTATGATTGTTAGTGATCTGTTACAAACATCACGCTATGATTGTTAGTGATTGTTAGAAACATCACGCTATGATTGTTAGTGATCTGTTAGATAACATCACGCTATGATTGTTAGTGATCTGTAGAAATCTATTTTATGATTGTATATCTAAACATCACTATGATTGTTAGTGATCTGTTAAAACATCACGCTATGATTGTTAGTGATCTGTTAGAAAATCCGCTATGATTGTTAGTGATCTGTTAGAAACATCACGGCATGATTGTTAGTGATCTGTTAGAAACATCACGCTATGATGTTTGATCTGTTTAGAATAGTATGATTGTAGTGATCGTTAGAAACATCATGCTATGATTGTTAGTGATCAGTTAGAAACATCACGCCATGATTGTTAGTGATCTGTTAGACAACTGATGTGTGATCAACACTCATGATTGTTAGTGATCTGTTAGAAACATCACGCCATGATTGTTAGTGATCTGTTAGAAACATCACGCTATGATTGTTAGTGATCTGTTAGAAACATCACGCTATGATGATGTGTGATCAGTAGAACATCAGCTATGATAGTAGATCTTTAAAACTATGATTGTTAGTGATCTGTTAGAAACATCGCGCCATGATTGTTAGTGATCTGTTAGAAACATCATGCTCATGATTGTTAGTGATTCTGTTAGAAACATCCGCCTATGATTGTTAGTGATCTGTTTAGAAACATCGCATGCTTATGATTGTTTAGTGTATCTGTTAGAAACATCCGCCTGATTGTTGTGATCTGTTAAAACATCAGTATGATTTAGTGATTGTAGAAACATCACGCCATGATTGTTAGTGATCTGTTAGAAACATCAGACTTATAGTAAAATCTGATTTAGTGATCTGTTAGAAACATCACGTCATGATTGTTAGTGAATATGTTTGAGACATCAATCACGCTATGATTGTTAGTGATCTTTAGAAACATCATGCCATGATATTGTTAGTGATCGTTACAAACATCACACCATGATTGTTAGTGATCTTTAGAAACATCACGCTATGATTGTTAGTGATCTGTTAAAACATCACGCTATGATTGTTAGAGTTAGAACATCACGCATGATTGTTAGTGATCTGTTAAAACATCACGCTATGATTGTTAGTGATCTGTTAGAAACATCACGCATGATGTTAGTGATCTGTTAGAAACATCACGTCATGATTGTTAGTGATACTGTTAGAAACACCAGCCATGATTGTTAGTGATCTGTTAGAAACATCACACCATGATTGTTAGTGATGTGTTAGAAACATCATCGCCGTGATTGTTAGTGATTCTGTTTCAAACATCACCTATGATTGTTAGTGATCTGTTACGAAACATCACAGTGTGATTGTCAGTGATCTGTTAGAATATCACACCATGATTGTTAGTGATCTGTTACAAATATCACGCTATGATTGTTAGTGATCTGTTAAAAATATCACGCTGTGATTGTTAGTGATCTGTTAGAAACATCACGCTATGATTGTTAGTGATCTGTTAGAAACATCACGATATGATTATTAGTGATCTGTTAGAAATGTCACGCTGTGATTGTCATTGATCTGTTAGAAACATCACGATACGATTATTAGTGATCTGTTAGAAATGTCACGCTGTGATTGTCAGTGATCTGTTAGAAACATCACGATATGATTGTTAGTGATCTGGTAGAAACATCACGCCATGATTATTAGTGATCTGTTAGAAACATAACGCTATGATTGTTAGTGTTCTGTTAGAAACATCACGCTATGATTGTTAGTGATCTGTTAGAAATATCACGCTATGATTGTTAGTGACCTTTTAGAAGCATCACGCTATGATTGTTAGTGATCTGTTAGAAACATCACGCTGTGATTGTTAGTGATCTGTTACAAACATCACGCTATGATTGTTAGTGATCTGTTACAAACATCACGCTATGATTTGTTAGTGATCTGTTACAAACATCACGCTATGATTTGTTAGTGATCTGTTAGAAACATCACGCCATGATTGTTAGTGATCTGTTAGAAACATCACGCTATGATTGTTAGTGATCTGTTAGAAACATCACGTTATGATTGTTAGTGATCTGTTACAAACATCACGCCATGATTGTTAGTGATCTGTTAGAAACATCACGCCATGATTGTTAGTGATCTGTTAGAAACATCACGCTATGATTGTTAGTGATCTGTTAGAAACATCACGCTATGATTGCTAGTGATCAGTTACAAACATCACGCCATGATTGTTAGTGATCAGTTACAAACATCACGCCATGATTGTTAGTGATCTGTTAGAAACATCACGTTATTATTGTTAGTGATCTGTTAGAAACATCACGTTATGATTGTTAGTGATCTGTTAGAAACATCACGCTATGATTGTTAGTGATCTGTTACAAACATCACGCCATGATTGTTAGTGATCTGTTAGAAACATCACGCCATGATTGTTAGTGATCTGTTAGAAACATCACGCCATGATTGTTAATGATCTGTTAGAAACATCACGCCATGATTGTTAATGATCTGTTAGGAACATCACGCCATGATTCTTAGTGATCTGTTAGAAACCACACTCCTGTCTGTATCCGGAATGGACCTTCACAGCGTCACCATTAATATCCTCATGCTGATGTTTCACGATAGCAATGTTGAAAAATGATAAATATGATAAACAAAATTCGGTACGCAGATGACACCGTGCTAATTGCAGAAAATGAAAGGGCCCTACAAAACCTTGTGAATATACTAGAAACAGAAAGCAAAGGTAAGGGGTTGGAACTAAACAGCAGGAAGACTGAAGTCATGGTGATCAGTAAAAGACATGAAATCCCCTCCTGCAAAATAACAGCAAATGGCACAACCTTGACACAGGTTAATACGTTCAAATACCTGGGAACGGTCATTTCATCAGACGGCAGATGCACATCGGAAATAGCTGGCAGAATCGGCCAAGCCAAAACAGCATTCAAGAAGATGACAAGCATTCTTACCAACAAATGCCTATCAATTAACATCAGAAAGAGAGTCCTTGAATGTTATATAGAACCAATACTGTTGTACGGATGCGAGGCGTGGACAATCAGCAAGCAAAGCCAGAGCAGGATCGAAGCAGCCGAGATGTGGTTTCTCAGAAGAATGTTGAGAGTTCCATGGACAGAAAAGAAAACAAACGAGACAGTCTTGATGGAGGCAGACACAAGTAGATCACTTATAAGGAAGAGTAGGAAAAGACAAGCAACATTTATAGGCCATTTTATGAGGAAGGGGGATTTGAAGCACCTGGTCACAACGGGAAAGCTGGAGGGAAAGAGGGCACCAGGTAGACCCAGGGAGAGAATGCTGGAAGGACTTGCAGAGTGGCTGGGGATGAGGAGGGTGGGGGGGAAATGCTGGGGCAACGAGAGATAGAGATGGTTGGAAGTCCATGGTCGCCAACGCCATGCGGCAGGGGCACCTGATGATGATGATGATGATGATGATGATGATAAGCCAGCCACTGACATCAGTGGTCTATAGGATCGACGTGCATATTTGATATTCTGCATGTGTATTCATACAATCGGGTTTAGGCGCTTGCAGGTCACACGTGTTGACCCAGAAGACAGGAAAAAGATGAACCCTTTACCTACCAGGCGGAGATGTCTAGACAGATGGAACCCAGAATCTTCTTCCGTTTGGAAGTCCATTTGATATCTATGTACTCGACTACCGCACCTATGGGAACGGAGCATAACCCGCCCTCAAAAAAAAAAAAAAAAAAAAAAAAAAAAAGCTGTTAAAATACTTGACAGTCTTTACCACTTCTCTCCCCTCTCCTCCTCCCTCCCCATCCTCAACAAAACCACAACGAAATATGACTGACATACAGACATTAAAAAAAAAGTTCTATTTATAACGTCTTTGAACTATTAATCAAAGGACATAACTCTTAGGAATTATCTCCCATGTGATGTATTGTAGAACTCAAATCTAACACAACAGTTTGCGCTACCCATTCAGCTAGCATAGAAGCAGATAGGCTACAGAGCACAAAAAATTGTAAGCTCAGAACACTCATTGAACTGACAAGATACTAGCACTTGCCTGCCACCTCACTCTCCAACAAAAAGTTCTGGGCAGTACGGTAGCAATTGTATTTAGTTATCCAGTCCTGGGAAGAGTTTTGTGTATTATTCACCTTCATTAATACTTTAATAGTGGTATAAAATATTGCGTATATTCTGTACACAGTGTGGCGTTCATTTTCTTTTCATTTTGTGTAAAAGAATATATCTTATTTGTCATTCTTTGTTGCCACAGTGTATGTTAGATGTTTGCTGTGAAACAAAAAATGAATAAAAAAAAAAAGTTTTAAAAAACTTTAATAATGGCGGAGAGAATTCCTTCTCAGTTTTTGGACCAGTTTCAAGGTCAGTTTCAGTTTCTCAAGAGAGTGAGCGTCGCCTCGCTGGAAATATTCCAATGCGCCGACGCTATGGAAGCCATGTGATGGAGAAGAGGACTAATCTCTCTATACCTGCGCGTCAGCTCTACCGTTGGGCTAGGTCTTGGGGGTCAGTCTTTGTATCATTCTGTTATCAAAACAACTTAAGAATACATTGTCATGAAATCTATCTCTTCATCTGCTATGTCTTCAAACAAACAAACAAAACAAAATCCAAAACAAGTGTGACTGCCCGCGTTCAAGCAAACAGGAACCAGAAAAAAGAAAAAAAAAAACACGAAAGAAGAATATGAACGCGTATGTAATACAACAAAACAAGACAGGCGCAAATTTTCGGCCAACTGGCCTTTGTCAAGCGTAAGATTACAAACAAACAAATACTAGATACAAAAAATTGGAGAAAAAGACTGAAACTTCCCTGCTGCTGTCTTCAATGAGAGAAAACAAACAAAGCAAAGCACCAATGTGAGTGTACTGTACTAGAGTAACGCCACATAGATTCACGTCACAGAAATCCATCCATAGACAACCTAACAAACACACAACCGCTAGTTCCTTTTAACGCAATTTACCATCCCTATCTCCTTAATTCTTAAAATGAACATATCTTAAGTAGTAGTAGTAGTAGTAGCAGCAGCAGTAGTAGTAGTAGTAGTAGTAGCAGCAGTAGTAGTAGTAGCACACATACACACGCCCGCACGCCCGCACACACACACACACACACACACACACACACACACACACACACGATGCACGCATATCCACACACACACACAAACTCTCTCACACACACGCACACTTCCACTCACATATACACTCAAACTCGCATGCACACAGGTACGTACGCACGCACGCACACACACACACACGCACACACACACGCACGCACGCACCACATGCACACACACGCATGCACGCACACACACACACATACGCACGCACACTCACACACAGGTGCACGCACACAAAAACACACAGACACAACACACACACACGCGCTTGCGCGCGTGTACCGTATGTGTGTCTACAAGACCTAACCTTAATTCATACAAAATTTACATATCACCACACACGCCAGCACGCTTACGCACACACATGCACGCACACACACGCACGCACACGCACGGGCACACACACACAAACACACGCACACACACACTCTCTCTCACACACACACACTCTCTCTCTCTCACACACACACACACACACTCTCTCTCACACACACACATTGTGAAAGAAAGTCGGATTCCATGTGTCAGCGAACACAATGAGCTAAATACGATCTAAGGGAAGTAATCGATATAATACGTAATACGTAAGGTACCGTGTTATTCTCCCTTGGACCGTCTGAGCATGCAAATCGTTCATACTTTTCATTGCCATAGCGGATGCTCGCACAAACATGCACAAACTCTCACACAACACACACACACACACACACACACACACACACACACACACACACACACACACACACACACACACACACACACACACACACACACACACACACACACACACAGCGCAAGCAAGCAAGCAAGCAAGGAGACTGTAACAAACACCAAATACAAAAGTAGGGAGAAAAAGACTGAAACTTCCCTGCTGTTTCGTCCAGTGGGTTATATTGAATACGCGTTCTGATTCTAACTACAACAAAGAAGAAAAAAGAAAGAAAGAACCCTAACCAATTCAAGAATCAGCTACGAGATTACACGACATAAAACATGCGGAGGTGATGAACTCTTGTTTTAAAAAAAAAAAAAAAAAAAAAAAAAAAAAAGCCAGGGGTTGTTTTATCAAGTAGAGTAAATGCAGTCCTGAACGTGTCCTTGGTCTCCTAGAAAGGGGATAGTATAGTTGTTTCCCTTGCAACAGTAAAAAAAAAAAAAAAAAAAGCCAACGACAATCCAACATACTGAGCTGAGACAAGGCTAAGCAAAAAAATGAATAAACAAATAAATAAATAAATAAAAGGCAAAAACGACCTCTTGTTTTGACTCAAATAGTTATCTCTGTTGCAACGATGAAAACGAACAAACTGAAATTGGACAAAGCTGAGTAGAAATAAATAAATAAATAAATAAATAAATAAATAAATAAATAAATAAATAAATAAATAAATAAATAAATAAAACCTTTTACTTCGACTCGAATAATTGTCTCCCTTGCAACGGTAAAAAACAACAACAACAAAAAACTGAACTTAGACAAGGATGAGAAAAAATAAATAAGTGCATAAATAAATGCATAAATGAATAAATAACACACACACACACACACACACACACACACACACACACACACACACACACACACACACACACACACACACACACACACACACACACACACACACACACACACACACACACACACACACAATAAGTCGTTCAGTAAGACAGCATTTCAAAGAGAACGACAGACACATAATCAGTTGCGTTCGAACCATCAGTGAAACTGTAGTCGAGTCACTCCACTATTAAACCATAAGTGGTGATCAGTCTGTTGGATAAACTAAAGTACTGTGTGCAATAAAAATACGCTTAATTTTTATGTGTGTAAAAGAACACGACGCAGTGCACAACGAAGGATCAGCTGCGCATGACAGAATTTTTATAGAACTTCAGCTGCGCCATAATATTACATGACGTAAAAATCAGACGAACAAACAGAAACAAACAGGCAAATAAAAAATGCATACGCAAAAAGAAGGATAAAGAACAAAAAATGAAGAAAAGGTGGGGGTAAGGAAATGATGATGCATTGTGGCATGTTCTTCCTGGGGGAAAGCACCCAGCTGGGGCATTTCACGAAAAAAAAAATTCTCAAGGTTAAATTATTTTTAAAATAAGTGTGTGTGTGTGTGTGTGTGTGTGTGTGTGTGTGTGTGTGTGTGTGTGTGTGTGTGTGTGTGTGTGTGTGTATGTATGTGTGTGTGTGTGTGTGTGTGTGTGTGTGTGTGTGTGTGTGTGTGTGTGTGAGAGGAGAGAGAGAGAGAGAGAGAGAGAGAGAGAGAGAGAGAGAGAGAGAGAGAGTCTGATCCCTCAAGTAAAATGTATGCAGACTGAAAGCGGCCCAGGCTTCCCAGACGGCAAACTCGTTTTCATCTTCAGTATCTGCCATTTCGTGCTTCTCACATGCTCATCGCTGCATTATGTTGTAGGCGAATGTTATGTCGGTCTTTGTTGAATCAAAGAATTTGGAAGGATGCTGCATGCAGCTTTGGGTTAGATGTGAGTAGGCCTACTTCCAGCTGAGATGTGGTTTCTAAAAAGGATGTTGAGAGTTCCATGGACAGCAAAGAAAACAAACGAGACAGTCTTGATGGAGGCAGACACAAGCATATCATTCATAAGGAAGATTAGGAAAAGGCAGGCAACATTCACAGATTTATGAGGAAAGGGGAATTGGAACACCTGGTCACAACGGGAAAGCTGGAGGGAAGGAGAGCACCGGGTAGACCCAGGGAGAAAATACTAGACGGACTTGCAGAGTGGATGAGGACAGGGAAGGTGGAAGAGATGCTTGAGGCAACAAGAGATAGAGACAGATGGAAGTCCATAATCGCCAACGCCATGCGGCAAGGCACCTGATGATGATGAGGCCTACTTCAAGTACTTGTGTGTAGAAACTATATCTTTACTAACCATAACAAACTCTGCCGCTTTCTTGTGTATGTAAAAAAAACAACAACTAACAACAAGAACCATCTCCCCCAAAACAAACAAACAATCCCCCCCCCCACACACACACAAACAACAACAACAACCACACAATACTTGAATGAATGATTCAACGACTAATAAGGATGCCATCGAAGGGAAGTAATAAATGCAGGAGGAAGTCCTAAGTTAGGCTACGCTACATCCGGTTTGGCGAGACCGTTGTTCCGTTTGTGGATTAAGTTGCCGACTCCAACCAGCAGATTCAACTTCACCACACTGGCAGGGTTCTGTAGCTGAAAAGGAAAGCGCAAAATGCTTTACTTTATAGCGCACATTATCCTTTCATTTTCTACGAGTTTTTTGTTAGGAAGTTGCATTCCACAGTTTGTATATTTCCTTTCAAACCAAGGACTTCTTGGCGCGTACGGTCTTCGTTACCCAATTGTTCGACGCAAACTTTTCATTTATTGGGCAGGTAGCTATTGGAAGGGAGACTACTTGCATGTTGGAAATAGCTAAAGTTTTGTCGTATGTCATTGTGCATGCGCATGTATTATATATTTGCCACTATTATAAATAAAGAATATGTATTGGAAAAAAACCAGCAGCAATGAGGTTGAAAAATGATGAAACTTAGGCTTAAAAGCTCATTGCAAAACATCAAGAGGGTTTAGACAGGGGTGTGATCAGTCACCAGATTTGTTTTCACTTCACACCAAAATCATCATGAGAAACATAGACTAGAACTAGAAGAATGCCCTGGGATAAAGGTTGGAGGAAGAATGTTAAACAATCTTCGTTATGCAGATGACACTGTTCTAATTGCAGGGGGGAAAAAAGACCTACAGAGTCTTGTGAATATAATATAATATTAATAGAAAGCAGAAATAAAGGGCCTGAGCTAGATAGCAAAAAGACTGAAGTCTTGGTAATCAGTAAAAAAAAAAAAAAAAAAAAAAATTCCCTCATGCAAAGTAACAGCAAATGGCATTGAGACAAGTTGATAAATTTAAATGTCTGGGAACACTCATCTCACCAGACAACAGATGCACATTAGAAATAGCTAGCAGAATTGCCCAAGCTAAAACAGCATTCAAGAAAATGAAAAGTGTTCTTACTAACAAATGTCTATCAATTCACGTCAGGAAGAGAATTCTTCAGTGTTAAATAGAACGGATACTGTTGCATGGATGTAAAGCATGGACAGTCAGCATGCAAAGTCAGAACAAAATTGAGGGAATTAAAAGATGGTTCCTAAGAAGAATGTTAAGAGTTCCATGGACAGCAAAGTAAACAAATGAGACAATCTTGAAAGAAGCAAACTCAAAAAGAACATTAATGAAGATGATTAGGAAAAGACAAGCAATATTTATAGGACATTTTATGAGACAAGAGATGTTTTAGTACTTTGTCACAACAGTTGAACAGGAAAGCTGGAGAGAAAAAGAGCACAAGGTAGACCCAGGGAGAAGTCGCTGGATAGACTTGTGGAGTAGATGAAGACAAGAGAAGGTTGGGGATGTACTTGCAGTAGCAAAAGATAGATTCGTACGGAGGGTCATGGTCACCAATACCATGTGGCATGGCACATAATGGTGATGATGATGAATATAAATGATCGCGGGATTTTTAGTAAGTATTTGTATGCACAGTGTATTGGTTATTGGAAAACCTTGTGACTTGTCAGGCTTGTGGATATGTAAACAGGATAATGGGGATTAGAAGTAGGGGAAGGTGGAAATCATTAGATACAATTTATCACTCAAGTTTGGATGAATCATTACCAAAACGAACTATATCAGATACCAAGAACACTAGAGCAATAACTGGGGGCAAATGCCATGAGCTTGCCAACATGTTAGACTTAAGGTGTAGCTTATAACATCAGCCATGTTTACTTAGTATTCCCATCACATGGTATTTGCAATGTAGTATTCCCATCACATGGTATTTGCAATGTAGGCCTACCCGGTAGTCGTTATAATGAATATGACATATGTTACTTATGAATTATATATGTCAGCGAGAATAAGAATTAAGATCGCGGAGGTGCATAATAAGAATAAGATCGCAGAGGTTTGCATGATCAAGGAGAGAAAATGCAGATATGTCGTCAGATAACCTTACTTTTCCCGTTTTTGGGCAGAGGATACTCTGCATAAATTTATTTGATAACCCTACTTTCCCCGTTTTTGGGCATACTTTCCCCATTTTGGGGCAGAGGATACTTAACTGCATAAAGCTATTCTCTACTATATACTGCGTCAGCCTTAATTAAGTTAATAAGTTAATGCATGATGCCTTCGATTTTTTGGGTGACATCACCCTAGTTTTCTTTTTGCATCTATGCACACACATACACATATAATGATATATGTAATGTATACACACAAACATACACACACACTCATATGCACACACACACACAAGGATCAAAGACTTGGGTCAAAGCAAAAGTTGAAAAAGAAGTGGACATCAAATCATACTGCATCCATATGGAAAATGGGAGGTGTTTCTGAAGAAATCAGATTCAGATAAGACACGAAAAATAGAGAAATGTAGGTCACACCAGAATCAAACTGTGTGAATGGTAGTTTCAACCAGCCCTAGATGAAGTTGTCATTGACTACATTAAAAGACCATGGAAACAGACCACCATGGCACCAGCACCACCAGTGAAACCATTTATGGGAATACCCAATAAAAACATCAACCCTACCAACTGTAACACTTCCATTAGTAATATTATAATCAGCCTTTGAAAGATGCTGACTCATATGATCCTGTACAAAGTGCAGATGTACAGTTCAGTCAGCACCTTGTAGTCAACAATCAGAACCAAATGGTTCCGCACATCACAGAAAGACAAGATATGACCATAATAAATATGAAAACACCTAGTTTTTTGAAGATCATGTGTCTATTGTGATCATCAGAATACCTGCGTGGGTATAACTATAATCTGCACACTGTTTCGTACTAAGGGAAAGAAAACTGTACAACATGTTATAAATTGTATTTGTTTAGTGGTGTAGGTGTTAGTTGTTGTAGTGGACAATTTTTTTTTTGTGGACTCGGTATTAACATGAGGTCTAGATTTCTGTAAAACAAATGAATTGTCCCAAACTTCTTGAGCTAAAACTTGAGTTAAATTTAAAAAATCAAAATATAGGAATCCAACATATCAAAATACTAGATAGAAATCAAATAAAAAAAAAATAGTTGAAGTATCAAATTGTAACTTATGTAAGTGACTTGAAATGTCTTTTTTGGATACAATACATGTTTATATGCAGACATTCTTTCTTACTTAATACATTTATAAATTTTATATAAATGCACACACTGGTAGGAGTTTTCATGTGGAATACAAGTCTGCTCTTAGAGGCACATATTATTTTAGCAGGCAATGCATGAAGAGTCCTTTGCCATCAGTTCTGCTTCTGCTGGTCCCCCTTCTGTTGAATAGCACTCTGCAGGCATTTTCATAAGCAATCCCCCCCCCCCCCCCCCTTTTGTTGTTGTTGTTGTTTTTTTGTTTTGTGTGTGTGTGTGTGTGATTGAAAAAAATGATGTTATTGGTATGTGAGTGAGATTATTTATGTATCAGCGCAGTTAGTCAAACTGAGAATAGTGCTATTTATTATTATTATCATTCTGGTTGTTCAAATACGACTGCACCCCATGCACACTGCTGTGGCGAGCTTTCTTGTTGGAATCATTGTCTTCCCAATTGGTGGTGTTGATGTTGTATATATATCCTTGTATTGCTTTAGTCATCTTCTTCCCTGGTCACAGTATTCTTGTTTCAGCTCTTTGCACAGGAGTATCTTTGGAGTTTGAAGTTTGTTCAAGAGAGATTCACTGCGCTTAGTAAAGTTCCATTTGTGCTTCCCCAAATCTATAAATAATTATCTGGTAGCTTGCTTGAGTCTATGCAAAATATAGGCTGGTAAGGTTGTGAAATATGGATGTGGGGATGGGGTCGGGGAGAACATGACCTATGAAATAGTAAACTGACACCACCTGAATGATTGAACTTGAGATACCAGATCTTTGGCCCACCAGGGGGTCGAATCTTTAAACTCCTGAGTTGTTACTAGGTTGGTGCTCTAACCAACAGAGATAATAGAGCCAGTTTAAAAAACAAACAAACAAAAAAGCTGCTGGCTTTTCAGAGAGTTGGATTCACACCCCATGTTTTAGCAGTATGGTGCTTAGTTTAACTAACAGAGCTAATGGACCATCTTCTTGGATGCAGTTGTCTTCCAAGCAGACAGTGTGTCCTGTGCAGTCTATCTAACATTTGATGTATGTATAGACACTACACTTCATACATATAGATATATATGTGACTAAAGTCCCCTTGAGGAAGGCGGGTTGTACCGCCGAAAATTGGGAAATTTTTACATTGATTTGTTGCCTTTTCTGTGCACATGCTGCTTGAATTATAATATATATATATATATATATATATATATTATACAGGGTGTTCCAAAAGTCTTGGGCACATTTTAACATTGATTACCCCAAAAACCCTGAAGAATACAACAATGCATGTTACATATTCCGAAAGCTGGCTGTTTTGAGTTTTCTGTTGACTGTTCAAAGATGCTCAATGTGAGCACCGTTGGTCACTCGGCACACATCAAGGCGATAGTCAAATTCTTGCCAAACGCGTTCCAGCAGTGCGTTGTTGATTGTTCCAACAGCGTCCGTTATTCGGGTTTTCAATTCATCCACATACAAAACCATCATTATCGTCCCAAATAAAATTCATGGATTCAGCTTTAAAATGATACCAGTTTTATCTTACTACCGCTCATAGTTCAGCAGATATGAGGACTTGAAATGTGCCCAAGACTTCTGAAACACCCTGTATATGTACATACATGTCAGCTTCTTTTTTCAGAATAGAGTGAGTTTAATGTGTGTAATTTTGATTTAAATATGTGCATATTAGAAATGAAATAGTGCAGGAAATACCTGTTTTGAAATGATATAAATGCCTGATTTGATCTTGAAAATGCACCAGTTTGCACAAATTTTAACTTAAAACCTTAAGAAATTTTTCTGCCTCTGAACTCCTGTAGATCTCTGTTTCTTTTCATTGGTTCCCACCCCTGATCACTGATTTGTTCATTCATATTGAGTGAATCCTTGGTACTGTAGAGATTTCCCCCACATCCTTCCACCAACAGTCCCAACAAACCATCAACACCATAGTTTGCTCTTTGATGTTACCTCTGGCATGGAAGCAACAGTGTAGTTCGTAGTCAAATTGGGTCGGCCACTGTTAACATCAACTCAAAGAGTGTTTGCTATTATTTCAGATTATGAAGCAGAGTATGTGGTTATGCCACTCCTGAAAGACCTGCTGCTGGTTGGACTGTTTGTGTTTCAACATAGTATAATGGCACAAGACGCCTGGAAACGATTCTTGCTGCGGTTCAGGATCTCCGTCAGTGAGCGTCTGATCTATGTTATAGCATCTTGCTGTGCCCTCATCGTAAGTCAGTTCTTCTAGGGTATTCTTTACCTGCTATCTTTTAAATTAAGTGTGTTTACATTTTTTGTTATGGTGAAATCGTGTAATTAATTGAGACTGCAGTCTCTTGACTCTTCATGACTCTCCTGTATTGTACCTTTTTTTAACACTTTTTGAAAATTTGCCCAAATTTGAGTTTTCATAGCACACACTAAAATCTATATCAAATCAAATGTACATGCTCGCTCTTTACTTACATGTAAATGAACTATGTATGGTGAGCTTGCACCTCACCTAATTTTTGTTGTTGTAAAATTAGTACAAAATGATTCTGAGAGAAAAAAAAAAACTCTTTGCTACTGAAAAGGACAAGTAGGCATAACCCATACTGAACACGAAAGCTAAGAGTCACTTCACACAATGTTTTATTGCAGAATTTCATTGAGATGGTTTCCGAAATCTTTGTTATAGATGTGCACACTCCGGAGTGTACTCCACAAGCTGAAAAGCAAAGTGAAAACTCCTCCAAAACATGTAGTGGAAATTATTGTTGGGTCTCATTTAGAAAACACAAACGCTGTTATAGACAACAGCACACCGCTGTTTAAGTGTAGAACTAATTGTTGCATTGTTCAGTGCTAGTTTACTACAACCAACTCTTTTTGGGTATGAAAGACTTTGAAGCACTGAATGCAGAGTAATACTTTGCATTGTTTTAACATGGAGGTAGGTTTTTGCTTCCTCTTGATGCTCCTATTTCCTTGGCTTATTTGTAGCATGATCTGAAAGTGTTCCTGCCTCTGGGATGAGGCTGAAAATGGACAGGGAGGTGGTTCCGTGGTTTCAGCCTCTCCAGAGACATGTCATGAGCAGGCCTGATGCCAGTAACATGGGGGATGGGTTGCATTGAGTTGCTGAAGTCTTCTTCTTGCACTTTGGCCAGGGCACAGCACACAGACCTCATGAACATGTCCAGGCCATTTTGTTTTCTTCTAATCCTGTGACCAGCTTGTTCACTGAGGTAGACACAAGGGATGCAGCAGCAGACAGGATTCTCTATTTGGCATTTGTGTCTGAAGTGGAGCAGCAGGCAGTTCAGGCATAATCATGATAATGAGATTGGTCCAGTCTTTGATATTTGCCACCCAGCTCTTCCGGTGTCAACCTTACCATTGTCCTTCCAAGGTGTGTCATGGTGGGTGACATGACCAGACTATGTTAGCATCAGTACGTAAGCACTTTATTAAAAGCAGAGTGGTGGTCTTGTGATTAAAAAGTGCCTGTTCAGTGAGAAGTCCTGAAAATTTCAGGTTTGAGTAACTGATCATCATATACTGATATAGGGATTTTTCTCTTCTTTCTCTTAGGCTTTAGTTGGTGGTCTAGGCATTACTGCTAGTATTCTGGATGAGGTGATAAAGCAAGGTCATGTGTGTACCTTTAACTCATTGCACATAAAAAAAAACATGGCAACATACGAGTTGTCCTTGATTAGAAAAAACACCTGTTTTTGCAGATGAACAAAAATAAACACTGATCCCCATAGGCACACACACACACACACACACACACACAAAAACAACAACAACCACCAAACCAAACCAAACCAAACTAAACTAAACTAAACTAAACTAAACTAAACTAAACTAAACTAAACTAAACTAAACTAAACTAAACTAAACTAAACTAAACAAAAACAAACAAAAACCAAACAAAAACCAAGGGTAGCATTGCACTGCTGCACCTCAATACTCCCAGGGGAAAACAGCCAGAACTTCATGAGATAAGTCAGTTGTGAAAGAGGAAGAGAAAGGAAAACAATGACGACGACAACAACAACAACAACAACAAAACAAGAAAGAAAACAAAATTTAAAAATTCTGCAGAAATTTCCAGTTTCATAGGTAAACAAAAATACTCTCACAGAAAAATAGCAACAAAAAAACTGAAAAAGAAGGGTGATGGCTCTGCCTGAACGCAATGGTTTCTTTAGAGCAGACCATATTTTACACATAAAATCTGTGACAAATAAAGCAAAAACAAATGAAATGAAAACACAAAACAGTAATGAACAGAAACAAAAACATAAACAAAGCCAATACTGTGGAAGAGACTATGCACAACAAAAGAAACTATAATTAACAAATTAATAAAGCCACCGCCACAGAAGAAACTACGCACAACAAAAGAAACTATAATTAACAAGTTAACAGTAGTGTGTGCTTGTCTTGTGTGCAGGTTTTGATGGACAAGTGGGCAAGCACACCGGACGTGTTTCTGTGGGAGATAGACACTGATGATATGCCGTTGCTTTGGCTGTTCTTCTTCCTCCTGCACGCTTTTGCCTGGGCCATTCTCTTCTTCCAGATTAGACTCATGGATCCTTTTGAGCTCATCGGAATGAAACAGGTTTAAAACTAATCAGATATTCTTAATTGCAAAACAGTACATGAAATTTGCCACTATTTATGTGATTGCAAGCTTTCAACCTTGTCCTGAAGCTTCCATCAGCCACAGGTGAAATGAGTAATCCTTTTCTGTTCTTTGATCTTGTGTTCGACAGAAGTAGTCGACAAACTGCATGGACCATTGCAGGCTGGACATAATTTCGATCTTCAAATTAAAAAAAATTTCAAGCTGAAAGAACACAACACAAAAACGAAAAAAGCATAACAACAAACACGGAAACGAGAAAACCAAAACAACATACACAAAAACAAGAAGAAAAAAAAAACACACATACATACACACAAAAAAGATGTTTAGCTACATTCATGGATTTGCACCTGTGTTTGCCATCCCTATTTTTTGTCCATCTGTGGCTATAAAAACATTAATAACAAACATGGCCAGTGTGTCCACTGACTTAAAACATTAAACGAAAACATTGCTTACTGGGTGAAAGAGGTTGATACTATATTGGTGGTGGGTGTAAAGAGTAAGCAAGCAGCATTCCATTTTATAGTTTCTGTACACCCCATTAACAGACTGCATAAAGCGTGCAGAGAATACCGACATTTTGTTGAGAGAATTACTGAATAATCTACTGTAAAAGTAAAAAAATCCCATATAGCATACTTGACCTTTGCCGGAAATAAAATTCCGAACCTCAAAAACCCTATTGAAAAGTAGTAATGTTCATTCACCTGTTTCAAAAATATTATGTGGAAAGAATGAGAACTGCTGGAGTCTATAATTGCTTCTCGCTAAAAAGTTGAAAACATCCAGTTTAGGACATGATTAATAAAAGTACATTAGAGTGTAATAAACGAATGAGTGGATCAGTAGATAAGTGAATAGACAGAGGATTTATATGTATTCAAGAATGTTAAAATAAATGTTAATTCAAAGTTAAAGTTAGATGTATTTTTGGAGACCCCAGGAACTTGAACGGACTGCTTCCCCCACCCCAGTGGTGTAAATCCTGACCAGCAGTATATAAAGAAGAGTAATTAAACAGTGTTATGTAGAATGGTCCTTTTTACATTTCTTTTACAATTGATAACTCTGGGTGTATATACAAATACTGGTATGTTTAATAGTTTATAACAACTTCTTTTGCATCATAAAAGTTTAAATGAGTGACCCTAAAACTTTACCATTTTTGAACATGTAAAATAGATACAGAAAGTTATAGTGTTACCAACAACTGCCAAGACAGGTGAGTTCTCTCCCTTGTAGTGGTATGATGAAACAGATAAAAACAAGCACACAAAATACATCTTTTATTCGACAGGATAAAGTGGTATGAAATACAGAACAAAACAGAACTATTTAAGAAGGCAATGCATGAAAATGAAATAAAAGGAATAAAAAAAGGAAACTGAAAAAAAGACTGCTAGGGATTAGATATCAGCCTTGAAAACCCAGTCAGAATGCTCAGTCAGTATTTAGGTCCTTCAGTTGGAAGGCCCCTTGCTCCCAAAGCAAGTGGTGTGTTTTATTCTGTGTAGAGCTCACCAGAATTGCTGCCTGGGATAGCAAGATAACAGGGGCATCCACAGGTAGGCAGAGTAAGTCATGCAAACTCAATGTAGCAAGTAGAACCCATGGAATTTAGAGAATCCACTTAACACAAGATCCTCGTGACTCAGCTTTCTCTTTTGTGGACCGCGTCACGAGGATTTTGTGCCCTGAACTGTAGTTTCAGTTTCGAGTATATAAATAGAAAATGACTGCATTGCTGACATGATTCCTTTTCCAGCAAAGGGAGTATACTCTTGTCATTTCCTTTCTGCCTTTACATGACGTTTGAAGCGGCAAAAATGGCAAAAAACAGGCGTAATTTGAGTGTTTCTGAAGTCTCTCTCCTAACATTACTTGATCAATAGTTAGTACAGTGACCTATTTTCTTGGTAGGAAAAGGGTTAAACAAGAAACAGATCACTCAGTGAAGGTAAAAGAAAGTTTTGGAAAAAGAAATACAGGGAAAATATATATTTTCAATCTGGAGAAGCAGTCTTGTATGGTTCAGTATTTTTACTTAAATTAAACAGAAAATGACTGCCAGTAGCTACTCCAAACAGATTTTGAGATTTACCAATAGATTTTTTAAACTATTACCAATAAACAGATCTTTTTATTGTGATTCTAATGATACCAACAACATTTCTGTATCTCAATTAGGAAAAAAGTTGCGAATTTTTAAAGATTTAATTTTCACGCGCATTTCTGTGCCAAAGCGCATATCAACAAAATTGTCATTTTCAGCAGGCTATACAACAGAACTGATGTGTATTTTTTTATCAGTTTTGCATTTTTCTTGACATTCCTGATGCATAGATGATGTTTGATTTTTTTCAGGTAGTTCTTTTACAGGGAAAGTGATAAAATTTGCTATCAAAAACCAGAAATATCGCTTTATCAGGGTTTTTGCCAATGCCCAACTGATACAAAGTATTTAACACGAAAGCATGCCGGAGACACATTTTCATAACTTTGCTTTCCATTGAGCTAGAAAAATGTTTTTGGTATCACTGGATTCAGCAAAAAAAGACACTCAACCAGCACACTTTCAAAACTGTAAAAATGAAAAAAAGAGATATCAAATCAAAAACTTAACCCTTTGAATTCCTTGAAGTTGGTGGATAGGGTGAGGAAGTCGGGAGTCAAAGGGTTAATAATTTTCTTAATACTCACAAATCGCAAAACTCTGTCACCCATCTGGATAGTGTTTTGACTTCAAGTGCCTGTCAGTATCTAAAGCAGCAGATGATCAATATCACAGTTACATGTAGCATGGCTGTCATTGTTCCTGTCCACAGATCATCCATGTAATGAATGTGTGTGGACTAAAAAGCCCCAAACTTTCCATTAACAGTACACAGGATTCATCACAACATGGCAAGGTGACGCTGTTGTAGCCACTGCACTTTAGATGGATAAACCACAGTTTCAGGTGGACTTGCTATAGCTTCAACTAAGTAACATTTTTGTTTTGTACTTGGGAATTCACTGAAACAGAATAAATGTGAACAGACTAGACAACAGTTCTGGCCACTGTGCTCTGAAGTAATAACTAGTCTCTGAGTCTTAACTGACAAAGTGTGATATACGATAACTAGCTGAGATCTGTCACTTGCAATTAACAGGTCAGAATCCCAGGAATCAACAAGTGATACTTGGTGCATTTGCAATAACATGGATGGTTGCACATATGTCAGCCATACCGCTTGCTTTGTGGCAGTTTGCTTACTCGCAGTAGACGGATGACACTTTTGTGTATGCAGCGGTGATTTCCTCCCACATCATCTGCTCGCCAAATTTGACCATCATTGCTAACTGGAAGACAATCAAAGTCCCAGTAGAAAACATCTTCAGCATGTGTGTTTTCAAAAATATCCTCCCGTGAAGGCCAGCAGAAACAGTCCGTGTGACCCCTGACCTGTTCAGGTACCGGACTGACGCCCAGCTGCCATTCTCCTTTAACTCCAACACCTGTCCAATATAGAATCTTTCTACAAAATAAACAGCCATCCACTGGCCCTGCTTGGTGAACTGAAATAGGGCTGCTTCAAGTTCAACAGTGTCTTCATTCATGTCAGCAGCAGATCTCCTTCAGGATGAGTTGCAGTAGCAGAACAGGCAGCCACAAGACAGTCTGAAGAAGGGATATGTCTTTCTGTGAGGAGATGGTGTTGAAGAACTAGCCTGAGATCATCCAAAAACCCTGTCAGTTTTAGACAGCCTTTTCTTATTTGCTGACAACCCATGTAATCCTAGAGGCAGAATTGCAGTACTGTTTTGAATACTCCTTTCCTTCCAACTGAAGTCCTCTTAACTGCAGCAGGAGACGGTTAGTCACGTGTACTGCTGGCAACAATGGTGGTCTTCCCTTCCAGGCAGAAAGCTTCTCCTCAGTCGGTTGTAGGTTTCATCAGCTGAAAACAGCCACATTTCCTGTTGTTATTGTTCTCAAAGTCATGTTTCTATGTCAACCAGTTTGCAGACAAATTCAGTAATTGTCCAGTATTGTCACATCGCTAAATTTTCAGCTTACAAGTTGAATCAATAAGAGAATGTGTTCAGCTTGTTATTCATTTACTGGCAACAAATTTTGTGATTACACATTTATTTCACAGTGCACATTCATATAATTGTAAGAAATTCTGAACAAAATGTGAGTATAGATCTAATTATATACGTAGACCTATAGTTTTGTTTTGTTGAAGCTTAACTGATTCATCTGATGAAATTGCGACCACATTGGAAGAACTGTGAAACCGAAAGTACTGCACAAGCTCAGGTCACGTGACCAAATAAAACCCCTTCAATCCTTGAAATGAATGCTTTTCTTTACTAAATATATGAATGAAATAAGTGAAAAGTCTCTTTCTCGTAATACTTTTATCATGAAGGTGAGTTAGCACCAATAAATTTAAATAAGTCAGTCATTTTTCGGACCAACCCACAATGTCGAGTTTGTGTTGTTGGCACGATTCCACACCATCTTGTTTCAAACAGCGTTGGCTCATAAAAAGTTCACAGAACAACAAAATATTCATAAAATCAAAAACAATAAAGAACTAACTTACCAACATGCGCGAACAGTTGACCTGACTGCGATACTGAAGCAGTCGGTGTCACATTTCGGTCACTACTGGTGTCCGACAATTCAGCGTGCGCGTCGGCCATGGCGGCTAACAATGTTCGCGACGAGCGGTACACTTCGGTCTTTTTGATCGCTTGCCGCTTCGCGTGGAAATGATAATGAAACAACATTTTGGACAAATATTGTAGAGGGAAGTCTGATCTACAAACTGATGTATTATGAGCGTGGGCAATCAGATCTTTACAGTAGAAATTCTATTTTGAACATTTTATTGCTTGAATTTTTACACATTGACAGCATGGATCGTGACGAAACGGGCATGAAATAAGGATCTGGATGTCTTCTTTCATTTCATTGGGCGATCTTTTTAGATCTAGCCACTCACGCGATGCAACAGAGCAGAAGGCAATCGGCGTTACGTCAAGACAGCTGGCCGAACTCGCTAGGGTAGTGCGAATGAACATGTAATAAAACATATAAAAAATGAGTATTAGTCTAAACAAGTACATCAATCAAACAACGAAACACCAATCTTTTTATTGCAGTAGATTTTATTACATTTTCTTTCACACATCGCAAAATATGACGAGTTGAAAAACACCAAAAAAGTAGGTCAAATCTGCAGACTTTCCCCATGACTCGCGCTGTTTGGAGTAGCTACTGCCAGGGCCAATTTATTTCCCCTGTGGGGATGCTGGAGGCTTTTTCAGAATAAATAATATCCCCACCTTCTGGAAATTCTGTGCTAGAAATTTCCTCTTTTTTGTCATTCTCTTTGTTTCTGTCTCGTTCCTTTGTTTTC
Organism: Monoplex corrugatus; assembly: GCA_030674185.1. Classification (NCBI taxonomy): domain Eukaryota; kingdom Metazoa; phylum Mollusca; class Gastropoda; order Littorinimorpha; family Ranellidae; genus Monoplex; species Monoplex corrugatus. The sequence continues at coordinate 21,997,308 of JAPXFY010000024.1, forward strand.
TATCCTTTCTTCCTATCAGTTTTTGCCTTGCTGATCCATTCACCTGTATGTGTTCTATAAAGCCTCATAAACTTTCATGTTTGCCTCTTTTCAGTTCAACTAGTATCCTGACTGATCATATCCTCGTGTTGTATCAAGTCTAGAACTTTATTTTTGTATAATTTTTATCTTTTCTTTTAATAGTTTTATCATTGTGATTTATCAAATTACTCTATAAATGAACACAAGCTGTATCATGTATGTATGTATGTATGTATGTATGTATGTATGTATGTATGTATGTATGTATGTATGTATGTATGTATGTATGTATGTATGTATGTATGTAAAGAATGTATGTATGTATGTATGTATGTGTGTGTGTGTGTGTGTGTGTGTGTGTGTGTGTGTGTGTGTGTGTGTGTGTGTGTGTGTGTGTAAATGAATATGTGCATGTCTGTCTTTTCTTTCTATCCTTTTCTGCATTGCTGATCAATTCACCTGTATGTGTCCAATAAAGTCTTCGTACTTTCTCTTAGCATTGATAATTGGGTACATGTATTAAGTGCATTTTGGGGTTTAGGGAAATGAGATATGCGAATGCAATTTTTGGTGATTTAGCCATTTTAGGCCAGTTTTTATTTATGTTTTAGTGTCCTTAGTTTTGAGGTATGTTATTTTTTAAATCCCCTGTGTGATAAATTGGGCGGAGTGGTCAACACCAGTGGCATCTCCTTAGATAATCTTAGTGCATGAATGCATTGATATCTGTTCTTCATTTTCTTTTCTTTTCTTTTCTTTTTTCTTTTTTTTTTTTTCTTTTGGCTGGGGTTTAAACAAAAACATTAAATAACAAATGTATACAGGTATATGTATATGTGTATGTTTATGTATACACGTATGTATATATTATATCTATGGTATGTGTATAATTATGTGACACAGCAAAAGCTGGCTCAAGATGCAGCTGGCCAGTCATAGCTATGGCTAAATATAGCTGGATAAGATCAGAATATGACAGCTGAGATTTTTCCATGTTTCAGGTCTTTAAATCTGATCTTTAATTTCCCCCAAAAACTTAGTGTTTGTGGGCTTCTGTCCAGCCTCCTGTGAATGTGTACATACCTTGCCCTTGTCAAGTTTGGGAAAGGTGAAGCAGTGATAGTGGACATGGGCACCACCTTCGTGATGCTCACCTCTATGACCTCAGGGTTATGGGACAACCTCTGTCTGTCTTATCAGTATTTGTGCGTGGATGCCATGTTAACCACCTGCTTTTCAGTCTGGTTGTACATCTTATTCTGTATTGTGCTGTGAAGTAACATGTGTGTGATCCGCAACTTCTGTTTCTAACTCTAAGCAGAGTTTGAAGAGACAGAAGGATGTTGGAGGGAGTGAGAGTAAAAGGTTGTGGATGAGTTGAGCTCTGCCATCATAAAACTGGTGTGCAGTACTGACGTCTTAGTTCCCTCAGTCCCTGACCAGATGTTTTATCAAATCATTCTTACCTGAAGTCATGCATTGATCATTTGCAACCTTTGTAAATGGTAGGAAACAACCTGTGTGCTTTGATTGAACCTGGCTAGCTCACTTCTTCTTTTTCTCCTCTCATAACTCCTTTGGGGTGCTGCACATAAGAACTGTTCACCAGATTTTTCCAACTCTGTCAGTTGTGTGCCAAAGCTTGGGTCTCTGCAAATGTCCTTTCCACTATATTGCTAGTCCATAATTTTTTTCTGTCTTTCCTTTTGTCTCCCTCCCCGAACAGTTACGAAGGCCATTGGATCGTGTTATAGGGCCTATGGCGTACCAACATAGTTTTCTTTTCTTATGTCAGTAGATCTTCATATAGTCCAAAATGCTGCTTGATGATTGACACTCTTGGGCAGTTGTGATATGATCAATGAACTTAAGTGTCTTGTGATAACATTTCGTTTCCATGGCTTGGATTTGTCTTTCCAAAAAAACCCCATTGAGGATCCGTGTCTCAAGATGGAATATAGTACTAGCGTACATAAGAGCCTTATCCTGTTGCTGTCCTTAGCAATCATGAAATGAGCCTTTGTGAAGGGTGTGATACTGATAGTCAAGTTGGTTAGAATGTTGGATTTATGACTGCAAGGTCAGGGTTTGACCCAAAGTGGTTTGCGCCTGGTTGATAAAAAATGGAAACTTTCCGAAAACCTCTTTGTTCCAGAGTTCCCTTTATGTGTATGTGCACACAGAAATGTCAAGTGTGCATGTTTAAGATTCTGTAAGCCATGTCAGTGGTCAGTGACTTATGGAGACATGAAAATACCAATGTGCACCCTGCCTAATTGCAGGGAATCCACTGAAAATGAAATATGCAGCTAAAATGTAATGCCTACATAGTGGGGACCAAACTACCAGAACAACATGCATATATACATCCAGGAAGTGGGGGAAATCTGTAAACAGAAACATTCAAACAAGCCATAAGTTCAGCATTTAACAATTTAATGTGTATTCATGTTGTGTTATTCCAGTCTTCAGTCTTGTCAACTGTGGAATAATTTAACTTGTGATATGTTTGTCTCCTGCTCAGGTTTACTACTACTACAGATACCGTCCACCCCCAGGGGTTACAATGCCCAAAGGTTTACGCCTGTTCTACCAGCACATGCGGCACGCAGGACCTTTCAGTATGATGCTGATACTGTGGGTTCATCCTGTGATGACTCTGGATCGCTTACTGCTGGCCCTGTTCTTCTCCTTCTATTTCTCTGTCGCTCAGCGTGTTACACTCACAGACTACAAGTTTGCCTCTTCCTACTTTGTGAGGACCACACCCTCCACTACAAGTACAAAGTACTACTCAACTTACGGATATTAATGATGGGACCTGGTTGTGAGACAGCTTTCCACTGAGCAGCAGGAACTTAACAGTGACATATTTTTGATGAAAAGCAGCAGCTGTAATGAAATGCAGGATTTTTGTTTTGTTTTGTACAGCAATGTTTAGCTTTAATTGCATTGTTAGCAGATTGCTTTTATGAGCACTGTCTTTAGCAAATGGTGGACCAGCACTCTGTTCTGTGAAGAATGAAAAGGTAAAGGTCCATCTATTTCTTAAGGTTAATGGAGGATGAGATGGTAGAGATCCCAACTTTTGTTGGGGCAAGCATTGTGAAGACTGCCTCCTGTCCATCATTGTTGTACCTTCCCCAGCTCTAAACACAGTGTGGTACCGCTCAGAGCTGGGTGGACTATAACATACACCAAGGTGGTTTTTTTTGTGAGCCAGAATCAGACTTGATGAAGGCCTTACTACATGTAAACACAAGTTTGTAAAAGTGTTTGGGTTAGTGATTACAGAATGTATGATTAGGTTCAGATTGTGCTGCAAGAAAGAAATCTGTATCATAAAACATGTGATTAAGAGAGAAAATTTTACCATAGAGTAATGCAATAATGACTTCACTGATTGATTAAACATTTTTGAGTGTCTTCTTAACTTAAACAATGAATTCAAAATGAAAGGAAAATACTAGTTACATTTGATGTCATCTTTTAGCTTTTTGCACATTTTACATTTTACATCTGTTATTAATTTTGAGCAGGAAAAAAGATGTTCTTTCATTAAAAAATACCCTTTTCCCATCTGATTTGTCCAGTAAGAAAATTTGTAATGTTTTGTAATTGCCACAAATCCTGTCAAGGTGGTTGATATTGTAGATGTAAATGAAAAGTGCCAGGTAAATTATATTTCACAAAGATGCAACTTTTTTTTATCAGTTGACAACAGTTTATTTAGTTTTAAGGGTGTGCAAGCTCCTTTGTTCTGGTAAGGCTTCCATGTAGGCCTACTCTGGAAAAGAAACAGATAGAAAAAATACTCTGAGGGAAAGTGCTGTTAACTGTAGTCTAGTGCTGTAGTAGTAGAAGCTGCAGTTGTTTTGTAAAGCGCATGGCTGTACAATTGCACAGATACGATAGTTAAAATGCTTGTACTTTACTGTAACTGCTTTCTGACTAGAAGCTGTGATGTGAATGAGTTGACTGTGTAAGTGCAGTGTTCAGGTTTGAAATGGTTATAGCCCTGATTGCCTCTGTGCAGTCGTCTTACAATGATAATGATTATGCTCTGTGCAGTCGTCTTACAATGATAATGATTATGCCTCTGTGCAGTCGTCTTACAATGATAATGATTATGCCTCTGTGCAGTCGTCTACAATGATAATGATTATGCCTCTGAGCAGTCGGCTGGGCTTTAAAGACTTATAATGATAATGACAAAAATACCATTTGCGTGCCACTAGATCAGACAAAATCCCTTAGAAAATGTTCACCGTGGCTGCCACTTTTTTCCACTTTGATCAGCAGGGTTAACAATGCCATTTTCTTCCTCATCTTGTTTCTGCTAATGTTATACAGATTCATGCACCAACTTTTCGAGCTTTGCATCACCTATATCTTCATCATCTGTCTTCTGAATTATCTGATAAAACATTGCTACATTCATTCATGATTGAACTGTCATCATAAGAAGTCATTGGCATAGCTTTTAGGGTGCTGTAGTTTTGCCTCTTTTTGTGTGTTTTTTGTTTTTTTGTTTTTGCACCAATCACTACTGGGAGTTCAGATTTTTCTCTTTCAGTGAAGCGAGCAGAAAATTTTTGGAACAGTTAACAAAATCAATGAAATATTGGATTTTATCATGCCTTATGGTAATACCCCTTCCATTAAAGTAAATACAAGACTCCAGGCTAACGTATATGATGGTCAGCTTGAATGGAAATCCAAGAAATCCAACAGACATCATATGGCAGCCATTATGGCAGTGGGCAGAGCAGGGCACATGGAACGTTGTATGATATTTAGAGACAGCAAATGGATTAAGAGACATTTTCGCGTGTAGTTTGCCATAACTGCATTATGAATAGAAGCTGTGATGTGGGCCAGTTGTTTTTGATAGCATACATGATGTATTGATATTAATGTTAATTTACTAACAGTTGTGTAACCATAGTATTTGCTTGGTGCCCATTATGCCATTGATATGTAGAACAGCAGAAAGATGCTGGCTCCCCCAATCTTGAATAGAATTATCTTAGTGTCTAATAAATATTCCCAGTTTCGGGAAAAATTGCCTCATCATGTTATCAGTCTTGAGAAGATGAACAAGGGAAACAATAAAATGAAAACGAAAACATCCCCATTCTTGTCAGATTGAAACTGGATCCAGGCTTGGATGCCATGTTGGTCTACCTCAGTTGAAAAATGACATCCTTTAATCATAGCCAGATAAGTCTCTTAATTTTTCACATAAGCTTTTGATGGGTAAATGTCTGTACTGTTAATGACGAAAGGCATTTCTTTCATGATTAGTCGCTGAATGTCTGTATTGTTAATGATGAAAGGGATTGCTTTGATTATGGGAAGCATGGTTGTGAAATTTTGTAGTGCAATTCAAATCCATGGGGATGCAGGGATGCAGTATAAATTTCATCCCCACCTTCGGGAAATTCTTTGCTAGAAATTTTCTGTTTTATGTCACTCTCCTTGTTTCTGCTTTGTTCCTTTGTTTTCTGTCATCTGTTCCTGTCATATTCTGCCTCGCTGGTCCATTCATATATATGTCTTCCATAAAGCTTTCCATACTTTAAGACTGATAATTGGGCATACGTGTTAGCTGCATTTTTGGTTCTGAGGAGATGTGATGTGCAGAAACAATTTTAGGAAATTTTTGCCATTTTTTTATGTTTTAGTGTACTTACTCAAGTTTTTACATTTGTATTCAGGTTTGTTTTTTTAAACCCTAATGATAATTTAGACGCAGTGGTCAGTGTCAGGAGCAGATCATGTGCATGTTCAAGGACGAGGTATTATGTGTTTTATAGATGGTTACAGCCTAATATGGCTCTGCGCAGTTGGCTGGGTTTTAAACAATAATAATAATGGTAATGCTTTTGTAGAGCGTTGTCTTTGAAAAATTGAAAAGTTGTTCACTTAAATTCACTGCAGTTCAAACTGCATACATGATCGAATTATCTGTTATTGTGATAGTTGCTCAGGTCACTTGTGTTTTCAGCCTTGCTGAATTGTCTTTAAGCACTTACCCCTTCTGACACTCACCACAAAAAAGAGGAGTTTGAGTGATTTTTATTGTTTCATCAACAATGTGCTAGTGTAAATTGAAATACGTATGTTTGATTTTGTTTGTTCAACTGAGGAAATTATTCTAGATGTCAGTATGGTGTTTCAGTTATTTTACCAGTCTGGATTTCCAGACATTTTGATCTGTGTATTCAATATTGTATATCTTGCTGTTTGGCATTTCAAACTTTGGTGAATGAAATAACCCTCACCTCCACCCCACCACCACCAACAAGAAAAAAACAACTAAGAGACCTTAACATTTATCATTTATAGATAGTAGTTTTTGTCTAATTGTGTAAAGTTTACAGATATATTATTCTTTGTAAGTGTGTAAGTGCAGTGATGGATATGAGACTTTACAGACACTAATCAGTTAACCCTTTGACCCCTGCACCCTATCCACCAACTGTAAAAACTTAACCCTTTGACCCCTCACCCTATCCACCAGCTTCCTGCAGGAAGCTGGTGGATAGGGCCAGGGAGTCAATGGGTTAAGTTTTTGCTTTGCTAGCATGGTTGACAATGCAGTATGCTGGTGGACAGGGTGGAGGAGTCAAAGGGTTAACTGTGTAAATGCACTGAAAAATGCAAGAGAATTATACAGGGTTGCAAGTGGGCCGGACCCTAAAGCATGAAATCAAGATCTGGAAATTTCCCTCAGCCTGAAATGCACTACAGAGTAAGGCTTCAAGCCTGAAAAATTTTGTTGAGCAGGAGGTGGGGTTCGGGATTATATATTGATACATATAGGCTACATATGTGTGTGTGTGTGTGTGTGTATGTGTGTGTAGATATATATGTATATGTAGGCCTATATATATATATATATAATATATATATATGCTATATATATATATATATATATATATATATATATATATATATATATATCTATATATATATAAACATATTTATATATAAATATTAATAAATATCTATGCATTATGTAAATACAGCTACTGCTGCATTTAGTCTAAAGTCTGAATACAGCATACTGCTGCAGTTTAGTCTAAAGTCTGTAAATAAATAATAAGCAGTTATTGTGGCCTCTATTTCATTCATCTGATCTCTGATGCTCTTTGAACTTGTGCACATTGTTGTTCTTGCACCTGGAAGTGTCAAATTTTTCTACAGCAAGTCACCATTCTTTGAATGTGTTGGGTTGTTAACATGCCTGTAATTTTTTTTTTTCACTTGAATTGTAGTGCAGTATTTTGCCATTCGGCACACATAAACAAGCACCAGCGACATCAAATTTTCTGGACTAATTTTTCAATGCGTTACCATTTTTCTTCCTTTCTTCCAAGCAAATCCACCTCCAGCTATTCTTAATTAATGGAACCGTCCCTCTTCGCATTGTATCTTGTTTAGAACTTCATTTTTGTTCTCTCAGCTTTGCAGGGAAAAAATGGTAGGCCCCTACCTTTCGTAATCTCACAATTTATTGAAGAGCACCAAATGCAAATGAGAGTTTTACAAACGCACAGTTGTGTTGCTGATTTTTGCTGTTGGCGTTTCATTTTTTTTTTTCCTTTCTTCCTTCTTTTCATTGTTACACATCCATCTCTGTCTGTCTTGCTCTCACTGTCCAACGCTTTCCTCTCTCTCTCTATTTCCTTTAAAATCCATAGAAAATGGGACCGCCAGTCACATGTCTTAAAGCTGGAAACTATCTAGAGTAATTTTGCTGAGCCAGAAGAATAAAGAACGAACGTCTTGAAGCTGGGGGCCTAGGTTGAAAAACTTGCACCCCTTATTGTATGATACGTTTGATATCAAGCTGCTGATGCTATTTACTAAGTTTGTTTAAGATACAGTGCTTTCTCTATAATTTTCTGCTCATATACCTGGTAGGCCTACTTGTTGATAAACATAAGATTAAATTATGACAATTACAAGTTTTTTCTAATCATTGAAGGTTTAGAGGCAGATATCCATTGCAATAATTTTGTTATGGCTTTAGAAGTAGGTCAGTAGAACAGGTGGAATAACAAGGCACGGTAGGCCTACTCCTTTTATTAATAGTTCAGCGTTCGAATAGTTATCATAGGCAGTGATATTCTCCAAAATTGATCTAACTCAATGTGAATCCAACTTTGTTTGATCCATGCCATCTTTCCTTTGTGGAGGGTAGGCCTACTAGCAAATTTTCAAAAGGTCCCTGTAAATGGTTGTTTTGTCACATTAAAGATGATGCAAATATAATGTGCATGCACACAACTCATAGCAGCAACACCGCACTTGCTCCTCCTCACACACATAGCCTACTTATTGTGTGAACAATCAGAAAATCAATGAGTTTTTTTCTGCACACCTACCCAAATAACAGCATAAAAGTCATTTATTACAAAGGATACACATGAATACAAACAATATGTATTATGTTATTAGAACTTCCTAAACAGTTTTTTTTAGTTTGCAAATTAATGTGTTATGGATGCAACACAGAATTGATTAATTTTTCAATCCTATTGGAGCAAAAGAATTTCAATACCAACAAGTAGGCCTATACGAAATGCCCAGACCAATCAAAGAATGAAAAATAGATTGCTTAAAAAGTTACTGATTTTACATCTCACACATTATTACTAGCCTAAGATAGTTTGCAAAAATTGAAAACAGAATTAGGGGGTAAATGTTTTCAGGCATGTCAGTAGGGTAGAGTCCAATAGGTTGGGGCTTATTTTTTTTGTCAACTTTGCTTTCGTCTGAAGTGATTTCATAGAGGGAGCTTTTTGCCAGCTTTTGAGAAAAGGAAAACAAGTTGGAGCAAACATGGAATTTTTTAATCAAGTTTCGGTCAATATCATTTGAACAATTACATGACCTGGCATAAGCAGAACATCAATCTGTGATTGTCCTGTTTTGGTTGAACAGCTGCTTGTGATTTTCCTTTCACAGCTAAGCGGCCTCGCTGAACTGGGGGTAAAGATCCCTACAAAGATTATTTTCTTTCTTGTAGCCGAGAAAGACGTTATTGTGGGTATTTTGTTTTATAAATCATTCTTGTATAATGCTATTCTTCAGGTCATTAGGAGTCACTGCATGTTACACAAGACTTTTAGTGGAGCATAGAGAACTTAAGCTGTTACAATGCTAGGCAAGTTGATCACACTCCTCAGTCCTCTGTGTTGTTACACAGTGGTCTGCACACTCCATTTCTGATGGGCATGCATGCTGGGCGTTTTCATATTTTCATAGGCTATCAGACATGAATGTCCTTTAACAGGAACAGGATCTTTAATGAGCACATTTGATATTTGCATGCATATGCATGAAGGGGACTTAGGCACTGGCAGGTCTACACACTTGTTAACCTGGGAGATGGAAAAATCTTCATCCTTTATCCATTAGAAAGATGTGTCTTGACTAGACAGGATTTAAGCCAAGTCCGCCGACATTTACCCATTTAACTATGTTTTGCCCATCCATGTAGAAATCAACGTTTATTGGCCCTTCCATTTGCTGAATGCGTTATCATTTAAGGATTTTATGGTTTGCTGCATATTTGTTTCCTTAATTATTCGTAAGACTTTTTCCAGTGTGTTTATTGTTTTATGTAGTATTTTTGCTTTACTGATTACTGTTTTTCAGCTATTCCAGAGAAGTTTTAATTGAATCTTGAACAATGCTCAACATCCTAGGCACTCTTAATTATACAAAATTATAATGAAATTGTCCACTTTCAAGACCTTAGCAAGCATGTGTTAGATAATGGAATTGTGTAATCTACAGTAGGGATTGTAATAGACTTGTGTACTCTAACCATCTTCCTTTGATCTGTGATGGGATTTCACCTTTCTGGATTGATGTTTGATGCTAACTTTGTGTTGGCTTATTAATGGGATGGTGCTTTGAGCATTACATATAGCAGCTGTGTAAACATTGTACAGGCTTATTTTGGGATGGTGCTTTAACTGCGACATATAGCAGCTGTGTTCTCAGCATTGCATACAACAAATTGATTCAGTGACCTGGTGAAGTACCTAAACATATGAAGAAGTGTGTAGAGATCATGGTGTAGTGTCCCCAAAGTAAGTTCATTCAATTGAACTGTAATCTCAGGTTCAGTTAACTCGAGTTCAGTTCCTCATGGCAAGTTTTGAAAATGCGCTTGTTTGCTGTGAATTGTGGTCTTGTCATTCATTTCATTGCAAGATTTAGCCTTTGCAAGGCATTTCGTGTACGCCCAAGGAATCTGCCCGGTAGTAGTTATAGATACACTTGACTGAAATAAATTCCTTTGTTTTAATATAGATTAGCAATAGTAGGCCTAGATATGCAAGTTGTCTGTACATACCCCGGAACTAAATAGATTAGCAATAGTAGATGTGCAAGTTGCCTGTATATACTGCCAGAAAATGAAAGATTGGTAGGCTATTTCAGATTGGTAGGCTATTTCATTTCTGACAATTTTCCTGCACAGGTGGCAGCAGATTTTTATGGCGTCATTTGTAAAATGCTTTGTCTGTGCTGTTGTGTTAAGCCTTGTTTACAATATATGAATCTCATCATGTTCTGTCAAGATATACAACAAAATCGTATTTCATGTTCATTTCTTTTTGTCACAATGAATTTATCATGTGAAACTTGGGCTGCTTTCCCTATTAGGAATGCGTCACTGCAGCGTCAGCCTTTTTGTGTGTGTTATAAACCATTTGGTATCCAGCACTACTTTCATACATTTTTAAATGTCTTATAACAGATGTTTGTGTATTGTACGAGGGTTGTTCAATTTAAGATGTCACCACCCCCTTAAAAAACGTACCTCTCATCTCAGCAACTTGAAACTTTTACATCCCCTCGAAGTATTCTCCGTTGGCTAGGATGCAAAGTTCAAGCCTCCTACGCCAATTCTCAAGCGCCCTCTGATAGTCGGTTTTAGGCAGACCAGACAACTCTGATCTTACGGCTTTGGCGAGGTCTTGTACCCGGTCAAACTTACGCCCAGCGAGCTTTTCCTTCAGAACAGGGAACAGCCAGAAGTCGCATGGGGCCAAGTCGGGGCTGTAGGGTGGGTGGTCCAAAACTTGGATCCCTTGCTCGCTCAGGAAGGTTGTGGTGACCTTCGCCTTATGGGCACTGGCATTGTCATGCAGAAGAAGGGTCCTCTGGGTGCCGACGGTTGGGCGCTGCTCATGGATTTTTCCTACAACTTTGGGGAGCACAACTTGGGTATAGTAGGAGGCAGTGATTGTTGATTTCTCAGGCAAAATGTCAATTGCCACAAGGCCTTGCGTGTTGAAAAAAATAGAAAACAGTCGCTTGCGACTCTGGAATCCTGGGCGAAGAACAACTGGTCGGTCTCCGTCAGGGCCAACCCACATGCGGTTGCAGCGTTTGTTGGGGATGCCGTAGAATGTGAGCCAACTCTCATCTCCCGTCACTAAGTCACACAGTCGTTTTGGCCCGTTGGGCTCAAACTCATCGAGCAGTTTGCGTGAACATGCCACCCGCTGCTGCTTCTGATCATCACTTAAGAGATGTGGCACCCATCTTGCAGCCAGTTTTCTCATGTGAAGGTCTTTGTGCAGAATGTTGTTAATGGTGCCAATTGAAAGCTCACATGCCTCGCTTAATTCCCGCACAGTCGAATGTGGATCCTCCTCTATCAGTCTTTTCACATATGCAATGTTTTGTTCGTTCCGAGCTGGTAAAGCTCGCTCTGCACGATTACCCCAATCAGATGGCACTCTACCTGCTCCTAATTGTTTGACCCACCTGCAAACTGTGCGGTAAGACACACAATCCGTTCCGTAAACAGCTTGCAAATCTGCGTGTATCTTCCTACAATCGTCACCAAGTTGTAGCCTTGTGAAAGTGTAGAAACGAAATTGCTCATTGGTGACGTCCATTTTTTTCAGGCTCAGCTATTTGAAACACATTTGTAATTACGTCATACTCCGAGTTGCGTCATGATGTCAACTTTATTTTCTGCATGCTAATCAGGTAAACTTTAAAGTTGTGTTTGGTATAAACATTTTTCTGTGCGTTGCTTCGTTTTCAAACGGCAAGCCTAGTGTCATCTTAAATTGAACAACCCTCGTACAGTGTCTTCAATTTTTTCTTTGGCTGCACTTCCTTTCTTTTTTGTCCGAATTGAAAAGATCCAACATGTGCATGAATGCAGAGCAGCAGTGAGAAATTTCACTTGTTTTTATAGTGCAAGGTGTTTGCAGTACTGATTACTATGCACAAATGTGTGTCTGACACATATTTCTTTTATGCACTGAAGGTTAGGCCAGTGCACCAATAAAATGTAGCCTACCAAACTTTACATTGATTTTCCGCAGTACCGGTAGGGCCTACATACTAAATTTGAGCAGTGTGTCGTGCATGTGCACTTTCGTCCAGTCAGCCCTCATCTTTGCATGAAAACAAGCCTAACCTTTCTTTGTGGTTTTAGACATTTTTGGATGGATGAATAACTTCCATTTTGGAACTCTCCTCAGGTGAAAACCAAATTGAAAAAGAATCTTTAAAATAGACTACCCGGACCATACGATCATGTGATTTAAACCAAGTTGCCCCAGAGCGCAAAGCACGTTGAACCTCATGAAAGTAAGATTTTGGTCATCTGAATTATTCCTTTGACTTTCGCACCATGTAATGTTCACCAGCATCCTGCATTTTTAGCCGTGCTAGTAAAGCAAAAACATGAAACAGGAAAGTGGTGGATAAGGCGAGGAAGCAAGTTTTTCAGTTGGTGCATGGGATGCGCGAGTCAAAGGGTTAATGAATTAATGTGAATAACGTTTAGCTTACAAGTTATCTGAAGTGTGTTGTCATTTACCCCTCTTTTATTTTTTGTAGGCCTACATTTCTGTCTCTCACTTTCCTTGTGTGTTCATGTATGTGAGCCACCAGCGTTTGTGGATGGATGTGTGTTTATGCATGTTCATCGTTTTAATTCAATTTCTAGTGTCATAGGCCTACAGTGTGATCCTTTGAATATCCTGATGACTCCCCGAAACTTTGGATGTGAATTTTGCATGCTGAATCTGACCCCTATAGGCCTACTTTTTGAGGAAATAATTATCCATTTTTTGAATGGCCAATGTTTCTGTAGTTTCAGTAACATGGTCAAAGTGAAAAATGCTCAAGAATCTCTCATCTTCATTGGATTCTTCTATAGCACCCAGAGAAGTGTATTATCTGCTATATGAATTTTTTTCTCAGCCGTTTCTGGACAGACATTTACATAGGGGTCAAAGATGCCGACGGACAAGTCGTAAATGCATAAGTTTGGAAGTTACTATGGTGTTGCAGTCAAGTTTACAGACATTATCTTAAAATCTTTTGAAGAAGATACCGGAACACCTCTTTTCCAGGAACATGACATATTTTAATTCTACCATTGTCCTTGCTTCATTTCATCTTACTTTTTCAAGGAAAGTGAGCTGGAAAGTACAGAATTAGGGTTTTGTGGAAATTTTTATATATAAAAAATAGAATGGATTGACCAAGTTTATATACATCAGTATATATTCTTAAGTTCGGTACTGGTAGGGGGTATTAACTGATTGATGCATCTAGTGAGATGTCTCGTTTTTTTCTCAAGTTTGGTAGACTACTGCCATGTAGGCCTGCAGATGCAGCCAGCAAGATTAAATTTTGATTACCATTTGTGTTTTCTTGGTGTTTACATTAGTTTTGGTGGTGTGGCTTACTTAAATGCTTGCATAGATTTGTTAATATGGCTTGATCGTCTGTTTGTTTAGATGCATAGTATTAAAATATGGTTTTATAGTATGGATTGATCACCTTGTCTGCTTTCATGTCTGTTCAGCTACCAAAGTACATTTCTGGAATTCACTGTGCATTTTGTATGAAAATGTGTTGGTCGGTAACTTGAGCTACCTGAGTATAACCCTCCCGCACCCTGTCCACCGACTGCAAAAACTGAACTCTTTGACTCCCTCACCCTATAGGGTGCAGGAGTCAAAGGGTGAAGTTTCTGCTTCGCTAGCATGGTTGACAATGCAGGATGCTGGCGGACAGGCTGTGGGAGTCAAAGATTGTGCTTCTGGAATTCTCTGTGCAGTTTATAAGAAAAGTTGTTGGTTAATAACTTCAGCTGCCTGAGTTGGCTACACTACATTTCTGGAATTTGCTGTGCGATTTGCTCGTTAGCTATATTTGCAACTTGAATGCTGTCTGTGAATATACAAATCTTGCATATTTAATAAATATATCCTTAAAAATCAATATGAATGAGTGACTGCATTTTCATATCAGCTGTCCCAAGAGATGTGGGTGAATGAATTTTGTGTGAGCAGAAAAAAACGAAAAGAATAAAGTGTGAGCAGAGATATTTTGAAAAGAAAGATGAGAGTAGAGAGGGTGATGAATGTAAACTTTCAATATTTGTCACTGAAAACCTGTGAAACGATATTCACCACCATACACCAAGGGAAAAAATGCCATATTTTCAGTTGCTGAGAGTTTTAATTCCTGAACACACTGTCAAGTCTGTTTTACAAACAAAGGTAAAAGCCACTTTGGATCTGGCCTGGACAGTGAACGTGTTGTCAGCAACTGGTTTTCTTCTCTGATGGCGCCAAGGACTGGTTTACATCTTGAGCTTGGTTCTACGCCAGTGACGCCTCTTGGCATTGTACCTGAAACCATAACACTCTTGTTAGAACTCAAGGTAAACTATTTTGGAGTTGGACCAAATGTGACCCATGGAGTAACAGCATCTTTGAAAGTAACAGCATCTTTGAAAGTAACATTGCAATGGACATAAATACAAAATACCACCATGCTAATAATTTACTTTTAATTCTATCACCATGCTAATAATTTACTTTTAATTGTATAAGTAAAGCAATCTTGTAATAATTTACTTTTAATTTTATCACCATGCTAATTATTTACTCTTAATTTTATAAGTAATGCAATTTTGTTTTAATAAGCCTACTTGGATCATACCAAATAGCGTTCATTTTACAAGTCAGCAAAGATTGCATCAACATACTTATTACATGTATCTGCAGGTTTGCAAAGATTTCAACAACAAAATACTGCACACCCCTGTTATATGACAACTCTCATTACCTTTTGCTTATCTGACTCGACACCACCACCATTTCCAGTCACCTTCAAAACCAGCCTGAGATAAGCCTTATTATAACAAAATAACAACAGTAACAATATTTATTCTATGCTTAATTTTGATAGAGACCTAACCAGAAAAACACAAAAATAAAATGCTTATTTAACATATCTATGAAGTTGCCTACTGTCCATTTTTGTTTTTTGTGTGCCAAGTTTCGTGCATTTATTGTCTTTTGTATATGCCCGACAGTTGGCCGAAAATCTGTGCCCGCCTCATTTTGTTATAGTAAATAGGGATCGTAATTCTATTTGTGTTTTTCTAGTTCAGATTTGCTTGAATGCTGGCAGTCACTCTGATGAAGACCTAAATCAAATTGCTCCTGGTGGCGGACATCAGGAAGAGAGCTGTGGGCAACTGGGTCTGTGGGTGTCCGCATTCAGATTGTACCTTTAAAAAGCCCCGCTATTATGGCGACACTGCATTCAAACCTACCATCGTAATGATCTAGAATTATTTTTAGCCTGCTTGTACTTCACCGGCTGGCTGTACATATAGGCTATACAGCGTCATTTATACAACTAGTTCAGACCGTTCGTACACAAGATAAAACGACAGTGCATTGGGAATGGGAGTGCATTTTAACAATGCAGGCAAGGCAAACTGCTGCTAAGCATTCATCATGCACTGAAATGCTTCAAAACTGCCGGTTCAATTTTTTTTAAAGCTGACTAATGGATTAGAGTACACTAAATGACATGACTTTTTTAACATTAGTACAGAAGGTTGTATCAACAACTAAGCCTCCAAACAACTAGCTTTTCATTTGTATTCTTAATCTTTTCCTATCATATTCAAATGCCTGGTATACACTGATACAGGGATTCAAGACAAGAAACCTCCCAGCAATGTTTACTACTACTGATGCAACATGAACCCGTTCATTAAGGAAAGCTAAACCACTTTACACACCTCATACCTCAGACCAGTGGCACTTATATCAAGATGTACAAAATAAAAACTTTAAAAAACGGAAAAAAAAAGGTGGGGGTGGGGGACTGGTTACAATACTAGTATTTAGACCCTCTTACTTTGCCAGCATTACATTTAAATCTAAGGCTTATAGCCCCACCCAATTTCGTGTTTTTTGCCTGTGTGCAGGCTTTTAGTAGGCTTCCTATCATTCTGTGGCAACAAATTCAGCCAGCAAATTTCAAATGACAAAAGAATCATCATTTTAACAGTCACTAAACAATTTTTTCTTCTTCTAATACTGGCAAAGAATTTTTTCAATCTTCTTACCTGATGGTGTTGCCAGTTCTCATACGGACCCACTGTGGGATAGGTCTGTTCTGCTTGATCTTTTTAGCCAATTTCATTTTCACACGGAAACTCTTGTGGGCACCCTGAAAATATAACAGTCACTAAAACTGAAACAAACCACATCATTTCCAAGTGCAAGATAAGGGGGTGGGGGCAACAATGCACAAATCTTTACAGCACACACAGACCCCAACTTTCCATCATTTATATTCCAACTCAAGGCCTGGCATGTTCACTGCCCATCTTAACATTTCCATTATTCTGGTAATGTCAGCTTATGTTTCATAAGTCCCTGCCCTCCCCATTACAAGACCTTGCCAGTGATCTGGGTTTTGTACTGGCTCAGGGAGCCTGCCAGACAACTCCCGGCATATTTGGGTGGAACACATGAGTGTGATGAAGTCTTCTTGATCATACTGCGGTGATGAATTCTTGAACATACTCCAAACACCACAAGTGACACTTGGCTTCCAGACTAAACTGCTGTGTAATGGAATGGGAGAAGGGGGAAATAAATCGGTCATTAATAGTAATCCTTGTGGGCCGACTTGTAGAATACTTTCAGCATTTAGCTGAACTTTTAATGTCTTTATAGTATCAGATTAAAAAGAAGTATGCATTATAATAGTCATAGGCATCACTTACACATGGATAACAGAAATTATCTCACTGTGAAATGCTGACAACGAATCTTAACAATAAATTCTACATTCAAATTTTATGTACGTTCATAATCACATGTTGACCAACTGAATTTCATCCTTAGGCTAAAACTAAAAGAAATGTAACATTTCTTACAACAGTTCTAAACAGTATGAATTCGCCAAAGTACTGTCCACCCCCTTGAATCAGCCAGTTTCTGCGCAGTGAAATTAAAACATGGAATCTACTTTAATTTTTCATTAGAATGGTTGTATTTACTAAGGGCCGCATATAGCCTAGGCCTACAGCATGAGACTTAAGTTACAAGAATTTTTTCACCAGATGATGGAACCATTTTAGGCCTATACAATTATTATAGTTAGTTCCTGCACTTAATTAGTGCGCAGGCATACTGTTACTTTCTGTAAGCGACTGGCTCTCATTCTCAAGCAGATGAACCATTAGCCAATTTCTGGAAGGAAGCAACTGGATTTTTTAAAATGTTCTACTTGAAGATCTGAACGGCTGGAAAAGTAGGCCTACTTTGTAAAAAAAAAAAAAAAAAAAATTTTCAAAGCTGTTCCATTTCTGTTAAGCGGAGATGACCAGTGCATAAAACCATACATTTTTACACAACTTGTATGCCAGTTGCTCCCTGGAACTGCTGTTTAGAATACTGCGTTCAGGTTCAAAACTAAAAATGGACTTGCGCGCTACAAAGTTCTCTGTTCCAACAGCCATCCCTAAGTCACTGAGTCAGTAGGCTATGTAAAATATCAATGCTTTCAGTTTGAGGTTTTGCAATTTGAAGTGGGGGCTTGCTTGGTGTCCTGTGCATATTACAGTGTGACAAAGGGGGCCTGCAAATGAAACGTGTAAAACAAGAACAAGGTTTTTGACAAGAAAATTGAAATACAGATCTACGGAAAAAATACAGCAGTCGGTCAGTATCTCAGTATCTATCTCTACAAAATGAGAACTGCGACGTAATAAACACAAATATTTGAGGAAAAAATGAATCACATAACGACTTAGGCTATTCAAAGTAATGCCAAAACCTTGTTTTGTAGAATAAGCTTGCAAAGCAACGCCAATTTTTACTGGTCACTGCCAGTGGGCCTACACATAGTGACACGAATCAGACATGCACTGCAGTTCGGGTCTTTTCCGTTTCCCGGTTACCTTATTTACATCTAAACATGGAGCAGTTACGTCTCTTTCATTCATGAGACCTAGTCTGCACCTTTGTCAGATTCTCTATGCAACAACACTGGAACTCCACAACAAATGTTGAAACGTTCGTTCTTATTTATGTACACAGAATCTATTCGAATATCTCGATCGACATGTTGCCATTGTCTTTTTTCACGCAAATCGAAGTTTATTTCTAAATGTCGCAATAATCTAAACACAACAGAATGATAAACATTAAAAATGAGCATTTGGCTGTTAAGTACTTAATCATAGGTCGCAAATTTTTCAACTGGGAAGGAAAATTTTCAAATATTAAAAAGTAAAATTCACTGTACTCACCATGATGACCACTGTCGTTGGAAGGAAGGAAGTGAAGGAGCAGGAAATGAGATGTGCGTCTGCGCAGAGGTTTGTGACGCGAAAGAAAAGGAATGTGCGCCTGCGCGGGGTCCGGAGTACAGTACAAGCCACAGCTTCAAAATCACGCAACAGCTGTCCTTTCGGGAGTATAGGATTAGACAAGATCCAAAACAAGTTTGACTGCCCGCGCCCAAGCAAACACAAACCAGAAGAACAAGAAAACCAATGTAAGCGCGTATCCAACAAGACAAAACAAAACAAGCGCAAATTTTCGGCCAACTAGCCTTTGTCAAGCGCGAACGCACGGTCACAGACAGATCACAGACACCAAACAATGGATAATAAAAACGGGTTAGTCCCGTTTTTATTATCCATTGTTTGGTGTCTGTGATCTGTCTGTGACCGTGCGTTCGCGCTTGACAAAGGCTAGTTGGCCGAAAATTTGCGCTTGTTTTGTTTTGTCTTGTTGGATACGCGCTTACATTGGTTTTCTTGTTCTTCTGGTTAGGATTAGACAAGTCCCCCTTCCCCCACTTCCCTGGGATGGTTATCCCCGCCGGCCATATCACCTGAGGTGGGTGCCGACGTAAAAACTAAACCAAACCAAACTTGATATCTACGTTGCGGAAACATAGCCTACATCGTATAAATAAACTTATACCCTCTATACGTGGAAACTACTAGTAGAGTAAACGCAACTGAAAAGGATACTGCGCGCGGAAGCAGTCAATTTCAATTAAAATTTAAATGCTCTGCGTGTTGTGCATTGGTAGGTCTGCAGTGATGTTTTCTGTCACTCTTCATAAACGTCTTTGATTGTTCTTTTCCTTTCGTAAATCACACGAAAGAATTCATGTGAGTTCAAACGTTTTTTTTTTTTATTAGACTCGCTCAAGTTGCCATATTGTTTTTACAGTCCTTCGCAACCAACCACAAATCTGATAAATAATTGATTAACAAGGGAAATAAATCTTACATATATATCATGTGACATCATTCTTGGGGTGCTTGTGAAATAGTATCATAGTATGATGACATAGAAAGTAATGCTGGTATTTTTGGTGAGGTAGGCTCAGTATGAAAGTGTTGCTTGAGGTTGTTCATAATTTGCATGCCTAGATATAGGCACGTTAACCCTTTCACTCCCGCATCCTGTCTACCAACATCCTGCATCATCAACTGTGCTAACAAAGCAAAACTTAACACTTTGACTCCCTCACCCTATCCACCAGCTTCCTGCAGGAAGCTGGTGGATAGGGCGAGGGGTCAAAGGTTAAGTTTTTGCAGTTGATAGATAGGGTGCGGGAGTCAAAGGGTTAAAGAATGCACTTGTTTTAGCATATAGATAAAAAGATATGTGCTCTATTAAAACATGTTGAAGAATGCACTTGTTTTAGCATATAAATAAGGTGATCTGTGCTTTATTAAAAAGGCATTTATGTTTATATTTACATTGAGTTACATTCCTATCTTTTAAGCCCTGATAAAACAAACAAACAACAAAAAAAAACCAAACAAACAAAAAAACAACAACTTTGTTTTGGTTTGTCTTCTTGGAGAATTGAACAATTGGCGTTGGTGGTAAAGAACTTTTCTGTGGCCAATACAATTATGAATTCCGTTGATGCCATTTCCTTCTCTTCTAATTGTAAATCATGACAATGATAATGTGGATGACAGAAATTACAACAAAACAACACTGATGCTTGTTACTGCTGTTGCTACTTCTGCTGGTGGTGGTGGTGATGATGATTATGATGATACTACTACTGCTACAACTACTGCTCCTACGACTACTACTATTAACACTATGACTACTAGCGCTGCCACTACTACTGCTCCTACGACTACTACTATTAACACTATGACTACTAGCACTGCCAAAAACAACAAGAAAAACAATACTGATGATAATAATAACAGTGTAATGAGAATAATAATGATAACAATAACAACAACAACGATAATAGTAATAGTAATAATAACAACAACAATAATAATGATAGTAATAATAATAATAATAATAATATAATTACATTACAACAACAATAATAATAATAATAAATAATAATAATAATAACAAATATAATAATGATAATAATAATAATAATAATAATAATAATAATAATAATAATAATAATAATAATAATAATAATAATAATAATAATAATAATGATGATGATAATAATAATAATAATAATAATGATAATAATAATAACAATAACAATAATAATAATGATAATAATAATAATAATAATAATACTAATAATAAAAAATAGAAAAAAAAACCCATTTTGTTCTCCCATCACTCTGATAGATGTACAGGCACATTGATCAACACTACCTGGTGTTGGTCATCAAATCAGACAGAAAACTTATCACAGAGGCAGGTGTTGTTCTGTAGGCACTGTGTTAAAAAAAGTCCTGTGACTTTGGGTTCTGCATCATTGATGCCTGTAGTGTCCTTATTAAGTTGGATCTGAACGGCTCTGTTGAACCCCACCAAAGTGACCAGGCATCAATGCAAAATCTTCTTTGGTGGGTGGCCACATGGCAGATTGACATTGCTGGCTCCCATGGCTTTCTTGCTCTAGGACTTAGACTTTGAGTGAACTTGGGGTTAGCAGTGTGGTTGAGTGTGCGGGATCTTCCTCTTCCTTATCTTATGCAGGCTTAACCCTTTGACTCCAGCACCTTATCCACCAACTGTAAAAATGAACCCTTTGACTCTCTCACCACATCTACCAGCTTCTTGCAGGAAACTGGTGGATGGGGTGAGGGAATCAAAGGGTTAAGTTTTTGGCTTTGCTGGCATGGTTGACCATGCAGGATGCTGGTGAACGGGGTGCTGGAGTCAAAGGGTTAAGCTTCTGCTTGTACTCCTTGTCTAAGCATATAGATTCAAAGAAACCTACCTATCTCCTTACAGCAGGAGTGATTTGCATGCATGACGTTCTTTATCCTGCAATGAAAAGCAGCAATACTCTGTCTTTGGGAAGTTAAGGAGAGAATGTGAAAGAAATACATGTGAATGATCTAGAATGCAGAAATAAAAGGAAAAGCAGGGTCTTGTGAGGAAAAGAGGGTATAACAGGAAAAAGGAACCCCTAACTACCTAAAAGCAATCTAGGTAGGTTCTAAAACAGGAGGGGATTTTAAATTCTGGATCGCAGTACCCCGATGCCAGGATGATATGTGATCAATACCACTGAAGCATTGCAGAGGATGTTATAAAACAACAACAACAACAACAACAAAACGACAACAACAACAAGACCAATAAAAACAACAACAAAAATCATGCTACAAAAGAAAGAAAGAAAGAAGAAAAAAAAAAGGGGCTTGTTGACACCACTAAAATGATTGGCATATAAAGGAGTGCTGCGAGCATTCCAGGTGTCATCACGATGTAGATTTGGATTGAGTACATGCGATCAGCTTCCACTTTTCTTTTTCTAGTTTCATCTGTCTGCTTGTACTATCTTAGGTGTTGCGGAAGGTAAAACTGCGGTCAGCAGCATACTGTGGATGTCAAAGCCTTTTCATTGAGGTCTTCCTTGATCTGCCGATGTTTCAAAACCCACTTTCCCCCGTAACCCTTTGACTCCCGCACCCTGTTCACCTGCACCTTTCACTGTCAACCATGCTAGCAAAGCATAAACTTAACCCTTTGACCCCATCATCCTACAGGAAGCTGGTGGATAAGGTGAGGGAATCAAAGGATTAAGTTTTTGCAGCAGGTGGACAGGGAGCGGGAGTCAAACAATTAAAGTTCTTTTCTTCTTCTTTTTTTTTTTTTTTACAATACACAAAGTCATTTACAATATAACACCGCCATTGACTTCTTTGTTGAACTTCAAGACCATCATGGCGGGGATGTGTACCGTGGTCAGATGACAAAACCACTTATTCTCTGCTGATGAGCATGATGGTGGATTGGTGTTGTTGCCACCATTTCTCTTATTTGGGTGATTTGATCATATCAAGTCTCATTTCTACAGGTCTGATAATTAAACAAGAGCAAAAATGTCCGCATCTGAAATCAGGGAGATCGTTAGGCAACAGTAAGCTAAAATGTAGTCTGTTATTGAAAAAAAAAAAGAACTTCACAGAGAGAGAGACAGAGAGAGAGGAGAGAGAGAGAGAGAGAGAGAGAGAGAGAGAGAGAGAGAGAGAGAGAGAGAGAGAGAAACTTCAGTGATATTTCATTTTCCAGTCATACAAGTTATTAGCTAACAGCCATTTTCCAACTTGTCATTACTAATCTACTCATCTGCTTAGAACTAAAACCAGAAATACATCAATAAATCAATGATATAGGTCACATATGAAAATCAAACAGCAACAGCATTTGTTGTCTGAGAGAGAGAGGGGGGGGGGTATGCTTCAAACACGCACACACACACATACACACACACACACACACACACACACCACACACACACCACACACACACACACACACACACACACACACACACACACACAAACAAACAAACAACAAGCAAACAAACAACATGCTCAGTTTTTCTTCATAGAAAGCACAATGGTCTCAAATGGGTTACCATTTCAAGGGACGCAACCACAA
This sequence comes from Monoplex corrugatus, assembly GCA_030674185.1. Classification (NCBI taxonomy): domain Eukaryota; kingdom Metazoa; phylum Mollusca; class Gastropoda; order Littorinimorpha; family Ranellidae; genus Monoplex; species Monoplex corrugatus. Next base: position 22,020,571 of record JAPXFY010000024.1, read on the forward strand.
GAGATCTTGCCTCATCTGAATGTAACAGGTGCTTTCCCTTTAATCGTCGGTTCTCGATTGCTATTGGTGTCTAACAGCTGATCAAATTGACAAAGTAAACAAAACATAACAATCCAACGTAACACAACACATCGTGACACCAGTATGTAAATAGACAATGTACTTGAAATTATTTTATGTATATAATCATATTTCGTGTTCATTTCTTGTTGCCACAATGGTTAAAAAGAAAGGACCTATGAAACTCAAAGCTGAAACCCAAGAATGATTGAAAGGGTGGTGATGGTGGTGTGGTGGTGATGGTAGTGAAGAGACCAGTTTTTATGTTGCCGGCCGGGCTTGAGCTCAGAACATAGATCTTGAGTCCACGGCTCTATCAAAAGAGCCAACCAACCCGCATAAAATAAACAGCTATCAACCATACATGTACACAGTGGAAAGAAGTGTCGTCGTGCCGAAAACAGATCATGGGAAGCAATCAAAAAAAGTATGCCGCTGTTATTTAACTGAGTTGCCTCCCGTGGACTGCAGTTTGGGTATTCCCTCGCTGCCTCTGTCCCATGGTCACTTTTGACTATTTTTGTGTGTGTGACTAATTGAGCGTTAGATCGATGGACTGATGAATGATTGCTTGATTGACTGAGGGAGTGAGAGAATGACGGATTAAGTGAGTAAGCTAATGAATGATTTTAAAACCGAATAAGCACTAGAATGCTTTTTTTTTTTTTTAAATGCAAGCAATATTAATGAATATTAACGACAGACTCTTGTCATTACATCGTCTCCTAAGCGTTTATTTGAAATGTGATAGCACATTAAATGTGCAATGTTTTATTTTTTTGAGTTTTTTTTTTTTCGTTCAGCCTCGCTTCAGAAGAAATATCCCCATTACCATGTGGATAAAGCATTGTAATTGTTGTTAATATTACTAATTTTTGATCATTTTCGTTTTTACTCAAATAAATGAATCTGAAATATAAGTCGTTTACTAGGCTGTGCAAACAAGAGCAAGATGTTCTGTGGGTTCTTTTCCACATTACCTGTCTGTCTGCATTCATCATCATCATCAGGTGCCCTGCCAAATGGCATTAGCGACCATGGACTTCCATCCATCTCTATCTCTCGTTGCCCCTAGCATCTCCCCCACCCTCCTCGTCCCCAGCCACTCTTCTAGTCTGTCCAGCATTCTCTCCCTGGGTCTACCTGGTGCTCTCTTTCCCTCCAGCTTTCCCGTTGTGACCACGTGCTCCAAATCCCCCTTCCTCATAAAATGGCCTATAAATGCTGCCTGTCTTTTCCTAATCTTCCTTATGAGTGATCTACTTGTGTCTGCCTCCATCAAGACT
>JAPXFY010000024.1:22029416-22034416 GCA_030674185.1 Monoplex corrugatus
AAAAACAACAACAACATGAAAACATGCACGCACGCACTCACGCACACACACACACGCACACACGCACACGCACACGCACACACGCACACACACGCACACGCACGCACACACATACACACACATATATACACACACATACACACACACATACACACACACATACACACACATACATACACACACACACACACACACACACACACCACACACACACACAGACACACACACGCAACACACACAAAGAAAGAATTTGGCGTTCATTCAATACAGATTCATCGTACTAGGGTAATTCCTTATACGCTCTACCCAAATCTGCCAGGAATTAGGACGCAGACTCCCTGAGCCACACAAAACCATATACGCTGGCAGGGTCTTGAATTGGGGATGGGGGAAGGGACCAATGAAACACTAAGCTGACACCACCAGAATGATGGAAACATTATGCTTGGCAGTGAACAGACTTTTTCTTAATGTTGCGGACTGGGATTAAACTCAAGATATCAGATCTTGGGATGACTACCAATGAAAACAATATACCAGCCCGCAGCCCACATAATCATAAAAAAAAACAATAAAAAAAACAACAAAACAAAAAAAAAAAACCAAACAAACAAACAAACAAACGAAAAATAACCAAACAAACAAAAACCAAAAAACCCAACCAACCAACCGACCAACGACCAACCAACCAACCGACCAACCAACCAACCAACCAACCGACCACCAACCGACAAACCGACCGACCAACCAACCAACCGACAAACGACGACCAACCAACAACCAACCAACCAACAAACCAACCAACCAACAACCAACCAACCAACAACCAACCAACCAACCAACCAACCAACAACCAGCAACAACAAAGAGACGAGAGAGAAGAGAGAGAGAAAGAGAGAGAGAGAGAAGAGAGAGAGAGAGAGAGAGAGAGAGAGAAGAGAGAGAGAGAGAGAGAGAGAGAGAGAGAGAGAGAGAGAGAGAGAGGAGAGAGAGAGAGAGAGAGAAGAGAGAGAGAGAGAGAAGAGAGAGAGAAAGAGAGAGAGAAGAGGAGAGAGAGGAGAGAGAGAGAGAGAGAGAGAGAGAGGAGAGAAGAGAGAGAGAGAGAGAGAGAGAGAGAACATGACCACACAAACAGAATACCAGACAGATGTTTTCAGCAAACTTAGATTTAGTACAGTCTTGATTATGTCTGGCATTTGGAGAGAAAACCAGACATATTCTTCAGCTAACTGAGATTTAGCACAGTCTTAATTATGTCTGGCATTTGGCTTATATTTGTATAATGATATAATGTGTGCGCACTTTTGTTGGTCTGATTAACAGTCCGGACACCTCAAAGCCCGAAAACCTTGTAAGCATGAACGTCTGAACCCAAAAGCCTGAGAAATGGAACCCGGCCCATGAAAGTCTGAAAGTGTGACAGCCAGGAAGAGCTTGAAAATCTGAAATACCATCGTTATGTAGGGTTGGAGTTATGGCATATGCCCTAGTTGCTGTCATCATGTTGGTGGGCAGATGAGATATATGTCGTACTGATTGGGAGTGATTTATGTATTGGATTTTCTTATCAGATGCTGGTTTGGTAAGTTTATACTCGATGTATGGTTTTGTTTCCATTCGTTTCCATTCGTTTTGTTTTGTTTTTTTACATTACAGATTAGATACATGTTTTATACAATGTGCCTAGATTAGATAAGATAATGTAGCCTAGTTTGAAATTAGTCATGTACTAATTGAGATTGAGATATAAGCCAGATTGAGATTAGATGCTGTACCTAGGTTGAGATTAGATACATATTTATTACAATGTTGCCTAGATGTACCATTGATAGATGATACAAGTATAAGATAAAGCCCATACTCTAGGTAGGACTTCAGGATCTTGCCAGGCATTGGGCTTATTACAGGCTTAGAGCTGATGCCACGTTCACTGTGGGTCTTCGCCCATCATATGGCATCAGTGGCGTCAATGTATATGGAATTTGTACTGAGCGCGGAGACGTTGTCTTGAGAAACTGAAACTGACACTACTGCTTGCTGTATTTAGTGAATGATTTTATCTGTTGGGACGACGGTATTTTTCTGTGTTTTATGATAGATTTGTGATTGTTTTGTAGATAGATACGAAAATGACGTGCTTGCGTAAGCACGTTTGATTTTCCAAATGTAGATGAATAAAGGAGTATTGGATTGAACTAAATAAATTGGAAACAAAGGCCCAACCGTTCCACATGCCGCGGTAGGGGTGGTGAGCACCAATGGCGACACCCGCCCAGAAAAGAATTATGTAGTGAGCACATGAAAGAATCATGCTTGGTATCACCTGGAAAGATCGCAAAATGGTTCAGAGGATCAGAGAAATATACATTATACATATATACCGACGCATAAATATATAAATGAATAAATAAATGAATGAAGAAATAATTAGATAAAGATAAAAAAAATAAGTAAGTAAACAAATTAATAATAACTAAATAAATAAATAAATAAATATACAAATAAATAGATAAATAAATAGAGAAAACGGTTCAGTGGATCAGAAAATATACATTATACAAATATACCAATGCATAAACATATAAATGAATATATAAACGAATGAACAAATAATTAGATAAAGAGAGAAAAAATAAACAAGTAGATGAATGAATGAATGAATAAATAAATAAATAAATAAATAAATAAATAAATAAATAAATAAATAAAAAAAAACACAACAAATTAATCAATTAAATGAATAAAATAGATATAAAACAAAAACAAGCCCACGTCTTTCTGATGGGATGAACTGACACAAACAAACAAACAAGCCACCAACCAAACCAACCAACCAACCAACCAACCAACCAACCAACCAACCAACCAACCAACCAACCAACCAACCAACCAACTACAACCAACCAACTAACCAACCAAAACCTCATCAACTAATACCATTAGCAGTACACACACGTACACGCACGCACTCGCGCACGCACACGCTCACGCATGCGCGTGCGCGTACACACACACACATGCAAACACACACACACACACACACATACACACACACGCACGCACAATCACTCACTCCACTCACTCACTCACTCAGTCACTCATTCACTCACTCATTCACTCACTCACTCACTCACTCACTCACTCACAAGCAAAACACATCAAACATATACGCTACACGCGTGCGTGCGCAGACCACAGACACACGACACACACACACACATACACAACACACAACACACACACACACACCACACACACACACACACACACACATTGTCTAAAAGCACTTGTGTGAACAGGCATAAAAAAGAAATCATTCACCCCATTCCTCATTTTTATCCTAACGAATGAATAAAAGCATTGGAGACAAATCGACAAATATTTCTCAAAGGATGTTTAACAACGTCAGAAAGAAAACACTGAAAGAAATACTGAAAATCTGACAAATAATTATGGATTCAATACACGTAATGGCTATAATCTATCTTCGTCCATGCCTTGGCACCGCTTGTTATTTTGCATACAATTTGGTGTTTCTTTAATTTTGTTGTTTTACGAACACAGCCAATGAAGAAAGGTCAACAGCCTTCCGTTCGTTCAAAGGACAAATCACTGTTTTTTCTTCTTGTTTTGTTACTACACTGTTTAATCTCTGTCTCTCTCTGTCTGTCTGTCTGTCTGATTATGCGTCTTCTGTCTGTCTGTCCTCGTCTCTCTGTCCTCCCTTTCTCTCTTCTCTCCTCTCTCCTTTTTCTCTCTCTCTCTTCTCTTTCTCTTCTCTCTCCCTCTCCTCTCTTCTCTCTCTCTCTCTCTCTCTTTTTCTCTCTTCTCTTCTCTTTTTTCTCTTCTTTCTCTCTTCTTGTTCTTTCTCATTCTGTTATCTCTTCTCTGTTCTCTGTCTGTCTTCTTTCTCTCTTCTCTCTCTTCTCTCTCTTCTCTCTTCTCTCTCTCTTCTCTCTCTCTCCTCTCTTCTTTTCTCTCCTGTTCTCTCTTCTCTCTCTTTCTCTCTCTCTCTCTCTCTCTTTTCTCTCTCTCTCTCTCTCTCCTTTCTTCTCTCTCTCTCTCTTCTCTCTCTCTCCCTCTTCTCTCTCTCTCCTTGTCACTCTCTTCCTCTGTCTCTGTCTGTCTGTCTGTCTGTCTCTCTCTTCTCTCCCCCTCTCTCTCTTTCAATCACTTAATCTAAATGACGAATATTCTTTAATACAATTATCATACGTACGAATATTCTATAATATTCTATAGTATAATTATATTCTGTAGGGATATTCTTTTGTAAAATCATCTTTTATAGGAGTTTATGCTCTTCTGTCTGTCTGTCTTTCACTCAGTCAGTCTGTTGATCTGTGCCTGTCTGCCTGAGAGCATTTGAAAGACTGAAACCATAAACGTTGATGGTTTCCAGAGGACAGACTGAGGCCTCTCAGTCTGACACAGAGCCTGATGGAGCCGTGAGTTTAGCAGTGTGATGTGTGATTATCACTTCCCCTCACTGTCAGACCTGATACCAGCCATCACTCACTGATTGGCACTCACACCTGGCCTTTTACACCAGCTAATACCACCCATTGTCCGTCTCTGTGCGTTGGTCTGTTGGGACATTGTAGTAGCTCAGTCTGTGAGCTGGCTCTCTGTATCAGAATGCTTGACTGAAAAATGGACGATATGTTAGAATAAACTAAATACACGAAATATACACCACACAAAGTGCATGAATAAGTAAATAAGTGAATAAATGAATAAATGAATGAATAAATAAATAAATAAATAAATAGTTAAATAAATAAACATATGATAATAATAAATAAATAAAAAATGAATAAATGGATAAATACATAAATAAACAAACAAACAAATAAATAGATAAATAGTAATAAATAAATAAAGTAAACGAATAAATAGATAAATAAATGAATAAGTAAAGAAGTAAATAAACAAATAAATAAATGAAGAAAAAGAAAAAATAAGCCCACGTCTATTTAATGGATGAATTAACAAAAACA
>JAPXFY010000024.1:22039416-22041916 GCA_030674185.1 Monoplex corrugatus
GCTTCAAGCTCGTAGTCATCAATGGTGATGGCTGGTGGAGATGGCGTGTCTTGGCCCAGGACGTTTGTCTTCTTAAGACTGATGGTCAAACCAAAATCTTTGCAGGCCTGGGAGAAGCGGTCCATTAGTGACTGCAAGTCCCGCTGAGTATGGGTCACAACTGCGGCATCGTCGGCAAATAGCATGTCTCTGATGAGGGCTTCACGGACCTTTGTCCTTGCTCTGAGGCGGGCGAGGTTGAAGAGCCTGCCATCTGATCTGGTCCGCAGGTGGATCCCTTCTTGCGCTGTGCTGAACGCATGCCTCAGGAGGAGAGCGAAGAAGATTCCAAAGAGGGTTGGGGCCAGGACGCAGCCTTGTTTCACACCGCTGCGTACGTCGAAGGGCTTGGAGAGGTTTCCGTTGAACTGCACCATCCCTTTCATGTTTGAGTGGAAGGACTCAATTAAGCTGTGCAGACATACATACATGCATACATACATACATACATACATACATACATATTTACATACATACATAAAGACAGACAGACAGACAGACAGACATACAGACAGACAAACATACAGACAGAGACACACACACATACACACACACATACACACACACACACACACACACACACACACACACACACACACACACACACACATACACACACACATTATCTAAAAGCACTTGTGTGAACAGGCATAAAAAGAAATCATGCACCCCATTCCTCATTTTTATCCTAAGGAATGAATGCAAGCAATAGCGACAAATGGACAAATATTTCCCAAAGGATGTTTAACAACACCAGAAAGAAAACACTGAAAAATCTGACAAATAATTATGGATTCAGTACACGTAATGGCTATAATCTTTCTTCGTCCATGTCTGGGCAGCACTTGCTTATTTTGCATGCAATTTGCTGTTTCTTTAATCTTGTTGTTTTATGGCAACAGCCAAGGAAGAAAGGCCAACCAGCCTTCCGTTCGTTCAAAGAACACATCACTGTTTTTATTTTCTTTCTTGTTGTATTACTGCACTGTTTAATCTATCTCTGTCTCACTGTCTGTCTGTTTCTCTGTCTGTCTGTTTGTCTGTCTGTCTGTCACTCTGTCTCTTTATCTCTATCTCTTTCTGTCTCTCTGTCTGTCTGTTTCTCTGTCTGTCTGTCTCTCTGTCTCTTTATCTCTGTCTCTGTCTGTCTGTCTCTCTGTCTCTCTTTCTCTCTTGTTCTTCTCTTTCTCTCTTCCCTTTCTCTCTCTCTCTTTCTCTCTCTTTATTTCTCTCTCTCCTTCTCTCTCTCCTTCTCTCTCTCTGTCTCTCTCTCCTTCTCTCTCTCTTTATCTCCCTCCTCTCTCGCTCTCACTCTCTCTCTCTCTCTCTCTCTCTCTCTCTCTCTCTCTCTCTCTCTCTCTCTCTCAGCGGGCCTCTGTAGCTCAGTTGGTTTGAGCGTCGGATTCACATGCTAATGGTTGTGGGTTCGAATCCCGGGGTGCGCTACATTAAATCTGGCCTTCTCACTGTCCCATCTTAGCATCATTGTTGTTCTGGTGGTGTCAGTATAGGATTAGATAAGTCCCCCATTGCCCCCATTTTCCTGGGATGGTTATCCCCGTCGGCCATATCACCTGAGGTGGGTGCTGACGTAAAACTGAATCAAATCAAATCAATCAATCTCTCTCTCTCTCTCTCTGTCAATCACTTAATCTAAATGACGAATATTTCATAGTGTAATTATCATATATACAAATATTGTACAATACTCTGTAACATAATTATCTTTTGTACGAATGTTTAAAATATGATGATCTTCTATAGGAGATTATGTTCTTCTGTCTGTCTATCTGTCTGTCTGTGTCAGTCAATCTGCCGATCTCATTCTGTCTGTCTGTCTGTCTAGAATGTCTCTGTCTCTTCCTCTTTTTCTCTCTCTCTCTTTCTCTCTTTCTATGTCTCTCCCTCTGTCTCTGTCTGTCTGTCTCTCTTTCTTTCTCTCTCTCTCTCTCTCTCTCTCTCTCTCTCTGTGTGTGTGTGTGTGTGTGTGTGTGTGTGTGTGTGTCTGTCTGTCTCTCTCTCAATTACTTAATCTGTATGACGAATATTTTATCACTTTACTGACTGATTATCTTTTCTAAGAGATTATATTTTTCTGAGCCAGCATTTGTATTTTTATGAAAACATATTTATTACATAATGATGATAATGGTAGTGACAGTTTCTACACGTTGAAAAATTCTGCTTTTTCTCTCGTCTTTCTCTTTACGCTGTCTTCCTCTCTCTGCCCTCTCTTTCTGCATCTCTCTCTCTCTCTCTTTCTCTCTTTCTCTATTTCTCTCTCTCTCTTTCTCTATTTCTCTCTCTCTTTGTTCATTCTTCTCTCTCTCTCTCTCTCTCTCTCACTCTCTATTCTCTCTCTCTCTTCTCTATTTCTCTCTCTTTCTTTCTCTATTTCTCTCTCTTTCTTTCTCTATTTCTCTCTCTCTTCTTTCTCTATTTCTCACTCTCTCTCTCTCTC
>JAPXFY010000024.1:22046916-22049416 GCA_030674185.1 Monoplex corrugatus
TCCCTTCCTCCATATTGTCTGTATGTTTGTATGTTATCCCCCTTCCCGCATGTTGTTGTCTGTATGTTATCTCCCTTCCCCCATGTTGTTGTTTGTATGTTATCCCCCTTCCTCCATGTTGTTGTTTGTATGTTATCCCCCTTCCCCCATGTTGTTGTCTGTATGTTATCTCCCTTCCCCCATGGTGTTGTTTGTATGTTATCCCCCTTCCCCCATGGTGTTGTTTGTATGTTATCTCCCTTCCCCCATGTTGTTGTTTGTATGTTATCCCCCTTCCTCCATGTTGTTGTCTGTATGTTATCTCCCTTCCCCCATGGTGTTGTTTGTATGTTATCCCCTTCCCCCATGTTGTTGTTTGTATGTTATCCCCTTCCCCCATGTTGTTGTTTGTATGTTATCCCCTTCCCCCATGGTGTTGTTTGTATGTTATCCCCTTCCCCCATGTTGTTGTTTGTATGTTATCCCCTTCCCCCATGTTGTTGTTTGTATGTTATCCCCCTTCCCCCATGTTGTTGTTTGTATGTTATCCCCCTTCCCCCATGTTGTTGTTTGTATGTTATCCCCTTCCCCCATTTTGTCTGTATGTTATCCCCCTATCCCCATGTTGTCTGTATGTTATCTCCCTATCCCCATTTTGTCTGTATGTTATCCCCCTATCCCCATGTTGTCTGTATGTTATCTCCCTTCCCCCATGTTGTCTGTATGTTATCCCCCTATCCCCATGTTGTCTGTATGTTATCCCCCTTCTCCCATGTTGTCTGTATGTTATCCCCCTTCCCCCATGTTGTTGTTTGTTTGTTATCCCCTTCCCCCATGTTGTCTGTATGTTATCCGCCTATCCCCATGTTGTCTGTATGTTATCCGCCTTCTCCCATGTTGTCTGTATGTTATCCCCTTCCCCCATGTTGTTGTTTGTATGTTATCCCCCGAATAGGGGTTTTGCGCAGGTTCATAGAGTTTGCCAGTTTTACAGGGAGATTTGGTTGGAGCGCATATGAAATGTCCCGGCGCAATGAATCACTCTTGAACAAACTCCACGTACCGTTCGAAAGAAAACGATACTAGTGACAGCTTTTGCCAAAAATATGTCTGGTACGTTATTTTGATCCGTATTATAGATTTATCAGTATCTTCTTATCTAAATCTCCAGCGTCACTCCGACAACCTTTTATAAACCCCAAACTCCGTGTACGTGATGAAATAACGGCAATCGTTTTCAGAAACAGCAGACGACAAGAAGTTTGTTACAAAGCCTAAGTCTAGTCCTTACCAAGGATGGCAAAAAGCGACTTTGCTCCTAAGCACAGTATGCAACTGACAGTTTTGCTGGCAGCAACAGCCTTGGTGCTGGGAGTTTCTGACATCAGCCAAGGTGTGGAAGAAGCAACGTTAGCTGAAAGAATGAACACTGTGGAACGTACCTTAAAAGGAACAGCGAGTTCTGATCATTCAACAAATGGAGAAACTGTCTCGGCAGGAACTTTTGCCCAAAGGGCTCAATGGAACACTGCACAGGTAGGAAGAACTTTTTGCTCGTCAAGACGAGATGATCAGTATAACAAATTATCTGGAAAAATTGCACGGTGACCACGATGAAGAGCTGGGGCAACAGGACAAGGATATTCATCAACTGAAGCAAGCTGTCCAACAACTGGAAGCAGGGCAGGCCCAGAGGACTTGTGGGACACAGGCTCTTCAGAGATCATCCCGCGTTCCTAAGGCACACGCTACTGAAGGTGAAGAGATGCAAAACTGAAGACAAAAGGCCTGACCCCGGCATGAACGCAGATTTCTCAGAACCTCACGGCATGCAGGAACGATCTGATGTGACATATAAATAAGTCTTACACTATGCCTTGAGTCTATACACTCTGTGATGTATAAATAGGTTTTAAACTATTCCTTGAGTCTATACAATTTGTGACGTATAAATACGTCTTAAACTATGCCTTGAGTCTGTACAATTTGTGACGTATAAATACGTCTTAAACTATGTCTTGAGTCTATACAATGAATAGGTCTTAAACTATGTCTTGAGTCTATACAATTTGTGACGTATAAACAGCTCTTAAACTATTCCTTTATAGAATTTGTGACGTATAAATAGGTCTTAAACTATTCCCTGAGTTTGTACAACTTGTGACTTGTAGGTAGGGTCTTGAACCATGTTTTAAGTCTGTGTGATTTGTGACTTATGAATAAGTCTTAAACCATAGCTTGAGTCTGTGCGATTTGTGAGTTATGAATAGGTCTTAAACCATCTCTTAAGTCTATACACATAGGACTTCAACCATGCCAAGAGTATATAACAGGTCTTAAATCATGCCTTGAGTCTGTACAATTTGTGACCTATAAATAAGTCTTAAACCATGCATTAAGTCTACACAACCTGTGACTTCTAAACAGGTCTTAAACCATGCCTTCAGTCTACACAATCTGCGACTTATGAATATGTCTTAAACAATTCTTTGAACCTATACGATATGTGACTTGAAAAATA
>JAPXFY010000024.1:22069416-22089416 GCA_030674185.1 Monoplex corrugatus
CACACACACACACGCACACACACTCACACACATACACACACGCACACGCTCGAACGCACGCTCACACACATGTATGAGGCACGCACACATACACACTATCATCATCATCATCATCATCATCATTAATACCTCCTCACCACCACCACCACCACCACCACCACCACCACCACCATCACCATCATCATCGTCATCATCATCATCATCATCATCATCATCATCCATCTACGAATCAAAAACTGGTGATTCAGATGAAGATCGAAGCCACAACCACTGCGTTATCAACACTGCACTTTAAAACAAACAGACACATAAACAAAGAAAACAAACAAAGACACACAGACAAACGTCTGCGCTATCAACCTGGGGATCTGAAACAAACAAACAAACAAACAACCAACAAACAAACAAACAAACAAACAAACAAACAAACAAACAAACAGCCAGCAATTAAGCAAACAAACAAAGAGACCCACTAACCAACAAACCAATGAACTCATCAACCAACCAACCAACCAACCAACCAGCCAATCAAACCCCTACTCACCCACCAACTAACCATTCAAGTAACCCAAACCAAACTACATTCTGCCCTGTAGGTCTAATCTACAACTCTTGCGTTATCAGCACTCTACTAAAAATAAATGAATGAATGAATGAATGAATAAATGAATAAATGAATAAATGAATAAATGAATAAATGAATGAAGAAATGACTGAATGATTAGTGAGTGAATCGATCAATCAATCAATCAATCATTCAATGGATGATTGAATGAATGAATGAATCAATCAATCAATGAGGGTCGAACCCACGAACCCTACATTACCAGTAGGGACTGACTGACTGACTGACTGGCTGACCTTGACTGACTGACTGATTGACTGACTAATTAGCTGACTGACTGACTGACTGACTGACTGACCGACCAACCAACGAACTAGCTGACTGACTGACCAGCCAACCAACCGCCTAACTAACCAAGCCACCGAGTCAGCGAGCAACCGACCGACGGACTGACTAATTGACTGACTGACTGACTGACTGACTGACTGACTATCTAATTAACTAACTAGCAACCGACTGATGCCTACTGCCCACCTACGTACCTCTCTATCTGTTGTTATTGTGTTTAAAGTCCAGCCGACTGCGCAAGCAATATCAGAGCTATAACCATCTCAGAAAGTACACCATGCCTCACAGAAGAACAAACTAAGATCAGTAAAAGAAATTAAGTACGTAATCAATGCATTCGAGCACTTATGTGAGGATATGCCCCTGACGTTGACCACTCCCCAACCCATTACCAGCGGATTAAAAGAAAGATCGGAATACAAATGTAAACATAACTAAAGACCCAAAACTTATATAGAAACGGTCTAAATAACCTAAAATTGACTCTTCACATCACATTTCCTGAAGTCAGAATGCGCTTAGTACATGCACCCAATTAAAAAATAAGAGAAAGTATGTCAGACTTTATCGAACATATACAGGTGAATGGACCAGCAAGCAGAAAATGATAGGAGAAATGCAAAAGCAATGAACAAGGCAGAATCCAGAGAGTGACGAAAGAGGAAATTTCTAGCACAAAATTTCAGAAGGTGGGAATACTATTTACACTGAAAGCCTTCGCAACCCACTGGGACCTACTTCCTACCTACCTACCTACCTGCCTATTTACCTATCTCCTACCTACCTACCTACCTACCTACCTATCTACCTACCTGCCTATTTACCTACTACCTACCTACCTACCTACCTATCTACCTCCCCTATCTATCTATCTACCTACCTACTCTACCTACCTGCCCCTCCCTCCCTATCTACCTACCTCCTCCTTCCCTCTTATCTACCTACCTACCTACCTCCCTATCTACCTCCCTCCTCCCTTCCTCCATCTACCTACCTACCTACCTACTACCACCCTCCCTCCCTCCCTATCCTACCTACCTACTACCCTCCTCCTCCCTCACCTCCCTATCTACCTACCTACCTATTACCTCCCTCCCTCCCTCCCTCCCTCCCTACCTACCTACCTACCTACCTATCTACCTCCTCCTACCTCCCTCCCTCCCTCTATTACCTCCCTACCTACCTCCCTATCTACCTCCCTACCTCCCTCCCTCCCTATCTACCTACCTACCTATCTACCCTCCTACCTCCCTCCCTCCCTATCTACCTACCTACCTATCTACCTACCTATCTACCTCCTCCTCCTCTGCCTATCTACCTCCTCCCTCCCTCCCTCCTACTACCTACCTATCTATCTACCTACCTCCCTACCCTCCCTCCCTCCCTCCGTCCCTATCTACCTCCTTACCTACCTCCCTATCTACCTACCTACCTCCCTCCCTCCCTCCCTATCTACCTACCTACCTATCTACCTCTACCTCCCTCCCTCCTACTACCTACCTACCTATCTACCTACCTCTACCTACCTACCCTCCCTCCCTGCCTATCTACCTCCTCCTCCCTCCCTCCTACCTACCCTACCTATCTATCTACCTACCTCCCTCCTCCTTACTACCTATCTACCTACCTACATACCTCCCTACCTCCCTATCTACCTACCTCCCTATCTCCCTACCTCCTCCCTATCTACCTCCCTCCCTCCCTATCTACCTCCCTACTCCCTCCCTATCTACCTCCCTCCCTCCCTATCTACCTCCCTCCCTATCTACCTCCCTCCTTCCTATCTACCTCCCTATCTACCCTCACTCCCTCCCTCCCTATCTACCTCCCTCCTATCTACCTCCCTCCCTACCTCCCTCCCTCCCTATCTACCTCCTCCCTATCTACCTCCCTCCTCCCTCCCTATCTACCTCCCTACCTCCCTCCTATCTACCTCCTCCTATCTACCTCCCTCCCTCCCTATCTCACCCTCCCTCCCTACCTACCTATCTACCCCTCCCTTCCTCCCTATCTACCTTCCTCCCTCCCTCCCTATCTACCTACCCTCCCTCCCTCCCTATCTACCTCCCTACCTCCCTCCCTCCCTATCTACCTCCCTCCATCCCTCCCTATCTACTCCCTCCCTCCCTCCCTATCTACCTACCTCCCTCCCTCCCTATCTACCTACCTACCCTCCCTTCCTATCTACCTACCTACCCTACCTCCCTACCTACCTACCTACCTCGCTCCCTCTCTATCTACCTACCTACCTACCTCCCTCCCTCCCTATCTACCTACCTACCTAACTAACTAATGAACTAGTAAAAACACTGCTCGCTCGAGAGTCGAATCCAGGACTTCAACGTTATCAGCCTTGGCGCTCTAAGCAACTGATTTAACTGGGCCACTAAAAACAGACAGGTTGTAGCAAGAGCTGGGAGAGAGCACCTAGGTGAAGGGGGGTTGGGGTGGGGGTTGGGGGAGGGCAGAAGGGGAGGGTAGTCTTAAAAAGAGCCCAGTGTCGTTTTAACACGCAAATGGCCCATCCTTTGAGATCACCTGGAGACCTTGCACTAAATTGTTAAGAGTAATAGAAAATTATTTTGCTTAAAACCTGCTTTCGTGTTCGATCACATGCGCAACATAGAGAGGGATGGAGAGAGAGAGAGAGAGAGAGAGAGAGAGAGAGAGAGAGAGAGAGAGAGAGAGAGAGAGAGAAGGAGGGAGAGATAAGAGAGAGAGAGAAACAGACAGACAGACATACAGACAGAGACAGAGACAGAGAGAGAGAGAGACAGACAGACAGAGACAGAGAGAGAGAAGGAAGAGAGATAAGAAGACAGAGAGAGAGAAGACAGACAGGACAGAAGACAAAAGAGATAGAAAAGAAGAGAGGACGAGGAGCAGAAGAGAGAGAGAGAGACAGACAGACAGAGAGAGACAGAAGAGAGACAGACAGACAGACAGAGAGATAGACAAACACACAGACACGAAACACAGCAGGACAGAATACACGACAGACAGACACAAACAGACAGAACACACACACAGACAGACAGACAGACAGACAGACAGACAGATAAATAGAGAGAGACAGATGAGGGGAGGGAGATATGAAAAAATGTGTGCAATTAATGTCTATAAAATCAACTAACGTAAAAGAAAGGCACACGCATGCACACGCACACACATACACACACACACATCCAAACACACACACACGCATGCACATCACACACGCATGCACCACACACACAACACTACACACACACAACACACACACAACACACATCACACAAACACACGCATGCACACACACACACTCACAAACACACAAACACATACGCAAACACACACACACACACACATACACATGCACTCACACACGCATGCACACACACACTCACAAACACACAAACACATACGCAAACACACACACACACACACACATGCACCACATACACACCACGTACTCACACATACAAACATACACACACACACACATTAAAAACGTACACGAATTCAGAGCATATAAATATCATAAAAAAAAAGCAGGAGGACGAAGAGGGGGAGGGGTGCGGGGGGGGGGGGGGGGGGGGGGGGGGGGGGGGGGGGGGGTGGTTGTGGTGAAAGAGCCATGATTGTTGTGTTCGCAGAATCACTGGAAAGCTTTTTTTTTTGCTTACTGTCTTTGCTAAATTCACAAATATATAAGTATCGCCAAATTGCATGCAATTTAAAAAACAAGTTCAGAGACATGGAAGAAGATAGATTATAGCCATTACGTGTATTGAAATCCATAATCATTTGTCAGATTTTTTCAGTGTTTTCTTTTTAACGATGTTAAACATCCTTTGGGAATATTTGTTCATTTGTGGCATTTGCTTTTTTTTTTCTTTTCTTTAGATTTGTGTGTGAAGAGAGGAGAGAGAGGAGAGAGAGAGGGAGAGAGAGAGAGAGAGTGTGTGTTGTGTGTGTGTGTGTGTATGTGTGTGTGTGTGGTGTGTTGTGTGTACGTGCTTGTGTGTTGTATGTGTGTGTTGTGTGTGTGCTTGTGCATGTGTGTGCTTGTTGTGTGTGTGTGTGTGTGTGTGTGTGTGTGTGTGTGTGTGTGTGTGTGTGTCTTGTGTGTACGTGCTTGTGTGTTGTATGTGTGTGTGTTGTGTGTGTGTCTGCTTGTGTGTGTGTGTGTGGTGTGTGGTGTGTGTGTGTGTGTGTGTGCTTGTGTGTACGTGCTTGTGTGTTGTATGTGTGTGTTTGTGTGTGCTTTTGCTGTGTGTGTGTGTGTGTGTGTGTGTGTGTGTGTGGTGTGTGTGTGTGTGTGTGTGTGGTGTATGTGTGCGAGTGTGTGTGTGTGTGCTGTGTGTGTGTGTGTGTGTATGTGTGTGTGTTTTATTAGTATAAGTCGTTACAATCAAGTTTATACAGTGTTTGGGATTTTTCTCTGTTTTTCATGAGGAAGATGTGGGGTTACTTTTGTGTGCGTTCGTCTTTAGTTTTATGTCATATGTTTCTGTTGCATTTCTGTCATTTCTGGGCTTACGTTTTGTGTTATTTTTGTTTTGTTTTGAAATTTCATTTTAATCTTCATCTGTGCGCTTGATTTTGTGTGTTGATATTTATTTTAACATGTAAAGTGAAAGTGTACCTGCGAGCTTACTCCTGTGTGTGAGGTTGTTGTTTTAAATCATACGTAGTGCGTGGGTTTGTTTGTGTTGTATTGTTTCATGTTATCTTCTGTTTTGCTCTAGATTCTGAGTTCCAACGCGTGCCCTGGGTTAATACCCAATTTGTTTTCTCAGCAACAGACCAAAGGACAGAAAAACGATATGTGTTATTATTATGCAGGTGAAAGAGGCCAAGTGTCAGTGACAAGTAGTGAGCGATGGCTGGTATCAATGGAAGTGATAATCACACATCACACTGCTAAGCTCATCGCTCCATCAGGATCTGTCCCCTCGCTGGGAAGTGTCAGTCTGTCTTCTCTCACGCCATCAGTTGTCACAATTTATTTCT
Source organism: Monoplex corrugatus (assembly GCA_030674185.1). Lineage (NCBI taxonomy): Eukaryota > Metazoa > Mollusca > Gastropoda > Littorinimorpha > Ranellidae > Monoplex > Monoplex corrugatus. Next base: position 22,075,325 of record JAPXFY010000024.1, read on the forward strand.
GTCCTTCAGATACTGTAAGGCTTTACGGTTTGTGGATTTTCGTTACTTTTTTTGTATGCTTACACGCCATGCGATTTTGTTCTTGGGTTATATCAGGTGTTAAGACTATTATTTAGTGCTGCTTATTTTAGCGTTGAGACTGTTATTAATGTTCAGGCTATTATTTCAGTTTCAGGCTGTTATTTCAGACTGTTCAGATGTTATTTTTAATGTTTCAGACTGTTATATGTTCAGAGTATTTTAACTGTTTCAGACTGTTATTTAACTGTTCAGACTGTATTTAACTGTTAGGCTGTTATTTTAACTGTTCAGGCTGTTATTTCATGTTCAGACTGTTATTTTATGTTCAGACTGTTATTTCAACTGTTCAGACTGTTATTTCAACTGTTCAGACTGTTATTGTAACTGTTCAGACTGTTTTATGTCAGGCTGCTTATTTTAACTGTTAGGCTTGTTATTTCACGTAGACGTTATTCAACTGTTCAGGCTGTTATTTTAACTGTTCAGGCTGCTATTTTAACTGTTCAGACTGTTATTTCAACTGTTCAGACTGTTATTTCAACTGTTCAGACTGTTATTTCAACTGTTCAGACTGTTATTTCAACTGTTCAGACTGTTATTTCAAATGTTCAGACTGTTATTTCAACTGTTCAGACTGTTATTTCAACTATTCAGGCTTGTTATTTCAACTGTTCAGACTGTTATTGTAACTGTTCAGACTGTTATTTTAACTGTTCAGACTGTTATTTTAACTGTTCAGACTGTTATTTTAACTGTTCAGACTGTTATTTCAAATGTTCAGACTGTTATTTCAACTGTTCAGACTGTTATTTCAACTGTTCAGGCTTGTTATTTCAACTGTTCAGACTGTTATTTCAACTGTTCAGACTGTTATTTCAACTGTTCAGACTGTTATTTCAACTGTTCAGACTGTTATTTCAACTGTTCAGACTGTTATTTCAACTGTTCAGACTGTTATTTCAACTGTTCAGGCTGTTATTTGAACTGTTCAGGCTTGTTATTTCAACTGTTCAGACTGTTATTTCAACTGTTCAGGCTGTTATTTTAACTGTTCAGGCTTGTTATTTCAACTGTTCAGACTGTTATTTCAACTGTTCAGGCTGTTATTTTAACTGTTCAGGCTTGTTATTTCAGGTGTTCAGGCTTGTTATTTCAGGTGTTCAGACTTGTTATTTCAGGTGCTAAGACTGTTATGCCAGGCGTTCACACGGTTATTTCAGGTGTTTAGACTATTATTGCACGTGTTCAGACTGTTATTTGAACTGTTCAGACTGTTATCTTATATGTTTAGACGATTATTTCAGATATTCAGACTATCATTTCAGGTGTTCAGACTTTCTTATGATTTCAGATTGTCATTGACTCTCATGGATCACAATCGTGACATTACTTAGTGAAGGAAGGGGAGTGGCTGTCAGGCTTGTGTATCTCTATATTGCAGGGAGCTATGCTGGCAAGAGCCTATAGCACCTAATAGGGTCACCCAAGTCAGATAGGTTACAGGGTAAAGGTCACCCACGTCAGACAGGTCACAGGGTAAAGGTCACCCAAGTCAGACAGGTTACAGTGTAAAAATCACAGGATACCGATCACCTCAAGTCAGACAGGTCACAGGGTAAAGGTCACCCAAGTCAGACAGGTCACAGGGTAAAGGTCACCCAAGTCAGACAGGTCAAAGGGTAAAGGTCACCCAAGTCAGACAGGTCACATGGTAAAGGTCACCTAAGTCAGACAGGTCACAGGGTAAAGGTCACCCAAATCAGACAGGTCACAGGGTAAAGGTCACCCAAGTCAGACAGGTCACAGGGTAAAGGTCACCCAAGTCAGACAGGTTACAGTGTAAAAATCACAGGATACCGATCACCTCAAGTCAGACAGGTCACAGGGTAAAGGTCACCCAAGTCAGACAGGTCACAGGGTAAAGGTCACCCAAGTCAGACAGGTCAAAGGGTAAAGGTCACCCAAGTCAGACAGGTCACATGGTAAAGGTCACCTAAGTCAGACAGGTCACAGGGTAAAGGTCACCCAAATCAGACAGGTCACAGGGTAAAGGTCACCCAAGTCAGACAGGTCACATGGTAAAGGTCACCCAAGTCAGACAGGTCACAGGGAAGAGTCCTGACGAACAGTGATCTACTCACTGAAGACAGTGTATGCATGTGGGTAGATATGTTGCGTACACATTGTTGGATCAGAACAACCTGTGTACAGTCATCTGAGAAGACATGACTATGCCTTAAAAAAAAAAGACTTTGGTGTAGTGTCGCCTTCAAAGACCACATCCTTCATCCAGTCTGCAAGACTGATTATTTGAGGCATGACCATGCTAAAACGAAAAACAAAACAAACAAACAAACAAAAAACAAACAAACAAACATAAGAAACAAAACAAAAGAAACAAAACAAAAAACAAACAAGCAAGGAAATCAACCAACCAACCAACCAACCAACCAACCAACCAACTGACCGACCAACTGACCATCCAACCAACCAACAACCAACCAACCAACCGACCAACCGACCAACCAACCAACCCACCGACCAACCGACCAGTCCAACCAACTAACCAACAAACAAACAAACAAACAAATAAAGAGACGAAGAAAAAGAAAGGACAAATATTTCAATGCATATATTTTCAAATTCTATGCCACTCCCTCCAACTGTCTAATTGTCAATCTTGAAAAAAATCTCCACACCACATGGACACCTACCTGTAGGACTGTCAATAATAACATTTAGCAATCACGACATTTATTAAGCTCCACGTCTTAATTTAATATACGTCATTATCATCATCATGTGCTCTGCCGTATGGCGTTGGCGACCATGGCCCTCCATACGAATCTATCCCTTGTAGCTGCAAGTACATCTCCCACCCTCTCTGTCCTCAGCCACATTGCAAGTCCGTCCTATATTTTCTCCCTGGGTCTACTTGGTGTTCTCTTTCCCTCCAGCTTTCCTGTTGTGACCAGGTGCTCTAATTCCACTTTCCTCATAAAATGTCCTATAAATGTTGCTTGTCTTTTCCTAATCTTCATTATTAATGATCTTCTTGTGTCTGCCTCCTTCAAGACATTTCGGTTGCCTTAATTTTGTTCTGACATTGCGTGTTGACTGTCCACGCCTCACAACCGTATAACAGTATCGTTTCTATATAACATTTAAGAACTCTCTTAACATGCACATCAAATTAAACGGCACATTCTCATCAATCATTAAAGCATTCAGTCACAAAAACCAGACCCTAAGGGCAGAAAGCACACGCAAACCGGGAGGGAGAGGAGGGGAGGGGGAGTGGGACGAAGGGGGAGGGGGCGCTGCCAGAAGAGTGTGTGTCCTAATTGTATAAAGCACCTGCTCAGGATGCAAGAAATCCGGGTTTGAATGACGGATCAGCCAGAGATTTTTCTGCCCCTTCCACAAAATCTTGCGTAGTGTTCAAGTTACTAGTCTTTCGGATGAGATGAAAAACCAAGGTCCTGAATGCAGCACGCGCTTATCGCACGTTAAAGATCCCAACAGCAACAAAAGAGTTGTCCCTGGCAATCTTTAAAAAAAAACCCAACCCCCCCCCCCAAAAAAAAAAATCCATTTTCATGTGTAAACAGAAATACGCACATACAGAAAATGAAATGGTGTGCCTGCACTGCGTGACACACTTTCCCAGGGGAGAGCAGTTGAACTTCTACATGGTAAATCCATCAGGGCAAAAAAATAATACAGAGATTTCTTGTCAATCTGTTAGATGATCTCAGCATTTCATTCTCTGCCTTTTTCTGCTACCTCACAAAACCTGTAGATTATCAATGTCTCAGATTTTCAGTTTTTCAGACATTCGTGATTTTCATTAATTGTTAGATTTCTGGGATGGATATTGTTAAATATTCACCCTCTTAAGAGTTTTCAGATTCAGAGATACCAGAACCGATGATGGAGCCAACAGAACTGCACAGACATCAAAACTTTATACAAATAAAAAACAACAACAAAACTTGAATACATATTCAAGATTGTTTTAAAACCAATCTAGCTAAAATAACTGTCTGATGATTACCTATTGGGTTGTGTTTGCATTTTAAAATTTCAAAAACATGCTTTCTTAGCATAAACAAAGTTGATATAAACCACTAGCACTGTTTCTGGACAAGAAGCAAGACAACAAACGAGAAAGCAAGGAATAAATCAAACATACAATCAATCAATGAACCCACAGTATAGACATTTTCAGATCAATCGCTTTCCAACCATTCAGCATATTGATACAGTCATCCCGTTAGGCACTCAACTGCTTAGTCACATCACCAAGCAGTCAATCAATCAGCCAACCAGTCAAGCGATAAACTGTCCAGTATATTTAACGTAGAGTCACAAGTCAACACGCCGAGTCTGTCAACACAAGCGTAGAGATCATCAAGTGTAGCTGCCTTCCACAATCCATTCTCACAGTCTGTCTGGCCTTACCTTCACACCAGCTCGCAGACAACATGGTGGGAAGGGATAACGAACTATAGCATACCCTGGGCTAATACAGTGGATATCACAGGACAGCTGCCAGCATCCGTTAGCAGTCTCGTGTCTCGTTAAAAGGGGTGGTTACCATGGCAATGGGTGGCGGCTTTGCTGTCGGTTTCAGATTGTCGTGGTTTATTCTGTCGGCAGCTTTTATGGTGTGGTATGATGAACTGGATTTACTAACTGCTTCTTATGGATTGTTAGAGTGACAGGTTTTGTCATTCCCTCTGTGTCTGTGTAGTTTGTCTGATTGACTGAGTTTCTTCATGTGTGTGTGTTCATGTATGCGTTCCTTGGTGTGTGTGTTGTGTGTGTGTGTGTGTGTGTGTGCATGCTGTTGTGTGTGTGTGTGTGTTGGTGTTTGTTGTTGTTGTTGTGTGTGTGTGGTGTGTGTGTGTGTGTATGTGTGTGTGTGTGTGTGTGTGTGTGTGCGTGTGTGTGTGTGTGTGTGTGTGTGTGTATGTGTGTGTGTGTGTGTGTTGTGTTGTGTTTTGTGTGTATGTGTGTGTGTGTGTTTGTGTGTGTGTGCGTGTGTGTGTGTGTGTGTGTATGTGTGTGTGGTGTGTGTGTGTGTGTGTGTCTGTGTGTGTGTGTGTGTATGTGTGTGGTGTGTTTGAGTGTGTGTTTGAGTGTGTGTGAACATGTATTAAGTACGCGTGTTGTACAAAGTTTCTGTTGAAGTTTTATATTATAAAAGTTGTGGAGACTATATTTATTATTTTTTTAAAAAAGAAAAATTAATTTTCTGACATTTTCTGATTAATCTTTTGCATTAAAAAAACACAACACTTTTCATAATATTTCTTGAGATTCATGCCAAATGTACCTTTTAAATCATTGCAAAGTGAGGAGGATATGTTTTTAATCAGACAGTATACATCTTAACCTGACAATTGAAGGTTGTTGCTGCTGCTGCTGCTGCTGATGTCAATGATAATTATGATGATTATGATGGTGATGATGATGACAATGCTGCTGCTGCTGCTGCTGCTCATGATGATGATGATGATGGTGATGATGGTGATTATGAATAATCATATTTTTCTGTTATGAATGTATGTTGATAACCTTCTCCCCCCCTCTATCCCTCCTCTCGTTTCCATGTCCTTCTCCTTCCATCATCCTTGTTGCTGGCATCTTCTTTCGTATCTTTTCCCCCACAAGAAAACTACGAAGGCTGATGTCGTTTCTTGATTAATTTTTCTTGCTTGTACTGCCCACTAGAGATTCGTCTGCCATATGACCAAGCTGGGCGAGTTCATATATCGACAATCAGCTAACTGGAAGATGTACGTATGTATCTCTCTCTCTCTCTCTCTCTCTCTCTCTCTCTCTCTCTGTCTCTCTCCGTCTCTCTGTCTGTCTGTCTGTCTGTCTATCTGTCTCTCTCTCTCTCTCTCTCTCTTTATATATATATATACACTGCCATTTCGTTAAGAAAAAGAACCGAAGGAAAAATATGTGTGAATCATTAAAAAAAAAGAAATAAAAACATATCAATTTAACAACAAAAACAACAGACACTGCACACACAGAACAGTATCATTAACAACAGCCTTAAAAAACAATAATAATAATAAAAAAAATAATACTAAAACAACGAAGAAAACAGAGATGATCTACAACCTGCACGCAACTGAGATTTGTTAAAAAAGATAACCAGCAATCCCGTCCGATACGAAGTAGATTTGATTGTTAATCTCGTCTAAGAACCATGTTTAAGGCGATCGTTTTTATCTTTTCTGCTTACACGTGCTGATAAGGAGACCCCACTCAGACACTGAGGTAATACCGAAGTCTTTGTATGGGCAGACAACCAACAGAGACAGAATATGGGTGGTATTATGCTGGTGTAAAAGGCCAGGTGTGAGCGACAAGCAGTGAGTGAGGGCTGGTATCAGGTCTGACAGTGGGGAAGTGATAATCACACATCACACTGCTAAACTCACGGCTCCATCAGGCTCTGACACAGTGGTGTCAGTCTGTCCTATCTCACTCCATCAACTCTCAGTCACCTTATACACCTGAAAGTACACTCTGCAGTGGAGAAGTCACAGAGAACAGCATTCATAGCGTTCTACATCTCTTTTATTTTTCTCTATTCTACCTGAAAGTACACTCTGCAGTAGAAGTCACAGAGAACAGCATTCATAGCGTTCTACATCTCTTTTACTTTTCTCTATTCTACCTGAAAGTACACTCTGCAGTAGAAGTCACAGAGAACAGCATTCATAGCGTTCTACATCTCTTTTATTTTTCTCTATTCTACCTGAAAGTACACTCTGCAGTAGAAGTCACAGAGAACAGCATTCATAGCATTCTACATCTCTTTGTTTTCTCCATTCTACCTGAAAGTACACTCTGCAGTAGAAGTCACAGAAAACAGCATTCATAGCGTTCGACATCTCTTTGTTCTCTCCATTCTACCTAAAAGTACACTCTGCAGTAGAAGTCACAGAAAACAGCATTCATAGCGTTCTACATCTCTTTGTTTTCTCCATTCTACCTGAAAGTACACTATGCTGTAGAAGTCACAAAAACAGCATTCATAGCGTTCTGCATCTCTTTGTTCTCTCCATTCTACCTGAAAGTACACTATGCTGTAGAAGTCACAAAAACAGCATTCATAGCGTTCTGCATCTCTTTGTTCTCTCCATTCTACCTGAAAGTACACTCTGCAGTGGAGAAGTCACAAAAACAGCATTCTTAGCGTTCTACATCTCTTTGTTCTCTCCATTCTACCTGAAAGTACACTCTGCAGTAGGAGAAGTCACAGAAAACAGCATTCATGGCGTTCTACATCTCTTTGTTTTCTCCATTCTACCTGAAAGTACACTATGCTGTAGAAGTCACAAAAACAGCATTCATAGCGTTCTACATCTCTTTGTTCTCTCCATTCTACCTGAAAGTACACTCTACAGTAGGAGAAGTCACAGAAAACAGCATTCATAGCGTTCTACATCTCTTTGTTTTCTCCATTCTACCTGAAAGTACACTCTGCAGTAGAAGTCACAGAAAACAGCATTCATAGCGTTCTACATCTCTTTGTTCTCTCCATTCTGCCTGAAAGTACACTCTGCAGTAGAAGTCACAGAAAACAGCATTCATGGCGTTCTACATCTCTTTGTTTTCTCCATTCTACCTGAAAGTACACTCTGCAGTGGAGAAGTCACAGAAAACAGCATTCATAGCGTTCTACATCTCTTTGTTTTCTCCATTCTACCTGAAAGTACACTCTGCAGTAGGAGAAGTCCCAGAGAACAGCATTCATAGCGTTCTACATCTCTTTGTTTTCTCCATTCTACCTGAAAGTACACTCTGCAGTAGGAGAAGTCACAGAAAACAGCATTCATAGCGTTCTGCATCTCTTTGTTTTCTCCATTCTACCTGAAAGTACACTCTGCAGTAGGAGAAGTCACAGAAAACAGCATTCATAGCGTTCTGCATCTCTTTGTTTTCTCCATTCTACCTGAAAGTACACTCTGCAGTAGAAGTCACAAAAACAGCATTCATAGCGTTCTGCATCTCTTTGTTTTCTCCATTCTACCTGAAAGTACACTCTACAGTAGGAGAAGTCACAGAAAACAGCATTCATAGCGTTCTACATCTCTTTTATTTTTCTCCATTCAACCTGAAAGTACACTCTGCAGTAGAAGTCACAGAGAACAGCATTCATAGCGTTCTACATCTCTTTGTTTTCTCCATTCTACCTGAAAGTACACTATGCTGTAGAAGTCACAGAAAACAGCATTCACAGCGTTCTACATCTCTTTTATTTTTTCTCCATTCACTATGCCACCTTAATGACCAGAGAATCTGGGAGAGTTTTTACAATGCGATGACGATGAGAATGACAACCATGATGCTATGGAGTTTCACAAAGGATAGAAATTACTTGATAGGGCTGTACTCTACGTTTACTCTCATAATACATCCTGGCATTAACCAGGTCCGAGAAATACTGAAATCAGCGATATTGATATTGGTCAGAAGATTTGAGCAACACCCTCAGTGACACATCCGTGAATTGGATGACACTTCACTGTGTGGTCCAAGTCTTCCCAATGAGCCCATGTGATACTCAACTCTGGGTAGAAGCCGGTTGGAGCTGAAAAATCCCACAATGATTTTGAAAAAGGACTGATGGAGGATTCGTACCCAAAACCGTCTGGTCGGTCGTCTGTTGCGCTAATGACTACACCATGGCAACTGGTTATAGTGTTCTATATCAATTTGTTTATTAGACTTAGAGCAATGTAGCAACTGGAGGTATGGCCGACTACTATTTCGCTCATCACTATTCTCCATGTATTGGGGAAAACGGCCACATTCATCAACAGATGAGGCCTGACTGTATAGACGATGATTAGAGAAAACGGCCATATTTATCAACAGATGAGGCCTGACTGTATAGACGATGATTAGAGAAAATGGCCATATTTATCAACAGATGAGGCCTGACTATATAGACGATGATTAGAGAAAATGGCCATATTTATTAACAGATGAGGCCTGACTATATAGACGATGATTAGAGAAAATGGCCATATTTATTAACAGATGAGGCCTGACTATATAGACGATGATTAGAGAAAATGGCCATATTTATCAACAGATGAGGCCTGACTATATAGACGATGATTAGAGAAAACGGCCATATTTATTAACAGATGAGGCCTGACTGTATAGACGATGATTAGAGAAAATGGCCATATTTATCAACAGATGAGGCCTGACTGTATAGACGATGATTAGAGAAAACGGCCATATTTATCAACAGATGAGGCCTGACTGTATAGACGATGATTAGAGAAAACGGCCATATTCATCAACAGATGAGGCCTGAATGTATAGACAATGATTGAGGAAAACGGCCATATTTATCAACAGATGAGGCCTGACTGTATAGACGATGATTAGAGAAAATGGCCATATTTATCAACAGATGAGGCCTGACTGTATAGACGATGATTGAGGAAAACGGCCATGTTCATCAACAGATGAGGTCTGACTGTATAGACGATGATTGAGGAAAACGGCCATGTTCATCAACAGATGAGGCCTGATTGTATAGACGATGATTAGAGAAAACGGCCATGTTCATCAACAGATGAGGCCTGATTGTATAGACGATGATTAGAGAAAATGGCCATATTCATCAACAGATGAGGCCTGACTGTATAGACGATGATTAGAGAAAATGGCCATATTTATTAACAGATGAGGCCTGACTGTATAGACGATGATTAGAGAAAATGGCCATATTTATTAACAGATGAGGCCTGACTGTATAGACGATGATTAGAGAAAACGGCCATATTTATCAACAGATGAGGCCTGACTGTATAGACGATGATTAGAGAAAACGGCCATATTTATCAACAGATGAGGCCTGAATGTATAGACAATGATTGAGGAAAACGGCCATATTCATCAACAGATGAGGCCTGAATGTATAGACGATGATTAGAGAAAACGGCCATATTTATCAACAGATGAGGCCTGAATGTATAGACGATGATTAGAGAAAACGGCCATATTTATCAACAGATGAGGCCTGAATGTATAGATAGACGATGATTAGAGAAAATGGCCATATTTATTAACAGATGAGGCCTGACTGTATAGACGATGATTAGAGAAAATGGCCATATTTATTAACAGATGAGGCCTGACTGTATAGACGATGATTAGAGAAAACGGCCATATTTATCAACAGATGAGGCCTGATTGTATAGACGATGATTAGAGAAAACGGCCATATTTATCAACAGATGAGGCCTGAATGTATAGACAATGATTGAGGAAAACGGCCATATTCATCAACAGATGAGGCCTGAATGTATAGACGATGATTAGAGAAAACGGCCATATTTATCAACAGATGAGGCCTGAATGTATAGACGATGATTAGAGAAAACGGCCATATTTATCAACAGATGAGGCCTGAATGTATAGACGATGATTAGAGAAAACGGCCATATTTATCAACAGATGAGGCCTGACTATGATTAAGACGATGATTAGAGAAAACGGCCATATTTATCAACAGATGAGGCCTGAATGTATAGACGATGATTAGAAAACGGCCATATTTATCAACAGATGAGGCCTGAATGTATAGACGATGATTAGAGAAAACGGCCATATTTATCAACAGATGAGGCCTGAATGTATAGACAATGATTAGAGAAAACGGCCATATTTATCAACAGATGAGGCCTGAATGTATAGACGATGATTAGAGAAAACGGCCCATCTATCAACAGATGAGGTCTGACTGTATAGACGATGATTAGAGAAAATGGCCCATCTATCAACAGATGAGGTCTGACTGTATAGACGATGATTAGAGAAAATGGCCCATCTATCAACAGATGAGGTCTGACTGTATAGACGATGATTAGAGAAAATGGCCCATCTATCAACAGATGAGGCCTGATTAGAGAAAACGGCCCATCTATCAACAGATGAGGTCTGACTGTATAGACGATGATTGAGGAAAACGGCCACATTTATCAACAAGTAAGGCCTGACTATAATTACTACTGCTATTCCTATTACTACCGCTTCTACCGACACCTCCATTGTCTTAGCACGGTTGTGTCCATGCTTTAAAATAATTTGACTAACCTCAAAGGGTACGTCCAAAATAACACAAGCATGAATCACACTGTATGTAACTGTTTGGTGGATTGAAACACCCACGACTCTATGCACGGATCCCCAATAAGGATACTGGGTGCTCTTTCAGTATAAAAGGTATCCCCACCTTCTGGAAATTTCTGTGCTGGAAATTTCTTCTTTTCTGTCACTCTCTTTGTTTCTTTTTTCCTCGATTGCTTTGTGTCTTCCTGTCATTTTCTTTCTTGCTGGTCCATTTACCTGTAAGTATTCGGAAAATTCTTACATACATTCTCTTAGGACTGATAATTGGGAACATGTATAAAGTGCATTTTTGGTTCTAGGCAAATGAGATATGCGGAAACAATTTTAGGTAACTTAGACCCCTTCTTATATATATTTTAGTATCCTTAGTTGCGTTTAATTTTCTATTTAGGTATGCTTTTTAAATTCCTTGTGCGATCATTTGGATGGAGTTGTCAACGCCAGGGACATTTCCTTAGAGTATGCGCGAGAATGCATTGATATGTGTACTTAATTTTCTAGTCCTTTTTAGCCTGTTGAATTATTGTGTGTTTTAAAACGGTTAGAGCCCTGATATGGCTCTACGAGTCAGCTGAGCTTAAACAACAATAACGGTGACGACGATGCGCGGAGCCACCCGAAAAGTTATCGACGATGAATTCACAAACATGGGCAGAAAATAAACCGTTAAGACGGATTGAGAGATGGAAAGACGATGAGATGTACTAAATGCTAGAATGAAAATATCACAAAACCAAATGGGAATGTACTTTGCTCTGCTGTCTGTTTGGTTATGTATCTAATCATTTATTTATCTGTTATTTATCGAGAATTACTCGTATCACATGTAGGATCTTTGCCAGTGTCAAAAGAGAGGTAAGTACTTGAAATTGGAATTTGTCGATGTTATTCCCCCATTGATTTGACTGGAGAACGTGCGCTTGCCCTCGTGTGTACACACACACACACACACACACACACACACACACACACACACACACACAACACACACACACACACCACACACACACATACACACACACACACACACACACACACACCACCTCACAAATACACACACAGCAAACACATACCCCACCACATCCACTACTCCCCCCCACAAACACACATACATACAGACATACACACATACACACACACATACAGACACACACAACACACACACATACAGACACACACATACACTACACACATACAGACACACCACACACACACAAACACCCCCCATCTCCTAACCCCCCAAAACAACACACACACATACACAACACATACACTAACACACATACAGACAGACAGACAGACACACACATCACACACACACACACACATACACACACACACACACACACACACACAAACTCACACACACACAAACACACACGCGCGCGCACGCTAGAAATTCTCTAATCCCAAGATTTGAAGATTCTCTTGGTTAACATTCAAAATTTCAGTAGATACTCGTTTGAATTCTGCGTAGGCTATATCTTGTCACAACAGGATTTTCCGTTCGGAATTTGAACTGCTACCTTAATGAACAGATTGTCAATCCACTGTTCCATCAGTCACCTTGTTATAACTTGGCAGAAACAGCAAGGTCTTTGTTCCCGATTTTTTGCAAAAACGTGGGTGAAGAGAGAGACAACAAGCTCACCATACACACTGTCATACCGGCAACTGGTGTCTCATGCAAATGTGTCCTTGTGAACTGTGTCACACATGCATGGATTTCATTCTTGTTTTTTTTTTCTTCTGCTTTCTTTCTGTTCAGGTCAGTCAGTTCATGATGCTTGTTACCCATCCGACCACTAAGGACATATCAAGCTGATCAGACCCACGTTGAAGCACAACTCCAAGACTTCAAAGAAAAAGTTGTCAGCCAAGCACATGGTTAGTCTTTCAAATCTAAAACACGTTTACAAATCTTTCTTCTTTCTCTGTCGGTGGAGTGTATGTATGATGATGATGATGATGATGATGATGATATCATCATCATCATCACCATCATTGTCTGTTATTATTGTTATTATTATTATTATTATTATTATTATTATTATTATTACCATCATTATCATTACGAAAGACTTTCGAATTTCCCATAGTCCTGACCATTTGTCTGGGAGTGAGATGCTTGAGATCTTAAAATCTTTTGAGAGCAGCATTAATGGCCACAGAAGGTGGCACATATTTTTTTTCACAATGTGATGATAATGATGACAATGAGAATGATCATTATAATGCTATGGAATTCCATCTGGGACTGAGAATACGTGACAAGACTGTACTCTGCACTTACTATTATAATTTATCCTGGCGTCAACCAGATCGGGGTGTGGGGTGTGGGGTGGGGCATGGACGCCTACGCAGAGTGTTGGTCAGAATATTTGAGCAACACTCTCAATGATGCATCTGTGAAGTGGATGAGACTCCACCGTGTGGTCTCAGTTTTCCCATTGAGCCCATAGCACGCTCAATTCTGGGTAGGAGGCGCTTGAAGCCGAAAAATCCCACAATGATTTCTTTTGAAGAGACTCATGGGGATTCTGTTGCGCTAACCACTACACCACGGCGACTGGTGTACTGTGATATTTCTGCACTGTACGAATATTTTGCACTGGTGTGCAAGCTGTAATGTTTGTCAATGACGTTAACAATTGAAGGGAAGCAACTCTTGCATGACGTTAAGCATTAAAGGGAAGCAACTCTTGCATAGCGGAAGCTTTATGTGGACGAAAACTTGACCGCCAAGTCACACCCAGAACCTGACTGCCTGACGTGTTTCATGTTGTGTGAATCCATACCATGATGCAAAAAGCAAACCACTTCATCAGTCATCACAGCTTCACACTAGCACATGAAAATAAACACAGGCAATACCATCAATGCTTAA
>JAPXFY010000024.1:22096916-22111916 GCA_030674185.1 Monoplex corrugatus
ACCGAGCGAAGGGGGGCTATCCTGGCTACGTGACCTATTTGGACCCACTCAGTAGCTTACCTTGTTTTGAAACAGAACGGAGAGATCGGGCAGGGATGTGTAATTATGTGGAGGTGGTCCCGGGATAGGTAGGGGCAAAACTGTTCATGCACATGCAGCAAAACGTATTGATTTCGATTTCTCTGATTTATTTTTCTTTTTTGAGTGCTGCATATGCCTGTCTTCAAGTTTGCATCTCTGTAGCACAAATGGCGATAAACTCTACAGAGTCTCACGTTTACGTGTCTGAAAATATGAAGAAGATAACATTGTTATTAAAGTTCTACGATTGAGGGGTGAATGGCAAGGATTCTCCTAAAGAACAGAACTGTCTTTATGGATTTACACAAATATGGGCACAGGCACGCGGACTCGCGCGCGCACGCACGCACACACACACACACACACACACACCCCACACACACACACACACACACACACACACACACACAAGCACTCACACACACATACACACACACACAAAAGCACTGACACAACAAACACACCACACACACACACACACACACACACACACACACCACACAGCACACACACAAGCACTGACACACACACACACACACACAACACGACACACACATCCAAGCACGACAGACACACACAGACACACACACACACATTCACACACACACACACATCAACACACACACACACACAACACACACACACACACACACACACAACACACACACACACACACAACACACACACACACACAACAGCACCACACACGCATACACAAGACAGCATACACACACATAGGCACAAATACGCGAGTGCGCTCTCTCCATCTCTCATATGTGGTGGGTGTGTGCTTGCGTGCGTGCATGTGTGCGTGTGTGTGTGCGTGCGTGTGTGTGTGTGAGTGTATGTGTGTGTGTGTGAGTGTATGTGTGTGTGTCTGTGTGTATGTGTACATAGACTATCCAAGCAAAACAGAGCGTTAGATAAGCCCAATCTGGACAAACAGCAAAGTTATCGATGCGCTAGGTGTATCATATCAGGCTAATATTGTCTTTTTTCCTTGTTGTGAATGCAGACAATTTCCTTGAATATACACTACGAGTGACATTTTCTTCAGCTCCTGGGGCCAGATGTGTGATCGATATATCATATTCTCCTGACTACTTTCATGGCAAATATCTGACCATCCTCCAAGAACTGAATCGTGAGTCACATTAGGTCGTTTTTCATCGTTTGTCATGTTGTTGAGTACACAACCCTGTCGAATTCCGAATTTTTGTTTGGAACCACTCACCAGTGCGACTATTGATTAGCTGCACTTGTGGACTTGTTGTAAAGGTGTTCTATCAATCTGATTAAGTAGGCTTTGATGTTACAGTTTCTCATGATGGTCCGCATGACTGCATGTCACACTCTGTCGAACGCCTTTTGAAAAGTAATCTACAGTCCTTTCCCTTTAGTTTACGTGTGTTTTGTTTTGGTCGTTGTCGGGTGATTACTTTGGTAAATGATGAGAGTGCGCGCTTTGGTTTGAATATATATTATATATATATTATATATGTGATCAGTAAAAAAAAACATAGAAATCCCCTCATGCAAAATAACAGCAAATGGCACAACCTTGACACAGGTTAATAAGTTCAAATACTGGGAACGGTCATTTCATCAGACGGCAGATGCACATCGGAAATAGCTGGCAGAATCGGCCAAGCCAAAACAGCATTCAAGAAGATGACAAGCACAAATGCCTATCAATTAACATCAGAAAGAGAGTCCTTGAATGTTATATAGAACCAATACTGTTGTACGGATACGAAGCGTGGACAGTCAGCAAGAGTTTCCATGGAAACAGCAAAGAAAACAAACGAGACAGTCTTGATGGAGGCAGACACAAGGAGATCACTCATAAGGAAGATTAGGAAAAGACAAGCAACATTTATAGGCCATTTTATGAGGAAGGGGGATTTGGAGCACCTGGTCACAAGGGGAAAGCTGGAGGGAAAGAGAGCACCAGGTAGACCCAGGGAGAGAATGCTAGACGGACTTGCAGAGTGGCTGGGGATGAGGAGGGTGGGGGAGATGCTGGGGGCAACGAGAGATAGAGATGGTTGAAGTCCATGGTCGCCAACGCCATGCGGCAGGGCACCTGATGATGATGATGATATATATATATATATATATACATATATATATATAAAATATATAAATATATATATATATATACATATATATATATATGTGTGTGTGTGTGTGTGTGTGTGTGTATACATATATATATATACACACATATTACTAACAGAGAACACTGCGATCTGACTTAAGATTCATTTCACGATGCAGTGTCACACATCTAGTTGACCCTACCCTTGTGCCACAGACAACCACCATTGCAAGAGGAACTTTCATCCAGACAAGGTCTTTTATTCCCAACGCGCAGTCCACAACACAATGGAACACTTCACAACAAAGGAACTGGCTCAGCAGAAAACACACACACACACACACACACACACACACACACACACACACACACACACACCACACACACAACACACACACACACACACACACGCACACACACACACACACAGAAGAAAAGAATCTAGAACTTTGCAATTTCTCATCAAATTCCATGTAGAAGGCATAAAATGAGATTTGGGCGATGTGGTGTGGTGTAAAGAAACCCCGGTGCCGTGAGGACTGGGAACAAGAAGCAGCTACTAGCTAACAATTCACTCAATCAAAAGTCTACCCAATGAAAATGGTCTTGCCCCTCTTCATGGATGGAGAAGGTAAAGCACAGAGGTAGAAGAGACAGGTACCATGCTCATATTGCTGACCAGAGAGAAACTGATGTTCACTCTAACCGACTGCAGAGGTCTTACCGATCTGTACCTCAGATAACACATTAATGGACAAAACTAAAAATTTCTTTTCAGTGAAAACAGGAAGGTGTGGGACAGAAGATGCCACACCTAGGTAGTTTATCACTGAGGTGGTAGGGTCAGTCGACAAAATGGTGGGGTCCAGATCTGATATCTGAAGTTTAGTTCCAATCTTCTCCTCTTTTGGTCTGTCATCTTGTACCATTACAGTTTCACAGGGAGAAAAATGTGATAGTCATTGGCAATCTGGAAGATGTGAAGTGGAGAAATGCCTTGATATGTCAAGTTTTGTTTCACTATTTTAGTGCCAGTTTCTGAATATGCCTTTCAAGCTCGGAGTAAGTTTCAATACACTGTTCTACAGATGCCATTTGATGGAAGATATCCAAATGAAAGAAAAAAAACAACAATCTCTTTCATCCTTCAGTCTATGTCTTTCTTGGTCTGCTTCTCACAGCAAATTCATTTTTTTTTGTTATACTCCGTTTGCTTCTTGAACTTGAGCTAGGCGAAGCAACCACATTCTGGGTACATGACCAACCACTGATCTCGAATGTGATGGTAGATTGGTGTTGCTCCCACCATTTCTGTCATTTGGTCTTTATAATTTTGTTAAATGTAGTCTTGTTGATGGCTCTTCTTAAACAACGCATTCCATATGTATTAATGTTGCGCCCCAGGGGCTTAGCTAGGGTTCAGGTCTGGCACTGGTATGTCAGGATAGGAATAAAAATATAACTCAGTGGGCTGTGCTTTTGTTTCATTAGGAATTTACAATAAAAATCTGTTGTGACAAAAACTATGAATCAATACAAATACTCTCCGAGCATCTATATTCCTTCTTAAATCAGAACACTTTCCATCTGACTTAAGACTCATTTCACGGTGCAGGGTCACGTATCTAGTCGGCTCTATCCTCGTGGCAGAGCGAACTATTGCAAGAAAGGCTTTCACTGAGGGAAGATCTTTTATTCCCATCACGCCGAACACAACACAATGGAAGACTTGACAAGGAAGGACCTGGTTCAGCAGATGGGACACAAAGAATCTAAAACTTTGCAATTTCGCATCAGATTCCATGTAGGAGGCATGAACTGCGATTTGGGCAAAGTGATGTGATACAAAGAAACCGTGGTGTTGTGCAGCCTGGGAACAAAAAGAGGCTGTTAGTTAACAATTCAATCCATTAAAAGTTCATCCATCTGGAAATGATCTTGCCTGTCTTCAAGGGACAGAGAAGGTAAAGCATAGAGGTAAAAGAGACTACCCTGCAGATAATACTGGCCCAGAGAGAAGTTGAGATTTTAAACACTTTACTCCCATCAATATGTTTTGTCAGGTAACACAACAAAGGACAATGTTAAAGATGTTCCTTTTAGGAAAAAAAAAAGGTGTGGGATAGAAGATGCCACAATAAGGAAATTCATCACTGACAAGGCTGGGTTAGTCTAGAGAGTGGGGTTGTTCAGATCTGATATCTTGAGTTCAAATCAAATCTTTTTCTTTCTCTAGTATCATATGAAGTTTGATGTGAAGTTTTACTTCTTTGCAAGATGTATGCATGGTTTCTGTATGACCTACCTGTTTATGTTTGGATGTTTGTCTTATATATAATTGATAGGGACTGTGACTTCATGCACATAGAACCTTTGTTTAAGATGTAAACATTTTGTACGTGTTTTAAGCTTATCATTACATTTATCATTACATTTTGCTGAAAACGAAGACAAATAAATTTAAAACAAACAAAGAAACAAAGAAAGAAAGAAACAAACAAACAAACAAACAAACAAACAACAAACAAAGAAACAAAGAACGAACAAACAAACAAACAAACAAACAAACAAGCAAACAAACAAACAAACAAACAAAAACAACAACTAAAATCAAAAAACAGTATAAATTAAATGACTTTATATTGTTTAAAAACATATAACAGACTAGTAGATATGACATCTGTATATAAGTTTTGCTCGATCCATTGTACATAAATCTTGTTCAGTTTTGTCAATGATATTGTAATAATGTTCAGAATCATTGTCTTTATTTGTGTTTTGTCAAAAACGAATTAAAAACAAGTTTGAAAAAAATCTTTTTCTTTCCTTCTTTTATCTGTCCATTTCTTCCATAGTTGGTGTAGCAGGCAGAAAGAACTGATAGTCAGCAGCAAGCTAGAAGGCCCCAAAACGAGAAAGGCTTTGTGATGTCAAGGTTTCCTTCATAACACCAATCCAGGTCTTCCTTGTATGACCTCTTGTTTTAAATTCACAAATCTGTACATACTTGTTGAACCATCTGCTGGGATTGCATTCTGGTCAGATGACCTTACCACTTAAATCTCTGCCGATGAACAGGATGATGGACTGGTATTGTTCCCACCATTTCTCTGATTTTGATGTCATTAAACATATCATGTGTAGTCTTGACATCTCTTTTCACAAGACACATCTCCCAGTTGGTAGTTTTGTGGTTGTCAGTTCTGGCACTGGCATGTTAGTGTGGGGATAAAAGTAGAACTGCTGAGTTTAGCTTTTGTTTTAATAAGAACACACACAAAAAGTCCACTTTGACAAACGCATATTATATATACAAATATATCATCAGCACCTATAATAACAATAGAGCAGAACACTTGGATCCAGCATATACATGACTTATTTAGTGGTGCAGGATCACATATCTAGTTGCCCCTACATCATTATTATCATCGTTGTTATCATTATTATTATTAGTAGTAGTAGTAGTAGTATTATAATTATAATAATTATCATTATTATTGTTATCATTAGTATTATTATTATTTATATTACTATTTTCATATCATTATTATTATTATTATCTTTATTATTACTATCATTTTTTTTTATTATCATTATTATTGTTATTGTTGGAATTGTTAGTATTATTACTGTTATTATCATTAATTCTAATATTATGATTACTATGATTATTAGTGCTATTACTATTATTATTATATTATTATAACCATCATTATTCTTATTCTTATTATCATTATTACCATTATTATTACTGTTTCCATCACGACTGGAAACGCACAACGGACCATGATTAATGACCAGTTGGAATTTCCGTGTGCGTGTGGAAGGAGATTCACCACCAAACGCGGCATGAAGATCCACAGGACAAAAATGGGCTGTTTGAAGACACATACGAACCAGCAGCAGCGCACTGCGATAGCAGGTGAGACGTTGGATGACCAAGGCCAGGAATTAAACCATAGTGCCAAGGACATCCACGCTGACGGTTCTGATGCGGATTTTGCACAAGCTCTTAACGCCAAACGTGGAAAACTCAATTTGCCGCCTGCCGGTGCAAAAGAACAATGGGAGAAATTAGATGAGGAACTTGTCCTTAAGCTGAATGCGCTAATAGGGAACAGTACGCTGGAACACAAACTTGACACATACGGAGACATCATATACTCTATCTGCAGGGACACTTATGGAGTGAAGCAGCCAAAGACAAAAACGCCTCCCCAGAAATCCAGAAGACAGCAACAGATGGAGAGCATCCGGAGGGAGAAAAGGAAGCTTAAAAAGCGAATGAAAACTGCCTCAGAATTCGAGAAGCAAGGGCTCCTGGAACTCTGGAAAGATCTGAAGGCCAAACACAATGCTCTCAGCAAAGTGGAATCAGCAAGGCGAAGAAAGAGCAAAAAGAAGAAGACTCAAGATCGTTTCTTCAAAGATCCCTTTGACTTTTCAAGAAAGCTGTTTGAACAACCCAAATCAGGGACTCTCACAGTGGGCAAGGAAACCCTAGAGCAGCATCTCAGGGAAACATATTCCGATTCTCAGCGCGAGGCACCACTTGAAATCCAGAATCTGGTTTGGCCTGCAGCGCCAGAAGGAAAATTCAATAACAAACCACCAACACTGGATGAAGTGAAGAACGTAGTAAAGAAAGCCAGAGCCAAGTCAGCACCTGGACCAAACGGAATACCATACCTGCTCTACAAGAAATGCCCAAAAGTGCTCGAGTGGCTCCACAAGATGATTCGATCAGCATGGAGGAACCAGAAGATCAGCGACCAATGGATGAGAGCTGAAGGAGTGTACATTCCGAAGGAGCAGAACTCCAGCAGCATCAATCAGTTCAGGCCAATATCACTTCTGAACGTCGAGGGGAAAATCTTCTTCTCTGTTATGGCAGCAAGATTGACAAAATACCTGACTGAAAACAAGTATCTGGATATGTCAGTCCAAAAGGGAGGCATACCAGGAATGCCTGGATGCTTGGAACATGCCACGTTGATTTGGGATGCCATCCAAAAAGCAAGAACAGAGAAGAGAGACATTGACGTAGTTTGGCTTGATCTGGCGAATGCATATGGATCAGTTCCACACAATATGATCCAGCTGGCTCTTGAAATGTATCACATCCCAGAAAACATCCGAACAATGCTGAGGAAGTATTTCCAAGGGTTCTCAATGCGGTTCTCTACCAAAGAATACACCACGGACTGGATAGACCTAGAGGTGGGCATTGCAATGGGCTGTGCAATCTCTCCCATACTGTTCGTGTTGGCAATGGAAGTATTCTTGAAAGCTGCAATGAAGAGTTCAGGTCCAGTGAATCTGGGAGATGGATACCAGATGCCTCCTCTGAAAGCTTTCATGGATGACACAACAGTCTTGTCCACGGATGAGGAAGAGACACACCAAATCTTAAAGCAGCTGGATGAGCTGGTGGCCTCTTCAAGAATGAGGTTCAAACCTAAGAAATCCCGAAGTCTCTCACTGCGAAAAGGAAAAGTGGCAGATTCAGTCAAATTCATGGTAGCCAACCAAGCCATCCCCACTGTCACAGAAGAGCCAGTAAAAAGTCTCGGAAGATGGTATGATGACTCCCTGAAAGACACACAAAGGGGATGTGAAACCAAGCAAACAGCAGAAGAAGGCCTGAAGAAAATAGATAATTGCGGACTGCCAGGCAAATACAAAGTCTGGTGTCTACAGTTCATGCTGATACCAAAGCTGCTGTGGCCACTGCTAATCTATGACATTTGCACCAGCACAGTCGAAGCAATGGAAGCCAAAATCAACAAATACACAAGAAAATGGCTCGGTGTCCCACCTGGTCTCACTGATGTTGCATTCTACTGTCGTCAAGCAATGCTGAAGCTACCTCTCAAATCCATAGTGGAGGAATACAAAGTTGGAAAAGCAAGACTGTTGAGCATGCTGGAGGAATCGGAAGACAATATCGTGAGATCAGTTCATCCAAAGCTGAGAACTGGCAGAAAGTGGAAAGTCCAAGAGGCTGTAAACAATGCCAAGAGAAACCTCAGCATCAAAGAAATAATTGGACACACGCAAACCAACAGACAGGGACTGGGAGCAACAAAAATGCAGTGGTGGTCCAAAGCCAAAGGGAAGGAAAAAAGAGACATGATCATACAGGAGTTGAAGGAAGAAGAAGATGCCAAAAGAGTGCAGAAGGCAGTCCAGTAAGGTCAACAGGGGCAATGGACAACATGGGACAGTGCACTCCAAAGAAGTCTCAGCTGGAACGATATGTGGCACATGGCTCCTCTAAGGATAAGCTTCCTCCTCAGATCTGTATATGACCTGCTCCCCTCGAATGCAAACTTAGTGAAATGGGGGAAAGCAGACGACCCAGCATGTCCGCTCTGTCAGAAGAAACAAACAGTGGAACATGTCCTAAGCTCTTGCAAAGTAGCGCTAGCCCAAGGAAGGTATACATGGAGGCACAACCAAGTTCTGAAAGTGATCACAGATGTGGTTAGCGAAAAAACCATGACCCCAAACGCACCAATTGCTATGACAACGTTCTACAAAGCAGGAGGGAAACAGGTCTGGCCCGAAAGTGCTATGACAACCAGCACATTGCCAAAGGGTCTTCTGGATGGAGCAGTCGATTGGGAGTGTACAGCAGACCTCCCAGAGTGGAGAAATTACCCAGATGTCATCAGCAAGACAGGCATGAGACCAGACATCGCTCTCCACTCTGACTCCTCGAAACAAGTGATTCTGATAGAACTCACTGTGCCATACGAAAGCAGAATGGAAGAAGCACATATCTACAAGACCGAAAAATACGCCGGTCTTGCCAGCACCCTGAAGAAAGCAGGTCTGCGGGTCAAAATCTTCGCCATAGAGGTCGGGGCAAGAGGGTTTGTGGGCACCTCCGCTTATGATCTCATGAAACAACTCGCCATTTCTGGGAAGAAGAGGACTAGAGCCCTTAAAGCGATGGCAGAAGCAGCAGAAAGGAGCTCAAGCTGGATCTGGGCAAGGAGGAACGAAAAAAGTGAACTTCATAAGGATTAAATTCCCTACAGATGATGTGTGCCCCGTTAGCACATTGGTAAAACCGCGTACCGCAGTTCTGAAGCGCAGAATCGCCCAGGTTCGATCCCCGGCGTGGGAAAAAAAAATAGACAACAGCAGAAGGGCATCCAGGAGTCATGACCTGGATGTGGCCCGGCCCCCCGAGAGTGTAAGGAATTCAGGGCCGAAACACTTGTCTAAAGGGGGTTACTTCTCTGAAGACCTTCTGTTGTCTAGCTCTCCCTAGAGTTTCTTTCTACCTTATTATCATTATTATTATTATTACTAGTAGTAGTAGTAGTAGTAGTAGTAGTGGTAGTAGTTGTAGTTGTAGTATCATCATCATCATCATCATCATCGTCATCGTCATCATCATCATCATCATCATCATCATCATCGTCGTCGTCGTCGTCGTCGCCGCTGCCGCCGTCGTTGCCGTCGTCGCCATCATCATTATCATCATCATCATCATCACCATCATCATTGTTCTTGTTGTTACAAGAAATAATTCCCGTATAAGGTTATTCTCCAAACTTTGAAATCACTGCGCATAAACATTAACCAGACTTTTTATAATTGCAGCATGGACAACTCAAGTTGTTAGGCCAGATGACCAGAATCTACTATCTTCTTGCACATTATACATCTATCTATCTGTCTGTCTGTCTGTCTATCTATCTATCTATCTATCTATCTATCTATCTATCTGTCTGTCTGTCTGTCTATCTATCTATCTGTCTGTCTATCTATCTATCTATCTATCTATCTATCTATCTATCTGTCTGTCTGTCTATCTATCTATCTGTCTGTCTGTCTGTCTATCTATCTATCTATCTATCTATCTATTTATCTATCTATCTATCTATCTATCTATCTGTCTGTCTCTCTGTCTGTATATCTATCTGCCTGTCTCTCTGTCTGTCTATCTATCTATCTATCTATCTATCTATCTATACATATGCATATATATATTATATGTGTGTGTGTGCGTGTGTGTGTGTGTGTGTGTGTGTGCGTGTGTGTGTGTGTGTGTGTGTGTGTGTGTGTGTGTGTGTGTGTGTGTGTGTGTGTGTGTGTGTGTGTGTAGATATATGTATGTATAGATATATTAACACAAATGCACACTCAACACACATCTGTTACTTGAGCAGAACTCTGCAACCTGACTGAAGACTCAGTTCATAGAGCATGGTCATGTATGTAGTTGGCCCTATCCTTGTGCCACAGATAGCAATTGCAAGAGAGGGCTTTCACTGAGGCAAAGTCTTTTATTCCCAGAGCGCAGCCCACTACACAATGGAACACTTGACAACGAAGGAAGTGGTTCAGCAGAAAGGACACAAAGAATATAAAACTTTCCAATTTCTCATCAAATTCCATGTAGGATGCATAGAATGAGATTTGGGCGAAGTGGTGAGGTGTGAAGAAACCCTGGTGCCGTGCAGATTGGGAACATGAAGCAGCTATTAGCTAACAATTCACTCCATCAAAACTTCACCCGAGGGAAATGTTTTTTGCTCCTCTTTCATGAATGGGGAAGGTAAAGCAGAGAGGTGAAAGAGGCGGGCACCATGCTCATAATGCTGACCAGAGAGAAGCTGACGTCTTTAACACTTCGTTCCCACCAATTACTGAGGTTATGGGGGATCTCTATGTCAGATAACATGCCAAAGGACACAACTATAGATGTTCTTTGCGGTAAAAATTAAGTAAGGCGTGTAGCAGAAGATGCCACACTGAAACAGTTCATCACTGACATGATCAGGTCAGTTGACAAGATGGGATCCGGATCTGATATCTGCGATTCGGTTCCAATCTTCTCATTCTTTCGTCTGACTTCTTTGCCATCATGGGTTTCACTGGGAGAAAGAACTGGTGATAGTGGCAGGCTAGAAGGCATGAATGGAAGAAATGCTGTATGCTATCAATGCCTTCTTCACATGGTCTGTCCAAGTTTTCTTCAGTCAGCTTCTTGACTTATATCTAGATATTTCGTTGTTATGTGTTTCTTGCACCAGCTGGTGAGGTTGTACTCTGACCAGATAACCAAACCACTTAATTCTCATTTAATAAATATGATGGTCAACTGCGGTTGTTACTCCCACCATTTCTCTAGTCTTGATATTTCTGATCACACTCGTACTACGTTTGGCCTTGTTAACAGCCTTTTCTCAAACAATGCATCTGGACAGTACCATATTTGTGCTTCAGGGATGTGACTTGGTCAAAGTCCAGGTCTGGCACCGTTATGTCGTAGTGGAGATGAAAATAAACCTGATGACTTTGACTTTTGATTTAATGGGACTGTACATGGAAGATCCATTGTGACAAAACTATAAACGAATATAAACACACTATCAACATCTGTGTCTCTCACTACACTGCCCAACGACTTCAGATTCATTTCATGGTCACATGTCTGGTTGGCTCTATCATTGTGGCACTGACAACTATTACAAGATGATATTTCACTGTGGCAAGGTCTTTTATTCCCAGCACGTAGTTCACAAGGCAATGCAACACTTGGCAACGAAGGAACTGGTTCAGCAGAAAAGACTCGAGGAATCTAGAACTTTCCAATTTCGCATCCAATTTCTAATACGAGACATAGAATGGTGAATTTGAGCGAAGCAGGATGATGCGAAAGAGACCCTGGGAACAAGAAGCAACTATTAGTTAACAAATCACTCCACCACAAGTCCAAACATTTAGAAATGATCTTGCCCCTCTACAGGGATCATCACCATCATCATCATCAGGTGCCCTGCCGCACGGCGTTGGCGATCATGGACTTCCATCTGTCTCTACAGGGATGGGGAATGTAAAGCAGAGACAAGGCAGAGCCAGGCACCATGCTCATAATGCCACATAGAAGTGGGAATGTTAACACTCAACTCCCATTGATGACCGAGGTTATGGAAAATATGTAGGTTGAATACCATAACAACAACAGGAAGAATGTGAGGAGTGGAAGATTCCACATTCAGGCAGTTCATCATTGACTTACCGGGTCTGTTCACTGTCAGGTGGAGTTCAGACCTGATATTTCAAGATTCAAGACTCAAGATTTGCATTTTGTCTTCATTTAAATAATGTAAAGAAATTTGGTCTGCAGGCATATCGGTGTCATATCACGTTATATACAAATGTACACACACACACACACACACACACACACACACACACACACACACACACACACACACACACACACACACACACACACACACACACACACACATTGGTGACATAACATTTTTGACCCCGAACCCAGCCATTCACACACACCCAAACGCACACAGAGAGGCACACACACATACACTAATATACACACACACATATACACACACACACACACACTAACACACAAACACACACACAGAAACAAACAAGCAAACAAACAAACACACACACACACACACACACACACACACACACACACACACACACACACACACACACACACACACACACACACACACAAAACGGATACATTCTCACACACACACACGTCCACATGCATGCTCAGCAGCTGGAGCACAGCTTAAGGCTTACAGAGACGTCGAACCATCGACTGACATAAAACTGATCGAGTAACTTAAATGCAGGTAAATTGTTACAGCTCCAAGAGAAGAAAAGTAGAGTTGTCCTCTTTGTAACGGTAAGCACAAACAGACAGACAAAAACAAACAAAGAAAACAGTTCTATTAGAAGACAGAATAAAACTGTCTAGTTCCAAACACAAAACGAAACATAAACCTTTGGGGATGACAACATTGTAATGAAAGAAAGAAAAGTAAAACACACATGCACACACACACACACACACACACACGCATGCAAACACACACACACACACACACACACGCACACATCCACACACACACACACACACACACACACACACACACACACACACACACACACACACACACACACACACACACACACACACACAACGGCGCGCGCGTTGGGATTGGAAACAGCTTGGGTCCAAAGACAGACAAACAGACAGACAGATAGACAGGCAGGCAGACAGACAGACAGACATACATACATACACACACACAGACAGACAGACAAACAGACGGACAGAAAGACAGACACACAGAGAGACAGAGAGACAGACAGACAGATGGACAGACAGACAGACCGATGGATTGACGGACAGACAGACAGACAACGAAAAAAAACAACAGATAGAAACATTCCTAGAATTGACAAAATAAAGCCAGTAGCTGCTCCCACGGAATTCTACAAATGGTCCAATGTAGTAAGATGCTTTTAGGGAAGCTAAACATAAACACAAATATTAACACTAATGTTTCGGGAGAAACTAATTCTTTGGACAATTTCCAAGTGCATTCATTCCTTCTTTCTGTTTGATGTGTATTAGCTTCTTTGTTTAACCTTGGAAACAGGGATTAAAACAAACCCTCTCATCTGTCTCTCTGTCTGCTTATTGTTATGTTTGCCGTACATCATGAATTTTGACAACGTTTATGATGCTTAGTTAAAAATCTTAAAGGATAATTTCTGTTCCCTGTCCAACATATCATGACTGTGTATAATGTGCATATTACCAAAAGCAATAACAATACCGAACTCGCAGTGATTTCTTTCTCTGTCTCTGTCTCTCTGTGTGTCTCTTCCTCTCCATGTATGCATGCATGTCTGTCTGTCTGTCTATCTGTCTGTCTGTCTGTATGTATGTATGTATCTGTCTATATATGTATGTATGTATGTATATATGTATATATGTATGTATGTATGTATGTATGTATCTATGTATGTATCTATGTATGTATCTATGTATGTATCTATGTATCTATCTATCTGAGAAACGTTTTTGATCGAAGTATCACAGGTAGTCTTGACTCTGTAAATGTACCCTGTTGATGTTATGAATTGCAACAGCTGTTGTGTATAGTTTGTTTTTTTCGTATGAAGCATTTACATTTAGAGACATAGCAACAAAATGATAAAGTACACTAGTCTTTAATTTGTATTATTTTTCTGATCTTATTCACTCTTGGTTTCACAATGGTTTTGAAGATGTTCTCCTTTACTTAAAATCGGAGGCTGAGCTGAAAGCGTTCTTTGTAGGCACCTCGCTTAGCAAAACAATCAATGGCTTTATTTCCAGGAATGCCTCTGTGGGCAGGCACCCACTGTGGCACAGCCCATCTTTCTCTGGTACCAACAGAAGATTGCTTTGCTTCTCTATTTTTAAAATTTCACAAAAATGAACCGTAGTCACTAATAACTATTTTGGAGGAAACCTGTCATTTTGACAAAGTGGAAGCACGTGTATAGTGTTGAAACTTCATTGACATTGTCATGATTAATCTGCTGGTAGTCATCACTGAGTTTCTACGATTTCTGCTTATTGCCCGCTGTCACTGGACGAAGCAGCATGGAGGTTTCAGCCTTTGTTTCCTAATTTTTGTGTATTTGGTGTTTGTTCGTTTGTGATCTTACATTTACACTTGACAAATGCCAGTTGGCCGGAAATTTGCGCCCGTCTTATTTGGTTATATCAAACACGCGTTTTGATTCTATTTTCGTGTTTTTCTGGTTCCTGTTTGCTTGAAAGCGGGCAGTCGCACTTGTTTTGGATTTATCATTGATGTTGGCAAGCATCCCTATAGAATTCCTTCAGGAACCCAAACCCAGGCTTATCAGTACAGTCTTTGTACCAACACTGACCTATCAATGTCAAACCTACATTTTAAAGAAAACACTTGAGAGAAGGATCACCATCCGTGAGATGAGATTTC
>JAPXFY010000024.1:22121916-22124416 GCA_030674185.1 Monoplex corrugatus
CAGAGTAAAAAAAAGAGACAACCATCCAATCAACCGAACAAATAAACAAACAATCATCCAACAAAATAGAAAAGATACTTAGCTTAGTTTAGCTTGCAGACAAATGGAGGAAGGGAGGTCACTCCAGTCTGTTACCGATAAAGTAAGGGAAATCATCCTCTCAGTGCAATGTCTCTAAAAGAACGCATATTAGACTCTGTCATATTTATAAAGCTGGCGTTGTTGTTTTGGACCGAATAATGTAACAAAAAGCGAAATTGCCATGTTAAAACTTTGTGAATGTACCCCCTGACACCAAGAAGGATGCCTGTAGATTTTTGCCTCGGCAAGAAAGCACGTTTTCAAATACGTTTCATGATCATTATTATGATTTTGAGATTAAAATGTAATTGCGGCTACACTGGACTAAACAATAAGTTCTGTCATTACATACATGTTCTCTGGAATGTAAACTGCTTGGAAAGTATTAAGCCACACATGACTGTTTCCCTAGAGTTTACTTCATTTTTTTTACCTTAATACTTTTCGTCAAAATTCTTTCTTTCATCTTTACTGGGAGCTTTGTTGTTTAGGTCAAGCCTCTACACATTTTCATATACTTTTGTTTTAGTTTTTCTTTTGTTTAACATAAATGAACATCAAACATACAATATGGTGACGAAAAATGACGACAAATTACATACACATGAAAAGGTATTGTTGACATATGAACTCCATAATAATACAGAATATACATGCTATTTTCATATACTGTTTTTAGTTCATTTTTTGTTTTCAACAAATGGACATCAAACATACAATATGGTGACGAAAAATGACGACAAATTACATACACATGAAAAGGTATTGTTGACATATGAATTCCATAATAATACAGAATATACATAATATTTTATACATAGGAGATTTAAAAGTGAACAGCAAGATCTAAGCACATGTCAACATTCTTTTTTTTTCAAATCATATCTTTTTTTTTTGCTGTACGATAATCAAACATCAACAAACAATGTGATAACAGAAACGATATAAGTTTATATATATGAAACAAGTATTGTTCAGATACAAACAACCTATAACATGCAAAACATATGTAACAATATTCTAAACAGTAAACGTTTTAGATGCCTCTACACTTTATAAAGCTCTGCTAAATTTTTTTTTGGGGGGTGGGGGGGTGGGGGGTGGCGTGCTCTCTACATATATGTGGATGACCCTCTTTTTCTTGCTTTTTCCAGGCAATAAGACTGAAAAGAACAAACCGATCATCACCTCAGTTAGGGCCATATGGCCTTCCCTTTAAAGATCTAAATACTGACAGGGCAGACTAGGAAGACCACCTAAGCTTGGTCCTCAATCCTCAGCGTGTTTTTTGTTTTGTTGTTCTTTTTTTTTTTTTTTTTTTACAGGATTGTATTTTCTGTTGTTTAGGACCAAACAGATGAATCTGTCGAGTTAAGGCCTGGTTTTTCTTTTTTTTTCTTTTTTTGTTTTTCCCTTTCTTTTTGCTTATTTTTGTTTTTCTGTTCTGCCAAGTAAAATGCCTGGTTTTTCATTTTTTTTGTTTTCCCCATGTTCTTTGTGATTGTTTCTTTCTGCTTCTTTGTTCCTACCATTGTAGGGAAGACAACGCTGCTTTCCCTCTCTAGAGACTGTACGAACCTACTTGCATTTACTTAGTAATGCAGACTCTGGCAGTCATGTTTTTTTTTTTATTTATAAAAACACGTCAATAAATCTTAAGAGAAAAACAGAAGGAGGTCAAAAAGTTTGCTAATGGAAAAGTAAAAACGACAGAAATACTTTAAAAGTTTCTTTTGGTAGACTTAGGGGAATGATTACACTCAGTTAAAACAAACACAAGTTATCAGCTTTGAATTTCACTCAGCTATCATTTAAACCAGTAGGCATTAAAAAAAACGACCGCCGTTAGTCTTTAAAGCTTCTTTTGGAAACTTAAGGGAGGGGGATGATGAACAGTAAGTTCAAACAAATACTAGGTAAAAGTTTTGAATTTTGCTCAGCTATGATTTAAACCGGTAGGCATTAGAAAAACGACAGCAGACCAAATTATTTCAAAGTGTCTACAAATCGTTGCTGAGATTGTAAATATTGTGGAAAACATGTGAAAACATGTTTCTTGATGCACTATGCTGTTACCCGTACTGATGCATTAACAGATGACAAATATGAAAACACCTCAATCCACCCATCCACCCATCCACCCATCACCCACACATGTCCCACGGTCCACACACACACACACACACACACACACACACCACACACACACACACACACACACACGTATAGAGGAGAGAGAGAGAGAGAGAGAGAGAGAGAGAGAGAGAAGAGAGAGAGAGAGAGAGAGAGAGAGAGAGAGAGAGAGAGCAGAAAGAGAGAAGAGAGAGAAAGAAGAAAGCACAAGAAAAACAAGCACATAGACACAATTAAAGCAAAATAGAAGAAGGAAATGAGGGAAGAAAGAACAAACAAACGAACA
>JAPXFY010000024.1:22139416-22146916 GCA_030674185.1 Monoplex corrugatus
TCTACATGCTCTTGTCTCGAGTGGGCGTGCACGCTGGGTGTTTCATGTTTCCATAATCCACTGGATACTGACATGACTTAAAGGATCCCTAACGTGCATTGTTGATGTTCAGCGTGCGTATATGCAAGATAAGTGTTTAGACAGGTCTGCACACATGTTCGAGATGAGAAAAATCTCTACCATTTACCCACCAGCCTACTTAGGCAGAATCAAACCCCAGATCTTCCAAATGGAAGTTCAACCCAACGTACCCATTTCACTATTGTTTCTGTCCTTGACTTTACATCCCCTTCCCCACCCCCTCATTTTTCTGGTTCACTCAAAGACAGGTGTTAAGTTATCGTGTCAACTTGCAGTGCACCCTGAGGACCAAACCACATAACTCTGGATTATGGTAACGATGTGTCATCATGAATCATTGCCCTTGTCTATCCAAGTACGCTTGGCGGGGGAAGGAACGATGTCATGTCTGCTTGCCCATGTTGTCACCAGCATTGTAATCATCAACACTTTGATCCCCATGTTCTTCATTCCATGGCGGCAGTGGACTGTGAAGATCCCACATTGTGTGCGTATAATGGCCTCCCTCCTCCCAGTCAGTGCAGGCCAGGCCCAGCACGCTATGGCAGCCTGGTATTACCATAATAATGCACTTAAAGGGCCTCTGTCTTGCTTGGGGTGCATAGCGTACGTAACCTCGTCTCGAGAGCCCAGATGAGACTTTCTGCATAAATGATAGTGTCCTGCACAGACAGAAGGACTCTCACCTGTCTCACCTGTCGGCGTCACCGGGAACAGTGTTGGCCGCTGCACATGATGTCCTCACAAGTTGCCTCCAGCACTCTCGATCTTGGCTAAGTCTGACCACCTCCTGGAGTTTCTTGCCACTGATGTTTGTGATGTTTCTAGCAAGTGATGCAGGTGGCCGTCCTCTGTTTCTCTTTCCTTCCACTTTACCTTGGAGGACAGTGGACATCAAGTCTGTTCTCTCATTACGGATTGCGTGTCCAACATATTTCAGTTTCCTCCGTTGTATGAGTACTAGAAGCTTGCGTGTAGTACCCAACTCATTCAGTATGCTTTCATTTGAGCGCCTATCCGTCCATTTGACCCTCAGCAGTCTTCGGTAAAACCACAGCTCTGCTGCTTCCACTCGTCTTTCATCCTCTTTCTTCATTGTCCATGCCTCGCAGCCGTATAACATCACTGGCCAGACAAGACATTTTAAGAGTTTTATCTTAAGGTCTGCTGTTATGCTGTGGTCTTTCCAAATATTGTTCAATTGAACCATACTGTTCTTGGCCATTCCAATTCTCATCTTTATGTCTTTTGAGCATGTTCCATCGTGTGTCTTGACTGAACCTAAATATCTAAAGTCCTTGACATTTTCTAGAGGGACTTGGTTTAGCATGATCTGGTCCTGTCTAGTGTTATATTTGCCTGCAACATGCATAACCTTTGTCTTCTTTGAATTTAAGTCCAGCCCAGCTGCCTTTCCAACCCGGTCTACCCTGTACAGGATCCTCCTAGAGCCTGTAATGTTGTCTGCCAGTAATCCTGTGTCATCTGCGTAGCGTAAATTTGACAGGTTTCTACCACCAATATTTACTCCCATGTCTTCTATGTCTGCTTCTCTCATGATATGTTCAGTGTATATGCTGAAGAGATGTGGAGACAGGATGCAACCTTGCCTTACCCCTTTAGTGATGTTAAAAAATTTGCAGTTTTGATTATTCCATCTGATTGTTGCTTTTTGATCATTATATAATGAAGCGATGAGGGAAACCAGATGTCTTGGAAAACCCATTTTGATCATGAAGTGGAAAAGACTTTGGTGAATCACGCTATCAAATGCTTTGCTGTAGTCAATGAAAACGATGAACATCTCTTGGTCTGTGTTTCTAATCTTTTCTATCAATATCTGGAGTACAAACAGCATATCTATTGTTCCCCTGTTTTTCCTATAGCCTGCCTGACAGTCGGATAGCTCTTCCTCTACTTTTGGCTTTAACCTGTTTAAAATTATTATCAGCAGTATTTTACTGGCATGACTGATCAGTGCAATTGTTCTATAATTGTTGCAGTCTTTGACATTTCCACTCTTATGTAACATGACAAATTCCTGGAGCTTCCAGTCTGTAGGCCACTGACAAGTCTTCCATATCTTGCAGCATAAGTGATGCATTACTTTGAGTCCACCATCACCTGAGTGTTTCAACAACTCTCCAGGAATATTGTCAAGACCAGGAGACTTTCTGCATTTTAGATCTTTAATGGCAGATTCAACTTCGCTGAGCAGAGGTTCAGGTTCCGTATCTCCAGGGATCAATTCCAAATTTGGCTCTAAATTATTTTCATGGCTGTCAGGCTTGCCAAAAAGTGATGTGCCATATTCGTTCCACCTATCCAAGACATCATCTGGTTCAGTCAGAGTGTGACCATCCTTGTTGTTGATGCATTGGTTTGTTGCTTTGAAATTTGTTTTTTTCACTTTTTTTATTTGTTTGAAGACGGTCAAGCTATAAAAATATTCTTACTTTTTTTGCTAATGGTAGCTGTTTTCTTTTTGCTTTATGAACTTGATGATGCAACAGTTTGTTGCATGAAATCAGTATAACACTGTAAACATCACACTTGTTTAGTGATAGTTTAGTAAATTATGTATTTGTTTTTTTTTTATATGTATGTATATTTATCTATAAATGCGAGCTAAGTCTAACCAAGAAGAACTGGAAAAGTCTATGCTATTGTTGTTTCTTTGATATGCATTTATGATGTTGCAAAAAAAAACTTTGAAGGACCACCCATAATGAAAGATGAAGTTAGAGCAGCACTGAAAAAGATGAAACCAGGAAAAGCCCCAGGACCAGACAACATTACTACAGAGATGATTGAAGCCCTGGAGGAATTTGGCATAGAAAAAAATAACAGTCCTCCTAAATGAAATTTACGACACTGGAAAAATCCCCAAAGATATGTCAAAATCAATTTTCATTGCACTTCCAAAGAAGACAGGTGCTATAGAATGTAAACTCCATCGCAGAATCAGTTTGATGAGTCATGTAACAAAAATCATGTTAAGATGAGGATAAGGAATACAATCAAAAGAGAAATAGCAGAAGAACAGTGTGGATTTGTGGAAGGGAAAGGAACTATTAATGCCATTATACATCCCAAGAACTATCATAGAGAGGTCAATTGAGATGAATAAGGATTTGTATTTATGCTTTGTTGACTATACCAAGGCTTTCGATTGGGTAAGACATGATGAATTGATCAACCAACTGGAGAGACTCAATGTTGATGGAAAAGATCTACGAATAATCAGAAATATGTACTGGGAACAAACAGCTGCAATGAGAATAGAAAACAATATAAACTCTTTCCAAAACATCAAAAGAGGAGTCAGACAGGGTTGTGTTTTGTCACCAGATCTGTTTTCATTTTACAGCGAAAACATCATGAGAAACACAGAAGAAGACCTGGGATTAAAGGTTGGAGGGAATATGATAAACAACATTCGATACGCATATGACAACGTGCTAATTGCAGAAAATGAAAGGGACCTACAAAACCTTGTGAATATACTAGAAATAGAAAGCAAAGGTAAGGGGTTGGAACTAAACAGCAGGAAGACTGAAGTCATGGTGATCAGTAAAAACATGAAATCCCCTCATGCAAAATAACAGCAAATGGCACAACCTTGACACAGGTTAATAAGTTTAAATACCTGGGAACGATCATTTCATCAGATGGCAGATGCACATCAGAAATAACCGGCAGAATCGGCCAAGCCAAAACAGCATTCAAGAAGATGACAAGCATTCTTACCAACAAATGCCTATCAATTAATATCAGGAAGAGAGTTCTTGAATGTTATATAGAACCAATACTGTTATACCTATCTGAGGCGTGGACAGTCAATAAGCAAAGCCAGAACAAGATTGAGGCAGCCGAGATGTGATTTCTAAGAAGAATGATGTGAGTTCCATGGACAGCAAAGAAAACATATGAGACAGTCTTGATGGAGGCAGACACAAGTAGATCATTCATAAGGAAGATTAGGAAAAGACAGGCAACATTTATTGGACATTTCATGAGGAAGGGGAATTTGAAGCACCTGGTCACAACGGAAAAGCTGGAGGGAAAGAGAGCACCAGGTAGACCCAGGGAGAAAATGCTAGACGGACTTGCGGAGTGGCTGAAGACGAGGAGGGTGGAGGAGATGCTTGAGGCAACAAGAGATACAGACAGATGGAAGTCTATGATCGCCAACGCCATGCAGCAGGGCACCTGATGATGATGATGATGTATGGATGAGCGTCGTTTTGCCAATTCTATGCAGGGGATAAGTTGCTGTACAGTCTACATGCTCTTGTCTCGAGTGGGCGTGCACGCTGGGTGTTTCATGTTTCCACAATCCACTAGATTCTGACATGACTTAAAGGATCCCTAACGTGCATTGTTGATGTTCTGTGTGCGTATAACGCAAGATAAGTGTTTAGACAGGTCTGCACACATGTTCGAGATGAGAAAAATCTCTACCATTTACCCACCAGCCTACTTAGACAGAATCAAACCCCAGATCTTCCAAATGGAAGTTCAACCCAATTTACCCATTTCACTATTGTTTCTGTCCTTGACTTTACATCCCCCCCCCCCTCATTTTTCTGGTTCACTCAAAGACAGGTGTTAAGTTATCATGTCAACTTGCAGTGCACCTTGAGGACCAAACCGCATAACTCTGGATTATGGTAACGATGTGTCATCATGAATCATTGCCCTTGTCTATCCAAGTACGCTTGGCGGGGGAAGGAACGATGTCATGTCTCCTTGCCCATGTTGTCACCAGCATTGTAATCATCAACACTTTGATCCCCATGTTCTTCATTCCATGGCGGCAGTGGACTGTGAAGATCCCACATTGTGTGAGTTTAATGGCCTCTCTCCTCCCAGTCAGTGCAGGCCAGGCCCAGCACGCTATGGCAGCCTGGTATTACCATAATAATGCACTTAAAGGGCCTCTGTCTTGCTTGGGGTGCATAGCGTACGTAACCTCGTCTCGAGAGCCCAGATGAGACTTTCTGCATAAATGATAGCGTCCTCCACAGACAGAAGGACTCTAGTAGGTGGGAAAGTTTAAACAAGACGGTCAAGCCATATCAAATATTCTTACTTTTCTTGCTAATGGTAGCTGTTTTCTTTTTGCTTTATGAACTTGATGATGCAACAGTTTATTGCATGAAATCGGTATAACTCTGTAAACATCACACTTGTTTAGTTATCAGTTTAGTAAATTATGTATTTGTTTGTTTATATGTATGTATACTTATTTATAAATGCGAGCTAAGTCTAACCAAGAAGAACTGGAAAAGTCTATGCTCTTGCTGTTTCTTTGTAATGTAATTTTTATTTGATATGCATTTATGATGTTGCAAAAAAAAACTTTGAAGGACCACCCATAATGAAAGATGAAGTTAGAGCAGCACTGAAAAAGATGAAACCAGGAAAAGCCCAGGACCAGACAGCATTACTACAGAGATGATTGAAGCCCTGGAGGAATTTGGCATAGAAAAAATAACAGTCCTCCTAAATGAAATTTACGACACTGGAAAAATCCCCAAAGATATGTCAAAATCAATTTTCATTGCACTTCCAAAGAAGACAGGTGCTATAGAATGTGAACTCCATCACAGAATCAGTTTGATGAGTCATGTAACAAAAATCCTGTTAAGAATAATCAAGATGAGGACAAGGAATACAATCAAAAGAGAAATACCAGAAGAACAGTGTGGATTTGTGGAAGGGAAAGGAACTATTAATGCCATATACATCCCAAGAACTATCATAGAGAGGTCAATTGAGATGAATAAGGATTTGTATTTATGCTTTGTTGACTATACCAAGGCTTTCGATTGGGTAAGACATGATGAATTAATCAACCAACTGGAGAGACTCAATGTTGATGGAAAAGATCTACGAATAATCAGAAATATGTACTGGGAACAAACAGCTGCAATGAGAATAGAAAACAATATAAACTCTTTCCAAAACATCAAAAGAGGAGTCAGACAGGATTGTGTTTTGTCACCAGATCTGTTTTCATTTTACAGCGAAAACATCATGAGAAACATAGAAGAAGACCTTGGATTAAAGGTTGGAGGGAAAATGATAAACAACATTCGATACGCAGATGACAACGTTCTAATTGCAGAAATAGAAAAGGACCTACAAAACCTTGTGAATATACTAGAAATAGAAAGCAAAGGTAAGGGGTTGGAACTAAACAGCAGGAAGACTGAAGTCATGGTGATCAGTAAAAACATGAAATCCCCTCATGCAAAATAACAGCAAATGGCACAACCTTGACACAGGTTAATAAGTTTAAATACCTGGGAACGATCATTTCATCAGATGGCAGATGTACATCAGAAATAACCGGCAGAATCGGCCAAGCCAAAACAACATTCAAGAAGATGACAAGCATTCTTACCAACAAATGCCTATCAATTAATATCAGGAAGAGAGTTCTTGAATGTTATATAGAACCAATACTGTTGTACGTATCTGAAGCGTGGACAGTCAATAAGCAAAGCCAGAACAAAATTGAGGCAGCCCAGATGTGGTTTCTAAGAAGAATGATGTGAGTTCCATGGACAGCAAAGAAAACATATGAGACAGTCTTGATGGAGGCAGACACAAGTAGATCATTCATAAGGAAGATTAGGAAAAGACAGGCAACATTTATTGGACATTTCATGAGGAAGGGGAATTTGAAGCACCTGGTCACAATAGGAAAGCTGGAGGGAAAGAGAGCACCAGGTAGACCCAGGGAGAAAATGCTAGACGGACTTGCGGAGTGGCTGAAGACGAGGAGGGTGGAGGAGATGCTTGAGGCAACAAGAGATACAGACAGATGGAAGTCTATGATCGCCAACGCCATGCAGCAGGGCACCTGATGATGATGATGATGTATGGATGAGCGTCGTTTTGCCAATTCTATGCAGGGAATAAGTTGCTGCACAGTCTACATGCTCTTGTCTCGAGTGGGCGTGCACGCTGGGTGTTTCATGTTTCCATAATCCACTGGATACTGACATGACTTAAAGGATACCTAACGTGCATTGTTGATGTTCTGTGTGCGTATAACGCAAGATAAGTGTTTAGACAGGTCTGCACACATGTTCGAGATGAGAAAAATCTCCATCCTTTACCCACCAGCCTACTTAGACAGAATCAAACCCCAGATCTTCCAAATGGAAGTTCAACCCAACTTACCCATTTCACTATTGTTTCTGTCCTTGACTTTGCATCCCCCCCCCCACCCCCCTCATTTTTCTGGTTCACTCAAAGACAGGTGTTAAGTTATCATGTCAACTTGCAGTGCACCTTGAGGACCAAACCGCATAACTCTGGATTATGGTAACGATGTGTCATCATGAATTACTGCCCTTGTCTATCCAAGTACGCTTGGCGGGGGAAGGAACGATGTCATGTCTC
>JAPXFY010000024.1:22161916-22164416 GCA_030674185.1 Monoplex corrugatus
GGGACGAAAAACGAGTCGGACCCGTGTGCCTTCTGGCTGCGCACGCCAAAGATCCACGGCAGTTGAAAATC
The DNA here is from genome assembly GCA_030674185.1 of Monoplex corrugatus. Classification (NCBI taxonomy): domain Eukaryota; kingdom Metazoa; phylum Mollusca; class Gastropoda; order Littorinimorpha; family Ranellidae; genus Monoplex; species Monoplex corrugatus. The sequence goes on from JAPXFY010000024.1 coordinate 22,161,988, forward strand.
GCGAAGAGCAGGGTATAGCCCAGTTGCCTTGGTATAAAACATTGGAGAGACAGGTTGATTTCCCAGCAATTAGCCTTCTTCCCTTTCTGAAGTCTTGGTTAAAAAAAGTGAATATGGATATGAATTTAAAGTGAGGGTGGGTGATCGGCGCCACCATCGTGGAGCTGGCCCAGAGAAAAGTTGAGATCTCTGCCACCTCACTCCCCTACGACCCCAGAGTTATGGAACTATCTAGGTAAGACCTCAGGACCTGGCCAGCTCATGGGTTTATGTGTAGGCTTAAGACTTGTGCCGTGATCATTTTGGATCTTCTCCACCACATGGCACCTGTGACGGTAGTGCATATGGAACTCTTTCCGAGTGCGGAGACGTCATCTTGAGAAATTGAAACTGAAACTGAAAAAATGTGAGCTTCCACCTCTCGAATGTATGGTCGCCGTCTTCACATTGAGCCCAAAGCACGCTACAGTCTGGGTAGGGTCCGGTCCGAGCTGAAAAATAAGTCCCATGACACCTTTTAGACTGCTGCCACAACCTCCCGGATGTAATCTGCTGCGCTGATTATTCTCCCGTGTGAACTGGTTTCCTGTGCCAAGGAAGGAAGGAATCTTTATTTAATGTCTGTTCACAATAGTGATTTTAGACACACACACACACATACACACACACACATACACACACACACACACACACACACACACACACACACACACACACACACACACACACCACACACACACACACACACACACACACACACACACACACACACATACATACATACATAGGGAGGAAAAAAAGAAGGGTGGGGGACGGGGATGGGAAGGGGTAGTGATAGTTTGAATGTAAGAAGGGGAAAAATAACAATTAAGAATTCAGAACATTAAGTTAACAGTGTCAACAGTGCCATTCTCAGTAGATTTTCTTTACATTCTCTCCTCTTTCGCGCTGCAGTACACTTTCAAGCTAAAGTTTACAAAGAACAACAACAGCAACAATAAAAAAGATAATGATAATATAATACTATCATTACTATACTATTATAATAATAATGATAATGTAATATAATAATAATAATAATATAATAACATAATAATATACTACTATTACTAGTGCTACTACCACTACCCGGAAAATGGTGCAATACGATGCAAAGATATGATTCATTGTTATCTGAGAGACTTTTGAACATCCAAACCTATCCCAACTACCCGTTAAAGATACTTAGGGATCCTACTAAATCCAATGTACCATTTTTCAGGCAGTTTTTTTATTTATTGTTATACTGTTTTGAATGGGAACACTGAACTCGGCATGCTTTAAATTACCTGAAAATATGTGTCACAAGGCTAGATTCGGATGCCCGCCTTTTGGTCTAAAATGGCTGCCAAGTCCGAAGCTGTGAAGAAGGCCAAAATTCTGAAGAATTTAGTGTACGTTTTTGGCTGAAAACTGATGGAATAAGAGGCAGAAATATGAATTCGTGTCCATGTGAGAGGTTTTTAAATATCCGACAGTACTCAAATAAAGGTGACAGAAACGTAAGAATCTTGCTGATTTTAGAAGGTAATTTTCTTTGGCAACTTTTATTGGAGACTAATTCTGATGATCTCTGAATACTTTGTTTTCCTTGGCGACTTCAGTGCCAGAGAGGGAGTCGATCATGACTCTTGGCCTTCCTGCCTTGGACGTTTCGGAGTTGGCAAACTATGAAAAGGGCAGCGCCTCCTGAGATTTGTTCGTATCATGGTCTCTGCGTGACCAACTCTTACTTCCAGACGAAGTCTCAACACAAAATGTCGTGGAGACATCCTTGATCAAAAACACTGGCATCAACTGGACATGATCATTGTCAGATGAACTGGCCTCAAGTTTGTGCTTCTCACCCGCACATACCATAGTGCAGACTGTGACACAGACCACATACAGTGCTTTTGCAAGATCGGGCTACAACGTAAGAAGCTCTACCATACAGATCAAGAGGAGAAACCTCTCATTGACACCTCCAAGATGCAGTACCCAGAGAAAGTTGATAAATTTGCCAAGTATTTCCGAGATGCTTTGTCCACAGACCGACTGCACAACTCTGCCTCTGAAAAAAGGACCACCTCCGGGGAATCATTCAGAAAACAGCTCTGATTACCTTTGGGAGGAAGACTTCCAAAAACAACGACTGGTTTGAAGCCAAGTCCTGTGAGATGACCCCGTTATTGAAGCAAAGCATGCTGCTCTTGCTGAATACAAGCCTCACCAAGACAGAAACCTCAGCAAGTACTCAGAGCTGCCAGGAGCAAAGTGCAGCAGACAGCAAGAAGATGTGCCAACGAATACTGGCAACAGGTCAGTGACAGACACCCAGACTACAGCAGCTACAGGCAACATAAGAGGTGTGTCCTAGTACTAGGGCATCAAGAAAGCTCTTGATCCAA
>JAPXFY010000024.1:22174416-22176916 GCA_030674185.1 Monoplex corrugatus
CTCTGTGTTCTGTCTCTCTTTCTCTGTCTCTCTCTGTGTCTCTGTCTCTCTCTCTCTGTCTCTTTCTCTGTGCTGTCTTCTCTGTGTGTCTCTCTCAGTGTCTTGTCTGTCTCTCTCTCTCTTTCTCTCTCTTTCTCTTACTGTCTCTCTCTCTGTCTCTTTGTCTCTCTGTTTGTCTGTCTGCCTCTCTCTCTATCTCTGCCTATGTCTCTTTTCTCTCATCACACACACACACACCTGTCTGTCTGTCTCTGACCACACATACACACACGGAACACACACACACGCAGACGCACGCACCACACACACACACACACACAACACACCGCGCCGCACATGTCTCTCTATCTGTCTGTCTGTCTCTCTCAACAGACACACATACACACAAATACACAAACACACAACACACACACACACACACACACATCACACACATACACACACCGCGCGCACCGACACACGCACACACACTCACTACACACACGACTACACACCAATACAGAAAAACACACACACAACACACACAACACACACACACACACACACACACACACACACACACACACGTACACAGCCCCCCCCCCCCCCTAGGCAAGGAACCGCCACGATGAAGATAAAGTCTCCATAAAGTACAGCCTCGATGTGTCTGTTCCCAGTCAGCCTGAGTGGCCATTAGCCACAGATTTACCCAGTGTATGTCCCACTAACTCGCTTACAGCCGGCACGACGTCTGAATGAAGGCACTGGCAACAGACAACGGCTGTTGGGTTGTGACAGCAGACCAACAAACCATCGTTAATGGCATCACAGTCGTCTGGTCTGGTCGCAAGTCCTTAAAGTTGGAGATTAGAAACCACCGTAATCACGCCATGTTAAAAAACTCATTTTCTCGTGGCATGCTACGTTAATTTGTATAAATGTTATGTTGTTGACCATTTCATTCAAGCATAACAAATGACTGCTTTTTTTGTATCAGAAACGTGTGAAACTAACTCAAAGCTCTTCCATGTTCAACAGCAAGGACCACATAAATGAGAAATTATAATAGATGTAGACACAAATTTTCAGCCAATTGGGTATTCGCAAAGCATGTAAAAGACATCAACGAATAAAACCAACAAACTTACGGGGAGTGGGGGGGGGGGGGTCTGGTCTGGTCGCAAGTCTTTAAATTGGAGATTAGAAACCACCATGATCAGACCATGTTGAAAAAAACCCTCACTTTTCTGATATCTTCACTCACTCTTAATTAAACATTCGTTTTGTGTTTTGAAAGCGACCTTGGTTATTGTTTTGTTTTTGAACTTGAACAACTACCTGTATTCTAAAATTGTCGCTACACGTTCATTAGATTCCGCGTTTAAGTGCAAAGAAACATGTAAAAACGTAAATGTAAAGTCCCGTAACCCTGTGGTTGAAAGGGAATGAGGGAACAAAGATCTGACGTTTTTTTTTGAGGGCCAGAATTATGAAAACATCTGCCTATATTACACCTGAACAGGACTGATCAATTAGCCAGCAAATGTCAACAGCGACATTAACAACTGCAAATGAATTAGAATTTTTACCTATTCTGAACAGGGTGAGATACATTTGAGTAAACTACTGCTGGGCTGGGCACCATGTTCCCTTAAATTTCTTTAAGCTACACTAGAATCTCTGCATTCGGATTAACAAGCAAGGAGTCTAACACTATGCCAACACGTCTTCAACCTACATAGGAATGGATCCCCATACAATATCATTTACAAGAATACAACAATGGTGTGGAATGAACGTGTTTTTTTAAAACAAATATGCCAACATGTTTAGCAATAATCAGTATTATAAGTTTATTCATAGCATTTCCTTATTTTCAGTGTTGAATGTATACAATTATTTTGAGTGTGTAGACTGGTTCTGCCATTGTTACACTGCCACTGATTTTCTTTTATCATGATCACATCATGTAACATTACCAATTTAGCCATGCATTTTTAACTGTGTACATTTCTGGCTTACTGCTGTTAAGTTGCTGTCCATATTCGAAGGTTTTATTTTCAAAAAAAACATAGATAAACATGTCATATGTGCATAAAATGTAAACAAATGTGTTGCAGTTGTTAATCATATATTCATTCATTGGTAAACTGGCAATGTCTGGCTTACCATCTTTACCTGGACCCACGTCATTGGAAGCAACAGTGAATCCACATCTCAGAGAGAGAGAGAGAGAGGGGGGGGAAGAGAGAGAGGGAGAGAGAAAGAAAGAGAGAGAGGAGAGAGAGAGAAAGAGAGAGAAAGAGAGAGAGAGAGATATGGAGGCAGACAAACATCTTTCCACCTCAAAATCGATGGTAAGTCTTTATTCCAGTGAGCTGTAGACACTTAGAATAGCTTACCTTCTGATCTATGACAAATATTTATCTTGAACAACTTAAACTTAAGTTTTTTGCTGTATTCTTTTTTTTGCATTTTACTTGTGTTATCTTTACAAAGGGGGAAAACTATCAACAACAAG
>JAPXFY010000024.1:22184416-22186916 GCA_030674185.1 Monoplex corrugatus
ATCACCATCACCATCACCATCCCATCACCATCATCATCATCATCATCATCATCATCATCATCACATCATCATCATCATCATCATCATCATCCTCATCTTCGATATGTGCCCTGCCGCATGCCCCTTGGCGATAATGGCCCTACATACGAATCTCTATCCCCTTTTCCTGCACAGAACTATCTTCCTACCCTCTCTGTCCCTCAGCCCTCTGAAATCCAGTCCTAAATTTTCTCCCTGGCTACTGTGTTCTTTCTCAGCTTTCCTCTTGTACCAGGGCTCTAATTCCTTTCCTCTAAATGTCCTATTGTCTTTCAACTGATTAATTACCATCGTAGATTAAGGCTCTACATAATCTGATACTCGTTATCGTTTCTCACAGCTTTTGAAATAAAATCAGTGTAGTGCTATTTTTTTCTTCTTTTTTTTTTTTACTCATGAACTTTTGGTGCTCTGGGTCCCACCCGCACCCTCGTGGCGTTGCTTGTTAACAAACCCCATATGCCCTTCTTTTGGTTAATGAAGAGAATAAGAAATCTGAAACAAGTGTGACTGCCCGCGTTCAAACAAACAGGAACCAAAAAAAACACGAAAGAAGAATACGAACGCGTATTATAATAATAATGACAATATTTATATAGCGCAAAATCTTGAAAAATCAAATCTAAGCGCTGAAAATACACACACACACGCACGCACGCACACACACGCACGCACGCACACACACACACACACACACACACACACACACACACACACACACACACACACACAACACACACACACACACACACACGGCTATAAATGGGGAGAAAGAATAAAAGCAATGGAAAATTATAGAGAGCATGTTATATACAATTATATATTACAATGTGATTCCCCTCCGAGTGGAGACAGGCTGCAGAGGGGATTGAGTGAGGTCAGGATTTTATGCAGAGGAGAAAAGGTGAGTTTTGAGAGCGGACTTGAAGGAGACAAAAGTAGGTTGCTGACGGACTGAGAGAGGAAGTTTGTTCCAGGAGAGCGGACCAGAAACAGAGAAGGCTCGTGGACCATAGGTATTGAGCTTAGTGCGTGGAAAGCGAAAAGTCAGAGGATCGGAGGCAGAGCGGAGGGTACGTGAGGGAACATAGATCTCAAGTAGGCTTGACAGGTAATCGGGGGCTGCGTTATTGAGGCTTTTGTAGCACATGGTGTCTAGTTTGTACTGTATGCGCTTTGATACAGTGAAGTTGTGCCAGGAGAGGAGATATGTGGTCAGCTTTTCTCTTTTTGAGTACAAGGCGTGCAGCATTGTTTTGAATGCGCTGTAGGGTGTGAATGGTGGAGGCAGGAAGACCGGACAGGAGTGAATTGCAATAGTCAATGTGAGACATTATGAAGGAGAGAACGAGTTTTGCAGTTGTTTCGACAGAGAGATACTTCCTGATCAGGCTTATATGATGGAGGTGATAGTAGCAAGATCTGGCAGTTTGAGAAACAAAGTTGTTCATGGAGAGGGTAGAGTCAATGCAGACACCAAGGTTTTTAGTTGAATCAGAATTTGGAGCTGATGTGTTACATAATGGGAGAGAAAGAGGAGGCAGCTGAAAAAGTTTCTGACGGGTGCCAATGAGGATAGCTTCTGTCTTGTCATCATTTAGCTGAAGTTTGTTGTATGTCATCCAATTTTTAATGTCCGAGTAACACTCAGTGGTGCGAGTCAGGAGGCGCTGTATATTGTCAGGTGAGTCACTGTCTTGAAGTTGGGTGTCATCAGCATAGAAGTGGTGTTTTATAGAGTGGGAGTTGATGCTGGTGGACAGGGGGGAGGTGTAAAGAGTGAAAAGAACACGGCCAAGGACAGATCCTTGTGGAACACCACAGGTCAGGTATGCAGGTTGAGAGTAAGTGCCATTGATGAGAACAGTTTGTTTTCTGTTTGATAGATATGAAGTGAACCAGGAGAGAGCAATGTCAGAGATGCCAAAAGTATGATGAAGTCTAGAAAGGAAAATACCATGATGAATGGTATCAAAGGCTGCAGACAGGTCAAGGAGTGTGAGGAGAGAGACTTTGCCAGTATCAGTTGCAAGGAGGAGATTGTTGAGAATGTGTAGCATTTAATACAACAAGACAAGACAGGCGCAAATTTACAAGCGTACGATTACAGACAAACAAACACCAGATACAAAAAAATATGAGAAAAAGACTGAAACTTCCCTGCTGCTGTGTCCAATGGTGTTTGTTTGTTTGTAATCTTATGCTTGACAAAGGTCAGTTGGCCGAAAATTTGCGCCTGTCTTGTCTTGTTGTATTGAATACGCGTTCGTATTCTTCTTTCGTGATTTTTCTGGTTCCGGAGAGAATAAGAATTTATCCCAAGAGAGATGCATAGCATTCACATATAGAGAAAAGGTCAAACCTAATTTCTAGGTGAAGTAGGAACGGGGGTGGGGGGTGGGACGGGGGCGGGGACGGGGGACAGGGGAGGGCGAGGAGTGATGTGAGGGAGGATGAAAAA
>JAPXFY010000024.1:22199416-22209416 GCA_030674185.1 Monoplex corrugatus
CACCAATCGCCTTGAGCCTTGGTTTGCCGCGGTTAAAGACGACCTTGAGGCAGCGAAAAAGCACAAACGCTGGGCTGAGCGCAGATGGCTCAAAAACCCTATTACGATCACTAAACATATTTTCAACACAGCAAAAAAGGCAGTTTCAAAAATTATTCTAAAGGCTAAATCTCTCTTCTATCCAAACGAAATCGCCTCCGCTACAAGCCAAAGAAAATTGTTCAATGTCTGTGACAGATTGCTAGGCCGCAGCAAAAAATCTCTACTTCCCAACACATACCCTTTAAATGACCTACCTTCAGTGTTTAATAAGTATTTCCTCGACAAAGTAAAAAACATCAGAAAAGAATTAGATCAGGCCACGTTGTCCCCTTTGGTAAAAAGACCTACTTCCACCACCCCCACTTCAACTTTCTGCATGTTTAAACCCTGTTACTGAGTCTGAACTTAAAACCATCATTCTCAAATCAAAACCCACTTCATGTTCCCTCGATCCCATTCCTACCCCTCTGTTTCTCCAGTTTCTTGATGATCTGCTCCCAACTCTCACTGTAATCATCAACTCCTCTCTTTCTTCCGGTATATTTCCATCAAGTCTTAAAATAGCTGTTGTAAAACCTCTCCTCAAGAAACAATCCTTGGACCCAAACAACTTGAAAAATTACAGACCGGTTTCTAACCTATCATTCTTTTCCAAAATTCTTGAAAAAGTCGTTCTCCAACAATTACTTACATATCTTAATGACTACAACCTCTTCTCTCCTTCTCAGTCTGCTTATCGTCCTCATCACAGTACTGAAACTGCGCTCCTCAAAATTTCTAATGACATCCTTTTAGCTCTTGACTCTGGAAACGTCTCTCTGCTAACTTTACTGGACCTCTCAGCTGCTTTTGATACAATAGACCATACCATTTTGCTTAACAGACTCCAATACAGTTACGGCATTTCTCACACCGCTCTTTCCTGGTTCCGTTCGTACCTCACAGAAAGAACACAATCAGTCTTTGTCAATAACCTCAACTCTACATCTGAAGAACTATTGTACGGGGTCCCACAGGGATCTGTGTTGGGCCCCGTGCTCTTTGTCCTCTATACACAACCACTTGCCGGCCTGATACAGTCTCACTCTCCTGAACATCAATCATTTGCAGATGACACTCAACTTGAACTCTCTACTCCTCCCGAGAACATAAACCCAGCCATTTACTCTCTCGAACTTTGTATCACCGACATACGAATCTGGATGCTCGAAAACAAGCTAAAACTAAATGACGAGAAAACTGAAACTGTCCTCTGTTCTTCCTCTTTTAAGTCTCTGTCGTCTACCACTCCTACATCTCTTACCGTTGGATCAACAGATATTACCTTTTCCTCTACCGCACGAAATCTTGGCTTCCACTTCAGCAAAGACATGAGTATCTCAACACATGTACAGACAGTCTGCCGCAAAGCATACATTGACCTTAGACGCATCAGTTATATTCGTCACTTACTTTCAGAAGACGCTCCAAAACATTTCTTTCTGCCTTTGTTCTCTCCAAATTAGGCTACTGTAACTCCCTCTTTACTGGCTGTCCTCAAAATCAATTAGACAAACTTCAAAAAGTACAAAACTCTGCCGCTAAACTTGTTTCTTGTTCCCGCAAGCATGATCATGTCACACCTATTCTCAAATCCCTTCACTGGTTGCCTGTTCAAGCTCGCATTGACTATAAGCTTGCCTCACTATGCCACTCTTTTTTCTCTGATCTCTCTCCTCGCTACCTGGCTGATCTTCTCTCTGTGTACACTCCTTCTAGAAATCTCCGCTCCATTGCTGATATCAGATTGCTCCGTGTTCCACGCGTGCGCACAAAAACATTTGGACATCGCTCTTTCTCCTTCGCAGCCCCCACTATCTGGAACTCTTTTCCCTTTGAAATCCGACACCTAAAATCGACTTCTTCTTTCAAAACAGCTCTAAAAACTCACCTCTTTCAAAAATATTATCAGTAAGTTCAACCTCATTTCCCCCCAGCCTAATAGTAGAAAAGGTGTGTTAGTGTGTGTGTATGTTATAGTAGGTAGGTGGGGGGTGGGGGTGGATGATTATAGAGCCCAATGTGCCTCACAGTACTTTGGGGTATAGCCGTGGGGGTTGTGGGGTGCATTTGGACTTGCGTGAGAATCCGTGTATGATTGTAGCGTATGTAGTATTTTTATGGATTTATTCTATTACTTTGTATTGTGTATTTAGTGTATGTACGTGAGGTCCGAGAGATTGAAATATTGTGAGTGAATGATTGTAAAGCGTCATAAGCTCCGCCGTAGGCAGAGATGTGCGCTTATAAATGGTCTCTTATTATTATTATTATTATTATTATTATTATTATTATTATTATTATATGTGTGTGTGTATGTGTGCGTGTCTGTGTGTATGTGTGTCTGTGTTTGTGTGTGTGCAGTATGTTTGTGTCAGTGTGTGTATGTAAAGTGTGTGTGTATGTGTGTGTGTGTGTGTGTGTGTGTGTGTGTGTGTGTGTGTGTGTGTGTGTGTGTGTTCGAGTGTGTTTGTGTGTGAGTGAGTGAGTGAATGTGTGTGCGCTCCTATGTACCGGTATGTGTGTGTGCATGTGTGTGCGTGCGTGAGTCTGTGCGCATGTGTGCATGTGAGCACGTGTGTGTGTGTGTGTGTGTGTGTGTGTGTGTGTGTGTGTGTGTGTGTGTGTGTGTATGTGTGTGTGTGTTTGCGCGTGCGCGCGTTTTTTGACTCTCTCTCTCTCTCTCTCTCTCTCTCTCCCTCTCTGTTTCTCTCTCTCTCTCTTTCTCGCTGTCTCTCTCATGCAATCCATTGTCTTCTGTTTCTGTTCTTTTTCACTGCCTTAAGGGCGATGATATCACCCCCCACTCTTTCTGGCTCCAGAACACAACGCCACCCCCACGTTCATTCAGTCACAGTCCCAATGCCAGAAAGCCCATTGCAGCCAGAGATGTCAAACCACCACAGAGCCACCCACAAGACGAGACCCTGCACTGCTGCTGGGTCACGTCAGTGGAGTTTCATCAGTGCCTGGTCTGATCCAACTTAAACAGAACGCTGCCTACTATCAACATGTCTACTCGAGACAGTTTGTTGTTTAGTTACAGAGCGAGACCTTGTGAAGAGATCCCTTGAATTGTCAAGATCTGGCATACACCGTACAAATACTGTAATTATTATTATTATTATCATTATTATTATTGTTTTTATTATTGTTATCGTTATTATTGTTATTAATATCATTATCATTATTATTATTATTGTTATTAGTAGTAGTAGTGGTAGTCGTAGTAGTAGTAATAGTAGTAGTAGTAGTAGTAGTAGTAGTATCATTATTATTAGTATTATCATTATTATTAGTATTATTTTTGTATCTCTTCATAAGAGAACACGACCACAACACAGCACTGACAGCCCCAATGAACCACTGACTCCATGAACCACTGACTCCATGAACCTCTGACTCAATGAACCATGAACCTCTGACTCAATGAACCACTGACTCCATTAACCTCTGACTCAATGAACCACTGACAGCCCCAATGAACCACTGATTCCATGAACCTCTGACTCAATGAACCTCTGACTCAATGAACCACTGACAGCCCCAATAAACCACTGACTCCCTGAGCCACTGACTCCATGAACCACTGACTCCCTGAGCCACTGACTCCATGAACCATTGACTCCATGAACCACTGACTCCATGAAACACTGACTCCATGAACCACTGACTCCATGAACCACTGACTCCATGAACCACTGACTCCATGAACCACTGACTCCATGAACCACTGACTCCATGAATCACTGACTCCATGAACCACTGACAGCCACTGATTCCATGAACCATTGACCCCATGAACCACTGACCCCATGAACCACTGAAAGCCCCAATAAACCACAGCCTCCATGAATCCCTGACTCCATGAACGTTTGACTCCATGAACAACTGACTCCATGAACCTTTGACTCAATGAACCACTGACCCCATGAACCACTGACAGCCCCAATAAACCACTGACTCCATGAACCACTGACTCCATGAACCTTCGACTCCATGAACCACTGACTCCATGAACCACTGACTCCCTGAGCCACTGATTCCATGAACCATTGACTCCATGAACCTTTGACTCCATGATGTTTTGACTCCATGAACTGCTGACTCTCTGAGCCACCGACTCCATGAACCACCAACACCATGAACCACCGACTCCTTGAACCACTGACTCCATGAACCACTGACTCCATGAATCACTGACTCCATGAACCACCGCGCTCCATGAACCACCGACTCCATGAACCACCGACTCCTTGAACCAGTGACTCCATGAACCACTGACTCCATGAATCACTGACTCCCTGAGCCACTGACTCCATGAACCACTGACTCCATAAACCACTGACTCCATGAACCACTGACTCCATGAACCACTGATTCCATGAATCACTGACTCCATGAACCACTGACTTCCTGAGCCACTGACTCCATGAACCACTGACTCCATAAACTACTGACTCCATGAACCACTGACTCCATGAACCACTGACTCCATGAACCGCTGACTCCATGAACCACTGACTCCATGGACCACTGACAGCCCAAATGCACATTGACTTCATGATCCACTGACTCCATGAACCACTGACTTGACACGAACCATTGCCTTCTTTAACCACTAACAGCCCCAATGAAAGACTGACTCTATAAACCACTGACTCCATGAACCGCTGACTCCATGAGTCAACTTACTCCATGAACCGCTTACTCCATGAACCACTGGCTTCATGAACAGCTGACTCTCTCTCTCTCTCTCTCCCTCACTCTCTCTATGCCTTTTCACTTCCTGTTTCCTGTCCATTTACGTCACCCATTCACCCTCCCCGTATCATTCGTTTCTACAGTGACATACATTGTGCCAAAAAATGTTTCTATTTTCATTGTTTTCCCTTCTTAAAGGAGACTGATTACGGATTATCAGCGCTGTCTGTATACTTTCTGTCTGTGTGTCTGTCTGTCTATCTCTTCTCCCCATTCTCCCCAATCTTGCACAATATTGACACGCAATATGTTACCGTTTGATATATTCACTTTCAATATTTTTCCCTCTAAAGGCAGTATGATTCAAATCCATCGGTTAGGAAGTCTTTGTGCGTCTCAATTTAGTGGTGTGTGTGTTGTGTGTGTGTGTGATTGTGTGTGTGTGGTGTGTGTGTGGTGTGTGTAGTGTGTGTGTGGTGTGTGTGTGTGTGTTGTGTGTGTATATGTGTGTGTGTGGTTTTGTTTTGTTTTGTTTGTGTGTTGTGTGTGTTGTGTGTGTGTGTGTGTGTGTGTGTGTGTGTGCGCGCGCGCGCTGTGTGTGTTTGTAATTATGTGTCTAAACGTGTATGGTACGTGCATATCTGCATTAATGCACGTGAGCGTGTGAGATGTGTGAGTATGCATGTGTGAGTGCTTACGTGCGTGCGTGCGTTCGTGGGCGTGTATGTGTGTTTAAAAGAAAGAAAAAATATCTGAATCAACAAGAATTGTTGAATGCTCAAGCACATTCTGTTGAAATGCATAATTCAATAAGTAAAGATATATACAGTAAGTAGACGAAGATGGGTTTTCTTTTAATTTCATCATACATATTCATGAAATATTTTTTACCTATGGTCTTCAAGACCATAAAAGTTTTAAAAAAATGGTTGACATTCAGGAGAAAAAAATGAGACTGTCTCTGTGGTTTGACCATCTCATTCAAACTTGACAAAACAAACAAACAATATAAAAAGACAAAAGAAAACAAAAAGAAAAGACAAGAAAACAACAAAAACATTTTCTGTCCTCTGCAAGCTGCCATAATATATGCAAAAAGTTTGATCAGGGCTTCCTAAGGCCAAGTTACGTACGCTTTGCACCCCAAGCAAGACAGAGGCCTTTAAGTGCATTATTATGGTAATGTCAGGCTGCCATAGCGTGCTGGGCCTGGCCTGCACTGACTGGGAGGAGGGAGGCCATTAAACTCACACAATGTGGGATCTTCACAGTCCACTGCCGCCATGGAATGAAGAACATGGGGATCAAAGTGTTGATGATTACAATGCTGGTGACAACATGGGCAAGGAGACATGACATCGTTCCTTCCCTCAACCGACATGGAGGTTTGGAACAGACAAGGGACGTGATTCGTGACGACACATTATAACTAGGAACTTCTAATTTAATGTGGTTTTGGCGTCGATGTGGAATGCAAGCTGACATCATGAACTCACCCCTGTCTTTCAGTTTCCCACAAAATAGCGAGTTTTTATTTGAATGTTTGTTTTGTTTGATTGATTGATTGTTTGTTTGTTTGTTTTGTAGTTTCCTATACACAGTCAAACTCTCTGCCCTACCAATAAACTTTTTTGTGTCGTTGTCGTTGTGCTGTTGTTTGGCTTGCATACCTGTTTATCTGATCTCTGTCTCCTTCACGCATCTCTCTCTCTCTCTCTCTCTCTCTCTCTCTCTCTCTCTCTCTTCTCTCTTCTCTCTCTTTTTCTTTTTTTTTTTTCTTTTTTTCTTTTTTTCTTTTCTCTTAAATCTCCCTTTTTGGAAAAAGGGGATTACTTTATGTAGTCCAGAGCTGTGTGTTAGTGTGCCAATGTGTAGTTGTGTTGTGTGTGTGTGTGTGTGTGTGTGTGTGTATGTGTGTGTGCGCGTGCGTTTGTTTGTTTGTGTGTGTTAGTGTTAATGTTACTCTGTGTGTGTGTGTGTGTGTGTGTGTGTGTGTGTGTGTGTGTGTGTGCGTGTGTGTGTGTGTGTGTGTGTGTGTGTGTCTGTGTCTGTGTCTGTGTGTCTTTGTCTGTGTGTCTGTGTGAATGTACACGAGTGTGTTCACGCACAGTGTTTTCGTGTGTGTTAAAGATTTGTATCAATTTATATTACTTTACTTTCTTTAATTCTTTGTTACTAGTGATCTGCAGTACTTATTTTTATTTTGTGATTTGTCAGCATCTGTTGTTTGAGATGGACGGTTCATGCCGTATAGATAAAAATATTATACGTGCTGTTTTAAACCATTGGGTTTTGTCATGTTTTATGTAAAAACAGATGAGATTCTTCGCAAAAACAGAATACATTGATCTTTTTGTAACGAGTAAACACATCTTGATAGAGATACAATAACAGACGATGTTTGGGGCAAAATAATTGAACTTTTCAGTACATATACAATGTGTTAGTATATCTACATATTACACATTCTCTTATCATTTTTAATTATTCCCCTTTTTCACAGACGCAAATACGACAAAGTGTCCTTATCTAAATAATACTATGACAATCAGGATGGCTGAGCAGTCCATGGCCCTGCATTCAGATCGTAGACTGGTTCTCCAGGTGTGGTTCGAATCCCACTTTTGACAAGTGTTTGGTCCCACTAGTCGCTGTAGTGTAGTGGTTAGCGCAACGGACTACAGACTGGAAGGTTTTGGGTTCGAATCCCCATCAGTCCCTTCAAACTCTTTTGTGGGATTTTTCGTTTCTAACTGGCTCCTATTCAGAGTTGGGCGTGCTATGGTCTCATTGGGAAGACTGGGACCACACAGTCGAGTCTTATCCACTTCACGGATGCGTCTTTGAGGTTGTTGGTAAATCTTCTGACCAGCACCTCAGGTGTCTCTATCTCACGGGCCTGGTTGACGCCAGGATATATTATGATAGTAAGCGTAAAATACAGCCCTGTCATGCAGTCTCAATCCTAGATGGAACTCCATGGCATCAAGATTATCATCCACATCGACATCATCATCATCACATTGTAAAAACTGTTCCAGCTTCTGTGGCCATAAGGTGGCGTAGAAAATGGGACAAAAAAAAAAACAAAAAAAAAGGGAGAGCACAAAGGTAACCTCTCTGATTGGAAAGATCCTATTAAAAACAATTGTTCCTGTCACCTCTGTCAATCAGACCGCCATGTTGATAATTCAGGGTTCGTTGGTTTGAATCTCAGGGGGGTCACTGTTTTCACACAGAGCTTTCTGGCTCTTTTTCATAGATCCATAGACTCATATCTCATGTGGAGAATTCAATCCTGCCTCCTGCAACATGTAAGTTGGCTTGTTCAATGTCAGTCTTAATTATCCTGTCATTGTAGTGGCGTCAGTGCCTCAGTGTTTCAGCGGTCCTGTTCCTGATCCCCATTTTCAAGACCTTGTCAGCGCATAGAGTTTTCCGTAGGCTAAAGGACTTTGCCAGAGAATTCAACTGCTGGCAGATTTGGGCGGAATGCATATGGACTCGGTTTGAGTGCACGTAATCCCTCTTGAACAAACTCTAAACTAACTCTCTTTTGACACTGATGGTTTATGATAGCTGTGCTGTTTTAATTCGTCAGCTACAGGAATATTTGCAATCAGAAATGCATGTGCTAGAAACGAATATTAAAGTTTGTTAATTTTCGTATAAAAAGCCAGATTGTAGAATGGCTTGGCCATCTTGTGTTCTTTTCTTTCTTTCTTTAGGTTCATTTGTCTTTAATGTTCACATCAGTTCCTCAAGCTAGCATCAAAGAAGAACAAAGACGGTTAACACTATTCAACATGTCTCATAAGCCAGCACGCCTCCAGCAGGCATCAGAGAACACACAATGACCAGAACCTTATTGAGCAGGCCAGCCAGCCAGCAAGTAATATCGCCAACAGATCGCTCCTAGATACAATATGACTGACGTAAAAAGAGAAGCGCGTCCATCTTGAGGTTACCTAGAGGGTGAGGGGATCGGGGGGGGGGGGGGGGGGGCTTGATTCTCCACAACTGTAATATGCACACTCTGTCCTGTGCTTGTTCATGTAGACAATCTGCCTTCAGGCCTTCATTCCATCTCCATGTTACTGGTGCTCTGTGCAAACTCCTTACCTCCATCGTCCTTGCCTGCCTGTCCGTCTGTTTCTGCATATCCACTCCCAGTCTTTTTGCTCCTTTCACGTGCACTTCCTTTTTAAATATTTTCTTTTCTTAGGGGAGATTAATTCAACGATTTTGCTGCCTCTGTCGCTATCACGTTTTGTTTTTATTTCTATCTCTCTATTTCTGTCTGTCTCTGTTTCTCTGTGATTCAATCTTTTTTTTTTTCACATTTTCTTCGGTTCATCTGTACTCAAGCAAACATGTGTACTCTGTAGCCCGGTTTTCAAACCTGTTTCAGCGCATGAAATTGTTAAAAAGCTTTCCTGCAGGCAGACGTTCTATCGGTATTTGCCATTTTCTCCCTCGTTATTGGTTTGTTTTGGTTGGTTTTCTTTCTTCTTTTTGTTTGTTTGTAATTGTTTTGTGTTTTATAATGTACTCTGATGTCATTTTTTTAAATTCTAATACACGCACTTTGATGTAATTTCTCATGTTCTAATACATGTACATGCATTTTCTGTAATGTTATTTATAGTCTTGTATATGTATAGAACAGCACAGTTAGCTGTAGGGCAGGTCCAATGGGATATAATGCTACTACTTTTGAGTAATACTGGTAAAGTATTTTCAAATTTTTATTTCACGGTCTTTCTCTTAATCCCTAGTCTAATCAGCCCACTACATAAACAAGTTTGAAACTGATGTTTCCTTTTTACAAGTTTTCTTTTTCATAGGGAAATTTATTCAGATCATTTGGCTTTCTCCTTCTCTCATCCCCACTATCATGCTCCGTCTCTGTCTCTCTCGATTTCGAAAAAAATCTGTGTATCTTTTTATATAAAGTATTAAGTTTAAGGAAACTGCATTACAATAGCTATGTCATATTCTAAAAATGTACTTATATTGCTAACACAATTATTTATACAAGCTTTGTGTTCCTTAACGTCTAAAGTCAATTATCGCACAATTATGTTAACGCCCACCACTTCACATGGGAAATAGACCTCTAATGAAGTAAACTGAACATGTTCGTATTCACTCTCTGTCTGCTTGTCTCTGTCTCTCCCTCTCTCCCTTTCCTCCAGTCTGTCTCTTTCTTTTT
>JAPXFY010000024.1:22216916-22224416 GCA_030674185.1 Monoplex corrugatus
TTTTGACCCATCTCTCCCATTATCTATATCTTTGTCTGCTTTTGTTTTTCATGTTTTTCTGTTGATTGTATTTCTGTCCTCAGTCCACTCACTAGTCCCCATCTCACGAAACTGCGTTCTTTTTAGCGTCATTGTCTTTTTAACTGTGACCCCTTCATACACGCACATACGGGCACACGCACATACACACACACGCACGCATGCACACACACACACACACAAACACACACACACACACCACACACACACACACACGCACACGCACACGTGCACGCACACATATACACACGCACGCACGTACGCATTCACGCTTACACACATACACACATAAACACACACACACACACACACACACACACATGCACACACACACGCATGCACGCACGCACACGCACACACACACACGCACACTCACACATACACCCAGGCTCTCGCACGTACACGCACACGCACGCACACATACACACACACGCACGCAAACGCACGCACGCACGCACACACACACACACACACACACACACACACACACACACACACACACACACACACACAGCTGTCTATGAATTGAAAATACAGGATTCTGTTAATGGCAGAACTGTTTGTTTATGTGTGCATGCCAATTATTCATGTTTTTAATGCATTTTATTGCTTTTTCTTCTTTTTTAAAAACCTTTTGGCAAATGAATAGTAACAAAATGGAACAACGCAGGGGATATAGAATCTATGGACTGTAAAAAGTCAGGCTGGTTTTTATTCATGAGCAATTTCTCTGATATGGTGACATAAAGTTGTTTTGAGATAATTCGAGGGTTACATGTTGAAATGATGTACATGTATTTCGAAAAGAGTAATGAAAATAGACACACCATTCTAGTAGAAAACTCTCGATATTATATATAATGACTACCTGGTTGAACCTGTCTCTCATGACAAAAAAGCTACTTACTGCGTAGCTTCCATCGGTGATCCGGCCGACTTCTTCAGCGCAGTAAGTAGCTTTTTTGTCACTGAGAGACAGGTTCAACCAGGTAGTCATTATGTCTACCCCTCAGTCGTTAAAACTTCCTCAACGTCTCGATATTATGTTTATGGAGAAATCGTACTTTAAGATGAGGCTGACCTGATTTTCAACAAAACTTTACCTGATTTGATTCCACAGACCTGAATAGTCTTTGAGTTCAGCTTGGCTATTAACAATCTATTACAAGTGAAGAGTTCATCCAGTGGAATGGGACAAAACAACGTTATTTCTGAACTAATACCAAACAAACATCCAGCATTGGGATTTTGGATTTAATTCATATTTTCCATTAGGGACAAAAAGATATGATGTAACACAGTGGTGACTTTGTCCTGCCGGTATATGACAACAACATTCTGTTGTGTAAACTGTCAGAGAGATGAAGCCCTGTTGTATAGCACTTGTAGTCACTCAACAACACGAATTTTCAACTTCAAAGCCGGTTTCACCTTGATTAACCGTGCTGTTGTGGCCCATTAAATAGGCTCTAGCAGTTCCGGCGATGTTTGCTTTACACCACTCCACCCCAAACAAAAAAGCCAATGTCCTGTTTGCCTATCCCTGTTTCTCCATTAATGGCCCCCCTATGAGAGCCACTTCTGCCTAAGACGCAAGGAAAATATGAAAAGAAGGAAAACGCGAAGACGGAAAATCGTTAGGTCAGCACCGCTCATTGCTTTATAGCCTTTCTCCACGCCGGTCTCTGTGAGTGTATTTTCCAAACAGTACCAAGACAATTAGTCAATAGTGGAGGGGTGGGACGAAAGAGTGTCTGGTTGATTATGGCCGACACATTGGCTGGCTTCAGTCGGAAGCGCTTCTTTACTATTCTGTGTTTATTCTTCTCGTAGTCCATTACTCGCTACACCCTCTGTTTGTCTTACCCTGAATGATTGATGAGTTCCTGACTCCCTCTCAGGGCAAAGGCTTAGTGTTTTTTTTCGGTAAAAGACATTTGTTATGAAAATAATCAACTTCTACAGCTTCAGACAGAGTAACGTAATTTGTCTGCAAAGTTGAAACCGACCTGAAGTCATCCATCATACAGCAAACGTTGTCCTCACGTGTGTTCAGAATCAGATGACCTTAGTATCAAGTGATCAAGATAAAGCTATAAATAGCTTTTTAAAAATGTTCTAATATCAACGATCCACTCTTTATCGGAGTTTGGGCTAAGCAGTAAGAAACAATCCAGATATATAATGGCTACCTGGTTGAACCCGACTCTCAGTTACAAAAAAAGGCTTCTTACTGCGTAGCTTTCATCGGCGATCCAGCCGACTTCTTCAGCGCAACTGCTGGGTTGAGAACTGGCTTCAGTGCGCACCGCCGTGAGCGAACTCACGACATTGCGACTGAATAAGTGAGGAGTACACCGATGGCAGGTTGTGTCGGCCCCGGTCACGGTTGAGGGTGGGGTTCCTTGCGGCGATGTAAATTGCCTCCTTTACTCCCCTCTGGAACCATCTTGCTTATTTGTCGAGAACTTGCACATTGTCCTTTTCAAAGTGGTGTTGGGTGTGGGTCAGATGTTCTCCCACTGGAGAGGACTCACGTTTGTGTTCTTTTAATCTTTTGTGCAAGTTTTGCTCAGTTTCGCCAATATAACTATGGTCACAGTCCTGGCAGTCTATCTTGTATATCACCCTGATGTGTCCAATTTGTCTGTTTTGTCTTTGGGGTGGACTAACTGGCTTCAGATGGTGTTGGTGGGCTTGGCGTGGACACTGAATCCAGATATAGTTAAGGGCTTTAATGTTTTCTGGCAATGTTACATTTTATAGTTTACAGTAGGGTCGCATCATTTTTTTTACCCAAGTGTCATCATTTATCCAGAGACACGCTGTCATTTTCCAACTTTAGCTGTTATGCTGTAGACAAAGATCTTCCTGTTTTGCTTCTTGTAGGCTAATGTTCTTCGGTGAACTTACTAGCAAGTTACCTCTGTGTCTCCACTCTTTGTGACATCATTTCAAAGCATTCAAGTCGCTCCAGAATGGCTCATTAGAATTCCAAACTTAGAAAATTTCAACTTTTGATAAAATGTAGGCTTTTCTGCAATAGGCCAAATCCAATATAACTGTAAAGATCAATATCAATGGTCAATTTGCATGTGATTAAAGCAAGACGGCGATGTGGACTTGAGTCTGATGTCTGGAATTTAATCCCAGCCTGGAACATTAATGCCTGACTTACCTTGCATGAACTTTAACACGTCGATTATTCTGGTGCATCCAGACTAGTATCTGATATAATATCTGCAAAAGCTGTTCAATTTTCACCCGTCTCGTCATACCAGAGCTATCCGTTGTACTTTAAGGTTCTACTTTAACTCGCGGTGACTTCGTGTTTATTGCTACATTTTTCAGCAGATCAGTTTTACGTGATGAACTGTACGTGTGTAAAACTGTAAATGGTGTTTAGCACAGATAATAGAAGTATTGCATCCCAGTGAAGTAAATCCACTGACAAGACTGACCTTTCGGTTCCTGACGAACACCTTTCTGGGCACTTTATAATATCATTTTCCCTACACACTTATAAACCAAGAATAGCAAGTGAAAAGTCAAGGTCATGTAACAGAACTTTATAGACTTCTAGAACTTTTCAAGGCTGACCTAGTCTCAGTCCTTACTACTGCACGATCCGACTTTTCGGGTCTTGTCAACACTGCAATCCTCGGGTCAGCAATTTACTTGGCATTCATGCTCGTGCTAGTCGTAAGTAGCATCACAGATCCACCTCAGCACCATGGATGTTCCTTAAAACCAAGCAGGTTAAACAATAGCGGCTTCAAACTCTCAGCAACGCTGCTGCAAAACTCCTTTGAATATCCCAGGAAAAATTACGCTCAGCCACAGAAACTTGGTCAATAGGATTTTTTTGGTGACTAAAAAGCGTTATATAGTGGACAAAATCGCAAATTCAGATATTTCTAAACACCTTTTTTTCCAGTTCAGTGGCAGGATGACGGGTGCAACAACTAAAAATATCTTTCAAAACAATATCTCGCCCAAATGCCTCCATGACAATTTCAGCGAGTTTTTCAGAGAGAAGGAAAAGAACAAATAAAAGAAATTTCGGCTCCAACTGTGATCCTTAAGTGTCCACCCCTTTTCACCGGCATCCCATTTAGATCATTTCAACCATTTAGTCTTAATCAAGTGAAAAAAAAGGTTAAATCCTCGCAATGCTAAAAATATCCCGGCAATCTTGACCTCATTCCTGCCTCTCTCCTTTCTGACCGTATTGAAAAAAAATTCCAACTGTACTTGGAAATATGAATATTTCTTGAAACAGGTGTGGTGCCACAAAGCTTTGAACATACTCTCGTTAAGCCCTTGCTCAAAAAGTCAAATCTAGATCTCGATCAACCAAAAAAAAAGAAAAAAGAAAAAAGGCCTGTTTCTAATCTTCTATTTTTGTCCAAGGTCCTAGAGCGCGTCGTCTTCTCACAGCTGATGACTCAGAGAGACACCAAACATCTCCTTGAACCTTTTCTGTCGTAAAGCCCACACTACAGAAAATACTTTGTTAAAAAATTGTTAATACTATTATGCAGGCTTCCGATAATGAAAAAGTGTGCATTTTATCCATACTAGATCTTTCAGCAGCATTTGACACTACAGAACAGGACATCATGATCTGAAGACTGTCATCTACATTTCGCTGCATTGAAACTGTTTTGACTAGGGTAGAGCTGGACAGCAGAAAGTCCTCAGAGGACAAACCCCCGTCACCCCGTCAAGCAAGTTTTTCGGCCCTTAACTCCTGACACTCAAAGGGCGTATCCACGTCATGACTCCTGGATGCCCTTCTGCTGTCGCCATTTTTTTTTTATTTTTTTTTTTAGAAATTTGTACTCCTTTTGGAATCGAACCCGCATATATACATGGTCAGATTTCTCAAGGCAAAGTCACAAGTGTGACGGATGTCATAACCCCTTGGCTATCGGTCACCAGCAGCATATACGGGAATTTTAAGTCTTATGAAGTTCACTTTTGTTCCTCCTGGTCCAGATCCAGCTGGAGCTTTTTTCCGCTGCTTTTGGCCATTGCTTTCAAGGTTCTGGTCATCTCTCTCTCTCCCAGAAATCGACAGCTGCTGATGTGCCTATCAACCCCCTTGCTTCAACCTTTGTGGCGAGGACTTCGGCTTGAAAGCCAGATGTTCACAAGTTGCTGGCTAGACTGGCATACCTTTCTTGTCGAGCTCAGTCTGTTGTCACCAATGACTTTGGGTCAACTCCATCTTTGCTGATATGTGCAGACCCACGTGATTGTGGTCTGGGCCCTGTTGTCTGCACGAGGTATTTACAATCACTTAGCTCTGTTATTAAACAATCAGGAACATTCTACCATTCTCTGTTGATAACTCACAAATGCATTACTCTGCTTTCCTGAGAGACATCTTGAGGGGGGAGAGAGAGAGAAAGGGAGAGAGAGAGAGAGAGAAAGAGAGAGAGAAAGAGAGAGAGAAAGGGAGAGAGAGACAGAGAGACAGACAGACAGACAGACAGAGAGAGGGAGACAGAGAAAGAGAGAGAAAAAGGTACAAAATCAAACTTAAAGAAAGTAACATAAAAAGACCATGGCTGTATCAGATTATACTTCCTCAGCAAATCTGTTGGGAGTTTTGTTTTTCTAGAGCACTCCCTGTCCATGGAAGCTCAAGTTGACTGCCTGAGGAAATCCTGTACGTCTAACACGTGAAATATTCAAGCTCAAGTTGACTACCTGAGGAAACTCCTGTACGTCTAACAAGTGAAATATTCAAGCTCAAGTTGACTACCTGAGGAAACTCCTGTACATCTAACGCGTGAAATATTCAAGCTCAAGTTGACTACCTGAGGAAAACTCCTGTACATCTAACACGTGAAATATTCAAGCTCAAGTTGACTACCTGAGGAAACTCCTGTACATCTAACACGTGAAATATTCAAGCTCAAGTTGACTACCTGAGGAAACTCCTGTACATCTAACAAGTGAAATATTCAAGCTCAAGTTGACTACCTGAGGAAACTCATGTACATCTAACGCGTGAAATATTCAAGCTCAAGTTGACTACCTGAGGAAACTCCTGTACATCTAACGCGTGAAATATTCAAGCTCAAGTTGACTACCTGAGGAAACTCCTGTACATCTAACACATGAAATATTCAAAATTAGTCCATTACTTTGTGCTGATATCACAAACAAGTTGGTTGTGTCTTCCATTCTATTCAGACTACACGACTGTAACTCTCTCTTAGCTGGGATTTCTGATGACAAGCTGTCCAAACTCGTACGAATCCAAGAACCTTCTTGCCAAAACAACACTGGCTTTCAACCAAAGCAGTGACTGAATATGACATTGCTACAATCTGCTTTCAGTATCTAAATTCAAATACCATGCAAGCATCATAATCATCATATCAAGCGCCTTGCCACACGGACTTGGCGATCATGGCCTTCCGTTTATTTCTATCCCTTGTTGCCTCAAGCATAAATGTAAAATATTTCTTCAACCCCGCACTCTTGCGAAAACTATTTTGGCTTCGAATCAAAGGAAGAATCGAGGATGAAACAGTCGTACTCTGGTTTCAACGTCTAAATTCGAATACCACGCTAACACGTATGTCATAACTTCTTCTCCCCTGCAAACTTTTCAAAGCTCTCAGGTCTCAAGAAGATTCTTTCTTGATCATATTCCAATTCTCTCTACGTACTTGCGGAAAGAAATCCTTCTTTGTTTTTGGGCTCCGAAACGTAGATCCCCTTCTATCAAACCCCCCCCCCCCCCCCACAGCGTCTTGAGGACAAAAAGCGTTTTCTGCTTACTTCCAGGAAAAAAAAATCTTAGAACCTTTAACTTTCTCCCCCCCGAAAAACAAAACAAACAAACAAGCAAAGAAAGAAAGAAAGAAACAAAGAAACAAAGAAACAAACAAACTAAAAATGCACACATTTATAATGCATATAGCTGTTCTAGGTCCGGTCGTATTGTGGCTTGTCTGTTTGTGTGTCTGTGTGTGTTTGTGCATGTGTGTGTGTGTGTGTGACTATCAAGAGTTATGTTACTTAGATGATCTGTGATAATTTTTGATAAACCATTAGTGTGTGTGTATATATGTGCTCGATTATTTTTATACTGCAGCATTAATGATAATTCATGTATACAGAGAAAACCGTCCATGTCAAAGCATGTTCTTGGCATTTCAATAGCAACGAGATCAACAACAAAAAGGGAAGGAAGGTTGCCATGTCAAACACGTTTAAGTACACTTCAGCGGCACAGTTTTCTCTGGTGAGTGTTTTCAAGGAAACATGAAACTTATATACTACACGTCATTATTGAAGGGCCAGGAACGTTTTTGAGTCAATTTTTGAAAGGAGAAATAACCTATTTTCTCTTACTCTTTTCTCCAATTCGTTGCCGTAACTGAATGGATAAGAGCTCAGACAACATTGCAGTTTCCTTTTGGCACGTGTTTGGGGATT
>JAPXFY010000024.1:22229416-22259416 GCA_030674185.1 Monoplex corrugatus
CAAATCCTGGAGAGAACATCCAGCTAACAAAGAGTTGTATGTTAAGATCCCACCATTCAGTAAATCAATACGTCAACAAAGACTGCGCTTCGCGAGACACTGCTGGCGTAGCAAAGAAGAACTGGTGGAGATGTTCTACTATGGAGACCCAGCCATGGCAAACAAAGACCAGGATGCCCAAAGAAGACCTTCATCGACAAAGTGATCGATGATACGGGTTGTCAGTATGATGAACTACCTACTGCAATGTCTGACAGAGAAGTATCGAGGAAACGTGTCATGGATAGCCGAGCAAGCTCGACATTATTGATTGATTGATTACCTCCACCTAGAGTTCTCTCCCATCGTGTCCTCCACCCTGGGTTCCTCCCTTTTGTTTTCCTCGTCCAACATTCCCTTCCTTTGGTGCTCTCCAAATTGTCCACTCCAAAGTTATAGTTTGCCTTTCTGTGTTACTTCCTAAAGTTCCCTCTATTTGTAACCCTCTCAAAACAACAACAACAAACGAACAAACAAAAAACAACAAAAACAAAAACAAAAACAAAAAAACCTTACCCCTGTTGTTCCTTCCCATTTTGGATATTTTGTCCCCTTCCCTGAAGTTCCATGGAAGAGTCTTTACCTTATCCTCCCTGCCTGACGTTCTCTCCCCCTGTTTCCCCTTGAATTTCCCTGTCACTTGTCCCCCTCCTACTCCATTGCTTCTCCCAGACTTCCTTCCACCAACTTCCCTCCAAGTTCCCTCTTTTTGTTTTTCCTTTTAATCGCCACAACTTTTGTCCCCATTCCCAGAGTTTTGACTTTTGTTCCCCACCCAAATGTCCCTTCATTTGTTTCTCCCCTATTTAGAGTTCGCTCCATCTGTTTACCCCCCACCGACCAGAGTTCCCTTCCTCTATTTACCCCCACCCAAAGTTCCCTCCTTCTGTTCCCCCACCCAGAGTTCCCTTCCTCTCCCCCCCCCCCCCCCACCTGGAGTTCCCTCCCTCTGTTTCCCTCTTCAACAAGAGTTCCTTTCCTTTATTTTCCTCCTCAAACAGAGTTCCTGTCCACTGTTTCATCTCCACCCGAGTTTCCTCCTTTCTCCCCCGCCCCCAACTAAGGACCTTCTTCTGTTCCCCCCCCCCACCCACACACACACCTGGAGTTCCCTCGGTCCCTTTCCCCCACCCCCCCACCCCACCCAGAGTTCCCTCTCTCTGTTTTTTTCCCCACCCAGAATTCCCTCCCTCTGTCCACCCCACCTGGAGTTCCCTCCTCTCTTTCCCCCCACTCAGTTTTCCCCTATCTCTGTTCCCCCATCCAGAGTTCCCTCCCTCTATTCTCCACCCCCCCATCCAGAGTTCCATCCCTCTGTTACCCCCCAGGAGTTCCCTCCGTATGTTCTCCCACTCACAGTTCCCTCCTGCTGTTTCCCCAACTGGAGTTCCCGTCCCCATGTTACCTTCCCGGAGTTCCATCCTTTGTTTCTTCCCCACCAGATTCCCACCATCTGTTAACACCCCAGAGTTCCCTCCATCTCCCCCCCCCCCCACCTGGAGTTCCCTCCCTCTGTTCTACTCCCTGGAGTTCCCTCCCTCTGTTCTATCCCTGAGTTCCCTCCCTCTGTTCTACCCCTAGAGTTCCTCCCTCTGTTCTACCCCCATGGAGTTCCCTCCCTCTGTTCTACCCCCTGGAGTTCCCTCCCTCTGTTCTCTACCCCCTGGAGTTTCCGCCCTCTGTTCTACCCCTGGAGTCCCTCCCTCTGTTCTACCCCGATTCGCCTCTGTCACCCCTGGAATTCCCTCCCTCTGTTCTACCCCCTGAGTTCCCTCCCTCTGTTCTACCCCCTGGAGTTCCCTTCCTCTGTTCTACTCCTGGAGTTCACTCCCTCTGTTCTACCCCCCGGAGTTCCCTCCCTCTGTTCTACCCCTTGGAGTCCTCCTCTGTTCTCCCCCTAGAGTTCCTCCCTCTGTTCTACCCCCTGGAGTTCCCTCCCTCTGTTTACCCCTTTGGAGGTCCCTCCCTCTTCTACCCCCTGGCGATCCCTCCCTCTGTTCTACACTCCCTCGAGTTCAATCCCTCTGTTCTATCCCCCTGGAGTTTCCTTCCTCTGTTCTCCACACCTCCCCACCAAAGTTCCCTTCCTCTGTTATTCCCCTGGAATTCCCTCCCAGTGTTTCCCCCATCTGGAGTTCCTGCCTTCTTTCTCCCCACCCAGATTCCCTCCATTTGTCACCGCCCCGGAGTTTCCTTCATCTGCTCCCCCCCCCCCCCTCCAGAGTTTCCCTCCCTCTGTTTCTTCCTCACCAGAGTTCCCTCCCTCTGTCCCCCCCCCCACACACACACCTGGAAGTGCCTCTCTCTGTTCCCCCGCCGAGTTCCCTTCTCTGTCCGACCCCCCCCCCTGGATTCCTCACTGCTCCCCCCCCCCCCCCCCCGTGAGTTCCCGCCCTCTGTTCCCTCACCAGAGTTCCCTCCCTGCCCCCCCCATGAGTCCCTCTCCCCCCCCTCCTGTCCCCCCCATCCCCCCCCCCCCCCCCCCCCCCTAGTTCCCGCCTCTGTTCCCTCACCAAGTTCCCCCCCCTGTCCCCCCACCGGTGTCATCCCCCTCTTCCCCCCAAGTTCCCTCCCTCTGTTCTACCCCCTCTGGAGTCCCCCTCCCTCTCTTCCCCGCACCCTCCCCCCCCCCCCCCAAGTTCTATTCTTCTGTTCCCATTCTTCCATCTGGAGTTTCCTCCCTCTCTTCTTCCCCTCTCTGGAGTTCCCTTCCTCTGTTCTACCGCCCTCTGGAGTTCCCTCCCTCCATTCTACCCCCCCCCTTCCATCTCACTACCCCAATCCTAAATACTAATGTTAAGCCTTTCCATCTCCATTTTGATATTGTCTAATTTACCTTTTTGTAACAATGTTCTATGTTCCATGTTGCTATTTTGGTATTTTTGAAGTTGGTCGCAGTAGCTTGCTGAGGGTCTGGTGTCACCTGCTCTGCATGACGGATGATAACATCAGGCATGATAACATCAGGAGAGTATGCAGTAATATACTCTGGTGGAAACTCACGCTGTCAAAGGATACTGGGCTGTGTCCGACAGTTTTGTTAGTTAAATTGGGAGGCAGGACATTTGAAATCAACATCATTCAGGTATATGCACCAACATCTGCAGGTACTCAGGAAGACATCGACAACTATGAAGTATTAGAGATGACCAAGGCCCAATGAATCACAAGAAGTTACAGTAATAATGGGAGATGTTAATGCTAAAGTGGGACAGGATAGGGTGGAGGATATAGTTGGACCTCATGGCCTTGGTACGCAAAATGAAAGGGGAGGGAAACTTGTAGAATGGGCACAGATGAATGAGTTCATAGTAAGAAATACCTGGTTTGAGCAGCCTAACAGAAGAAAATGGACTTGGATGAGTCCAGGAGATGATACCAAAAATCAGATTGACTATTTCCTGATTAATAAAAGATTTAGAAATTCTCCACGGTCAGCAAAAACACTACCAGGCGCAGATTGCAATAGTGACCACAATCCTGTAGTGGGAAGGTTTAGGCTGAAATTAAGGAAAAGGAAACAGACCAAAAGCAACATCAAACTAAATCTTGGACTCTTGAATACAGATGAAATGACACGTAAAAAATTAACGTACATGTTCAAAACAATTCAGTGCTCTGGAAGACGTTAGTGACAGTGAGGAACAATGGACAAAGTTGAGAAATTCGATAAATGAAGCTTGTGAAGAAATCCCTGAAGTAGATAGAAAAGCAAAAAAGAACTGGATGACAAAAGAAATTTTGGGCTTGGTTGAGGAACGGAGGAAGGCAAAGAGAAACGAGGAGATATACAGGAAGATAAATAAAGAAATCAGGAATAGGTGCAATGAAGCAAAGGAAGCTTGGCTGAAAACAAAATGCAAAGAAATAGAAGACCGACACAAAACGGATCCTCAGGGTATGTACAGACGAATTGAAGGAATTGTCCACAGGAAAAAGACATGCACATTAACTGCTTGTTTAAAATCGAAAGATGGTACGCTTATCATGGGAAAAGACAAAATATTAGACAGATGGGGAGAGTACATTAAAGACCTTTTGAGGATGACAGAAACGAAGAACACATTATAAGAAAGAACTTTGAAGGACCATCCATAATGAAAGATGAAGTTAGAGCAGCACTGAAAAAGATGAAACCAGGGAAAAACCCAGGACCAGACAACATTACGACAGAGATGATTGAAGCCCTGGAGGAATTTGGTATTGAAAAAATAACAATCCTCCTAAATGAAATTTACGACACTTGAAAACCCCCCAAAGAAAAAAATTTCCATTGCTCTTCCATCGCACAATCATTTGATGAGTCATGTAACAAAAATCCTATTAAGAATAATCATGATGAGGACAAGGAATAGAATCAAAAGAGAAATAGCAGAATAACATTGTGGATTTGAAGAAGGGAAAGGAACTATCAATGCCATGTACATCCTAAGAACTATCATAGAGAGGTCAATCGAAATGAACAAGGATTCATATTTATGCTTTGTTGATTATACCAAGGCTTTCGATCGGGTAAGTTCTTTCCAAAACATCAAAAGAGGAGTCAGACAGGGTTGTGTTTTGTCACATCTGTTTTCACTTTACAGCAAAAACATCATGAGAAACCTAGAGGAAGACCCTGGATTAAAGGTTGGAGGAAAAATGATTAACATTCGATATGCAGATGACACGGTGCTGGTTGGAGAAAATGAAAGGGACCTACAAAACCTTAAGAATATACTAGAAATAGACAGCAAAGGTAAAGAGTTGGAACTAAACAGCAGGAAGACTGAAGTCATAGTGATCAGTAATAAAACATGAAATCCCCCTGTTTCAATTTAATAGCAAACGGCACAACCTTGAGACAGATTGGTAAGTTTAACTACCTGGGAACGATCATTTCACCAGACGGCAGATGCACATCAGAAATAGCCAGCAGAACGGGCCACGCCAAAACAGCATTCATGAAGATGAAAAGTATTCTTACCAACAAATGCCTATCAATTAACATCAGGAAGAGAGTTCTTGAATGTTATATAGAACCAATACTGTTATACGGTTGTGAGGCGTGGACAGTCAACAAGCAAAGCCAGAACAAGATTGAGGCAGCCGAGATGTGGTTTCAAAGAAGAATGTTGAGAGTTCCATGGCCAGCAAAGAAAACAAACGAGACAGTCTTGATGGAGGCAGTCATAAGAAGATCATTCGTAAGGAAGATTAAGAAAAGACAGGCAACATTTGTATGCAATTTAATGAGGAGGGGGAATTGGAGCACCTGGTCGCGACGGGAAAGCTGGAGGGGAAGACAGCACCAGGTAGACCCAGGGAGAAGATACTAGACGGACTTGCAGAGTGGCTGAGGACAAAGAGGGTGGAAGAGATGCTTGAGGCGACAAGAAATAGAGACAGATGGAAGTCCATGATCGCCAACGCCATGCGGAAAGGCACCTGATGATGATGATGATTCTATCTCCACCCGCACTTCCCTCCCTCCGTTTTCCCCCCACCCGGAGTTCCCTCCCTCTGTTCACCCCACCCAGAGTTGCCTCCGTCCGTTTCCCGCCACCAGGAGTTCCTTTCCACTGCCCCCCCCCCCCCCCCAATCCAAAGTTCCCTCCCTCTGTTTTCCACCCACCCAGAGTTTCCTTCAACTGTTTCCCCCATCCAGAGTTCCCTCCCTCTGTGCTTCCCCCCCCCCCCCCATTCAGAGTTCCCTCCCTCTGTTCTCAACCCCCATGTGGAGTTCCTTCCCTCTGTACTGTCCCCCATTCAGATTCCCTCCCTCTGTTCTCTACCCCCCATTTGGAGTTCCCTCCCTGTGTTCTCACTCACTCCCCCCCTATCCAGAGTTTCCTCTCCCTCTGCCCCCCCCCCCCCCTGAGTGTTTCTCCGTCTGTTCCCCCCAAGTTTCCTCTCCCTCTGTTTCCTGCACCCCAGTCCCCAAGTTCACTCACTTTGCTTGAAATTCCCCTTTCGGAGTTCCCTCCATCCATTCTTCCCCACTTTGGAATTCCCTCCCTCTGTTCTACCCCCCTCTGAAGTTCCTTCCTTCTCTCCCCCCTGGAGTTCCCTCCTTCTGCTCCACATTCTTCCATCTGGAGTTCCCTCCCTCTCTTCTTCTCCACTCCGGAGTTCCCTCCCTCTCTTCTCCTGCCCCCTATCAGGAGTTCCCTGACCGTGTAATCCCTCCCCCCCTCCCCAACACGTCCGTAGTTTCTCCTACCTCTGTTCTCCCGCCCCCTTCCCCCACGTTCGGAGTTCTCTCTCTTCTCCCTCCCCCCACGTCCGGAGTTCCCCTCCCTCTCTTCTCCCGCCCTCCACCATCAGGAGTTCCCTCCCTCTCTTCTCCCCCCCCCACCATCAGGAGTTCCCTCCCTCTCTTCTCCCGCCCCGCCCCCCCTTATCCGAACTTCCCTCCTTCTCTTCTCCCTCCCATCTGGAGTTACTTCTTGCGTTCTCTCTCCCCACCCCGTCCGGATATTTCATTCCCTCTGTTCCCCCATCCCGAGTTCCATCCCTCTCCACCTCCCCCAACAACCCCAGTTCCCTCTCCCCACCGTCCGAGTTCCCTCCCTCTGTTCTCCCTCCCATCCAGAATTCCCTTCGTTTTTCTCCCTCTGTCCCCCCATTTACAGTTCCCCCCCCCCCCCCCACTGTCCGGAGTTCCTTCCGTCTCTTCTCTCCCCTCCCCACAGGATGGGCCATACGGAGTTTCCCTCCCTCCCTCTCATCCAGAGTTCCTTTGTTCTTATCCCTACGGAGTTTCCTCACTCTGTTCTCCCTCCTACCTGGAGTTCCCTCCCTGCGTTCTGCCCCCATCCTGAGTTCCCTCAAACTTTCCCACAAAAACCACTGTTCCCTCTCTTCCATCATACTGAGTTATGTCGCTCTGTTCCTCACCCTCTGGAGTTCTCTCGCTCTTTCCCCTCACCCTCTGGAGTTCTCTCGCTCTCTTCCCCTCACCCTCTGGAGTTCTCTCGCTCTCTTCCCCTCACCCTCTGGAGTTCTCTCGCTCTCTTCCCCTCACCCCTGGAGTTCTCTCGCTCTCTTCCCCTCACCCTCTGGAGTTCTCTCGCTCTCTTCCCCTCACCCTCTGGAGTTCTCTCGCTCTCTTCCCCTCACCCTCTGGAGTTCTCTCGCTCTCTTCCCCTCACCCTCTGGAGTTCTCTCGCTCTCTTTCCCCTCCCCCTGGAGTTCTCTCGCTCTCTTCCCCTCCCCCTGGAGTTCTCTCGCTCTCTTCCCCTCCCCCTGGAGTTCTCTCGCTCTCTTCCCCTCCCCCTGGAGTTCTCTCGCTCTCTTCCCCTCCCCCTGGAGTTCTCTCGCTCTCTTCCCCTCCCCCTGGAGTTCTCTCGCTCTCTTCCCCTCCCCCTGGAGTTCTCTCGCTCTCTTCCCCTCCCCCTGGAGTTCTCTCGCTCTCTTTCCCCTCCCCCTGGAGTTCTCTCGCTCTCTTCCCCTCCCCCTGGAGTTCTCTCGCTCTCTTCCCCTCCCCCTGGAGTTCTCTCGCTCTCTTCCCCTCCCCCTGGAGTTCTCTCGCTCTCTTCCCCTCCCCCTGGAGTTCTCTCGCTCTCTTCCCCTCCCCCTGGAGTTCTCTCGCTCTCTTCCCCTCACCCTGGAGTTCTCTCGCTCTCTTCCCCTCACCCTGGAGTTCTCTCGCTCTCTTCCCCTCCCCCTGGAGTTCTCTCGCTCTCTTCCCCTCCCCTGGGGTTCTCTCGCTCTCTTCCCCTCCCCCTGGAGTTCTCTCGCTCTCTTCCCCTCCCCTGGAGTTCTCTCGCTCTCTTCCCCTCACCCTAGAGTTCTCTCGCTCTCTTCCCCTCACCCTAGAGTTCTCTCGCTCTCTTCCCCTCACCCTAGAGTTCTCTCGCTCTTCCCCTCACCCTGGTGTTTCTCGCTCTTTCCCCTCACCCTGGGTTCTCTCGCTCTCTTCCCCTCACCCTGGAGTTCTCTCGCTCTCTTCCCCTCACCCTGGAGTTCTCTCGCTCTCTTCCCCTCACCCTGGAGTTCTCTCGCTCTCTTCCCCTCACTGGAGTTCTCTCGCTCTCTTCCCCTCACCCTGGAGTTCCCTCTCGCTCTCTTTCCCCTCACCCTGGATTCTCTCGCTCTCTTCCCCTCACCCTGGAGTTCTCTCGCTCTCTTTCCCCTCACCCTGGAGTTCCTCGCTCTCTTTCCCACCTCTGGAGTTCTCTCGCTCTTTCCCATCCCCTGGAGTTCTCTCGCTCTCTTCCCCTCACCCTGGAGTTCTCTCGCTCTTTCCCCTCCCCCTGGAGTTCTCTCGCTCTTTTCCCTCCCCTGGAGTTCTCTCGCTCTTTTCCCTCCCCTGGAGTTCTCTCGCTCTGTTCCCCTCACCCTGGAGTTTCTCCCTCGTCTCTTTCCCCTCCCCCTGGAGTTCTCTCGCTCGTCTTTCCCACCCCCTGCAGTTCCCTCGCTCCGTTTCCTTCCCACCCGAGTTCTCCTCCTCCCCCCCCACAGTTCCCTCGCTTTCGTTTCCCCAAACCCAGAGTTCCCTCTCCTCCTCCCCCCAACTTGAGTCCCTCTCTTTGTTCCTAACCAATTCCCCTCTTCCTCATCCTTCCCATCCGAGTTCCTCCCTCTGTCCCTCCCCTCCCCCGAGTTTTCTCTCTCGTCCATCCCCCCTGAGTTCCTTCACTGTTCCCACACCCCTAAGTTCCCTCCCTCTGTTTCCCGCGCCCCACCCCATCCCCCATCACGAGTTCCCTCATTGTTCTCTCTACACACACCCCATCCGGAGTTGCCTCCCTCTGTTCTTCCCCCGTCCAGAGTTCCCTCCCTTTGTTACAAGATCTGAACAAAAACAATACCTGGACAGGAAAACGGCGTTAGCTGAAGGCAATTGATTGCAACACAGAAAGGTCACTAGAACTGTGTTCACACACTGAGACTTCCAAGATAATAAGATACAGGGGCAAAGCAGGACCACCAGCATGCTGTTCTCGTAGTTGTCGCCGTTGTTGTTCTCGATGTCGTCGATGTTCTTCACGTTTTCGTCGTTCTTCTCGCTGTCGTCGTTGTTCTCTCTGTGGTTCTCTTTGTCGCTGTTGCTCTTCTCGTTGTCGTTGTTGTTCTCGTTGTCGTAGTTGTTCTCGTTTTCGTAGTTGTCTTATTGTTCTTCTTCTTGAGGTCTTTGTTATTCTCGTTGTCGTAGTTGTCCTTCTCGTTGTCGTAATTGTCATCGTTGTTCTTCTCGTTGTTGTAGTTGTCATCGTTGTACTTCTCGTTGTCGTAGTTTTGTCGTCCTTGTTGTACTTCTTGTTGTTGTTGTACTTCTTGTCGTAGTTATCGTTGTTGTACTTCTTGTCGTAGTTATCGTTGTTGTACTTCTTGTTGTAATTGTCATCCTAGTGGTAATTTTCGTTGTCGTAGTTGTCATCCTTGTTGTACTTCTTGTTTTCGTACTTGTCACCGTTGTTGTACTTCTCGTTGTTCTAGTTGTCGTCGTTGTTGTACTTCTCGTTGTATTTGTCATCGTTGTTGTACTTCTCGTTGTAGTTGGCATCATTGTTGTACTTCTCGTTGTAGTTGGCATCATTGTTGTACTTCTCGTTGTAGTTGGCATCATTGTTGTACTTCTCGTTGTTGTTGTACTTCTCGTTGTTGTAGTTGTACTTCTCGTTGTATTTGTCATCGTTGTTGTACTTCTCGTTGTAGTTGTCATCGTTGTTGTACTTCTCGTTGTTGTAGTTGTTGTACTTCTCGTTGTTGTACTTGTCATCGTTGTTGTACTTCTCGTTGTTGTAGTTGTCATCGTTGTTGTACTTCTCGTTGTTGTAGTTGTCATCGTTGTTGTACTTCTCGTTGTATTTGTCATCCTTGTTGTACTTCTTGTTTTCGTATTGTCACCGTTGTTGTACTTCTCGTTGTTTCTCGTTGTCTTCGTTGTTGTACTTTCTCGTTGTTGTAGTTGTATCTGTTGTATCTCTGTCTCGTTGTTCTTTGTGTCGTTGTTGTTACTTCTCGTTGTAGTTGTCATCGTTGTTGTACTTCTCGTTGTCGTAGTGTATCGTTGTTGTACTCTTGCTCCGTAGTTGTCGTTGTTGTACTTCTCGTTGAGTTGTCATCGTTGTTGTACTTCTCGTTGTCGTAGTTGTCATCTTGTTGTACTCCTGTTGTTGTTGTATCCTCGTTGTGTTGTACTCTCTTGTTGTAGTTGTCATCCTTGTTGTACTTCTTGTTGTTAGTTGTCATCCTTGTTGTACTTCTTGTTGTCAGTTGTCATCTTGTTGTACTTCTTGTTAGTTGTCATCCTTGTTGTACTTCTTGTTGTAGTTGTCATCCTTGTTGTACTTCTTGTTGTAGTTGTCATCCTTGTTGTACTTCTTGTGTGTAGTTGTCATCCTTGATTTGTTATCTTGTTGTAGCTGTCATCCTTGTTGTACTTCTTGTTGTAGTTTATCGTTGTTTGTACTTCGTTGTGTAGTTGTCATCCTTGTTGTACTTTTTGTTGTTGTAGTTTCATCCTTGTTGTACTTCTTGTTGTAGTTGTCATCTTGTTGTACTTTTTGTGCGTAGTTGTCATCCTTGTTGTACTCTCGTTGTTGTTTGTATCTTTCTCGTTGTTGTTGTACTCTCGTTGTGTGTAGTGTGTACTTCTGTTGTAGTTGTCATCCTTGTTGTACTTCTGTTGTGTTATCTTTGTCTCTTGTTGTACTCCTTGTTGTACTCTGTTGTAGTTGTCCTGTTGTACTTCTTGTTGTAGTTGTCATCTTGTTGTACTTCTGTTGTAGTTGTAGTTGTATCATTCCTTGTTGTACTTCTCGTTGTTGTAGTTGTCATCGTTGTTGTACTTCTCGTGTGTAGTTGTCATCCTTGTTGTACTCTGTTGTTGTATCGTTGTTGTACTTCTCGTTGTTGTAGTTGTCTCCTTGTTGTATCTCTTGTTGTACTTTGTGTAGTTCTTGTTGTACTTCTTGTTGTAGTTGTCATCCTTGTTGACTTCGTTTGATTGTCTCTGTTGTACTTCTTGTCTGTAGTTCATCTTGTTGTACTTCTTGTTGTAGTTGTCATCTTGTTGTACTTCTTGTTGTAGTTGTCATCCTTGTTGTACATCTTGTTGTACTCGTGTGTATCCTTGTTGTACTTCTTGTTGTAGTTGTCATCCTTGTTGTACTTCTTGTTGTCGTAGTTGTCATCCTTGTTGTACTTCTTGTGTAGTTGTCATGTGTTGTACTTCTTGTTGTAGTTGTCATCCTTGTTGTACTTTGTTTGTAGTTGTCATCCTTGTTGTACTTCTTGTTGTTGTAGTTGTCATCCTTGTTGTACTTCTCGTTGTTTGTAGTTGTCATCCTTGTTGTACTTCTTGTTGTATGTGTCATCCTTGTTGTACTTCTTGTTGTGTAGTTGTCATCCTTGTTGTACTTCTTGTTTGTAGTTGTCATCCTTGTTGTACTTCTGTTGTTGTGTATCGTTTGTCTTTTTGTTGTACTGCTCTTGTTGTTAGTTTGTCATCCTTGTTGTACTTCTCGTTGTTGTAGTTGTCATCTTGTTGTACTTCTGTTGTTGTAGTTGTCATCCTTGTTGTACTTCTTGTTGTTGTAGTTGTCATCGTTGTTGTACTTCTGTTGTTGTAGTTGTCATCCTTGTTGTACTTCTTGTTGTTGTAGTTATCCTTGTTGTACTTCTTGTTGTGTAGTTGTCATCTTGTTGTACTTCTTGTTGTTGTGTTGTCATCCTTGTTGTACTTCTTGTTGTAGTTGTCATCCTTGTTGTACTTCTTGTTGTTGTAGTTGTCATCGTTGTTGTACTTCTTGTTGTTGTAGTTGTCTCTTTTGTTGTATTACTTTTGTTGTTGTAGTTGTCATCGTTGTTGTACTTCTGTTGTTGTAGTTGTCATCTGTTTACTTCTGTTGTTGTAGTTGTCATCGTTGTTGTACTTCTCGTTGTTGTAGTTGTCATCTTGTTGTACTTCTCGTTGTTGTAGTTGTCTTTTGTCTCTGTTGTGTTGTCATCTTGTTGTCTCGTTGTTTGCATTGTTGTACTTCTTGTTGTTGTCATCCTTGTTGTCTTCTGTTTAGTTGTCATCCTTGTTGTACTTCTTGTTGTAGTTGTCATCTTGTTGTACTTCTTGTTGTAGTTGTCATCCTTGTTGTACTTCTCGTTGTTGTAGTTGTCATCGTTGTTGTACTTCTTGTTGTAGTGTCATCGTTTGTTTTTTCTGTTGTAGTTGTCTCTTGTTGTACTCTCGTTGTTGTAGTTGTCTCGTGTTGTACTTCTCTGTTGTAGTTGTCATCGTGTTGTACTTCTTGTTGTTGTAGTTGTCATCGTTGTTGTACTTCTCGTTGTTGTAGTTGTCATCGTTGTTGTACTTCTTGTGTAGTTGTCATTCTTGTTGTACTTTTTGTTGTAGTTGTCATCCTGTTGTACTCTTGTTGTTTCTAGTTGTTCCTGTTTACTTCCTTGTTGTTGTTTATCCTTTGTTCTTCTCGTTGTCGTAGTTGTCATCCTTGGTACTTCTTGTTGTATTGTCATCCTTGTTGTACTTCTGTCGTCGTGTTGTCTCGTTGTCTCGTGTTTTCCGTGTTGTCTAGTTTGTCGTTCTTGTTTCTCGTTGTTCGTTGTTTCTACTCTGTTGTTTTCCTGTTGTCTTTTTCTCGTTGTCGTCTCGTTGTTGTTCTACTCGTTGTAGTTTGTGTCTGTTCTCGTTGTATTGGTTGTCATTTTGTTGTCTCTCTTCGTTGTCGTTCTTCGCGCTGTGTTGTTCTCTTGTCGATTGTTCTCGTTGTCATCTTTTCTTCTCTGTTGTCTTCTCGTTGTCTCCTTGTTGTCTTCTAGTTGTCGTCCTTGTAGTTCTTCTGTTCGATGTTGTTCTCGTTGTTGTTTGTTATCGTCCTTGTTGTTCTCGTTGTCCTTGTTCTAGTTGTCCTCGTTCTTCTCGTCGTTGTTATTCTTGTCGTTGCTGTTTTCGTTGCTGTTCTCGTTGTTGTTCTCGTTGTTTTCGTTTGTTCTCGTTGTTGTTGTGCCCGCTGGTGTCCTCGTTGTTCTCGTTGTTGTTCTTCTTGCTCTCGTTCTTCTCGTTGTCGTTTTTCTCGTCGTCGTTGTTCTCGTCGTCGTCATTGTTGTTCTTCTTCTCGTTGTTGTCGTTCTCGTTGTTGTTCTTCTCGATGTTTGTTCTCGTTGTTGTCGTTCTTCTCGTTGTCCTCGTTGTTCTTTTCTCCTTGTTGTCGCCGTTGTTGTTCTTTGTCGTTTTTGTTTCTCGTTGTCCTCGATGTTCTTGTGGTCTTCGTTGTTCATCTCGTTGTCGTCGTTCTTCTCGTTGTCTTTGTTCTCTTTGTCGTTGTTTTCGTTGTAGTTGTTCTCGTTGTCGTAGTTCTTCTCGTTGTCGTCGTTCTTCTCGTGTCGTTTCTCGTTTTTCTCGTTGTTGTTCTTCTCGTTGTAGTCGTTTTCATTGTTCTTGTTGTCTTCTCGTTTTTCTCGTTGTCGTCGTTGTCATTCTTCTCATTATCGTCGTTGCTGTTCTTGTTATCGTCGTGTTCTTCTCGTGTCATTGTTTTTTCTCGTTGTCGTCGTGTTCTTCTCGTTGTCGTCGTTGTTGTTCTTCCCGTTGTCATCATTGTTCTTCTCGTTGTCGTTGTTCTTGTCGTTGTTCTCGTTGTCGTTGTTGTTCTCGTTGTCGTCGTTGTTCTCGTTGTCGTTCGTGTTCTCTCGTTGTTCTTCTCGTTGTCGTTCTTCTCGTTGTCGTCGTTGTTCTTGTCGTTGATCTCGTTGTTTCTCGTTGTCGTCGTTCTTCTCGTTGTCGTCGTTGTCTTCTTGTTGTGTCGTCTTTTCGTTGTCGTTGTTCCGTTATTGTTTTCGTTGTTGTTCTCTCTTTGTTCTCGTTCTTCTCGTTGTAGTCGTTCTTCTCGTTTTCGTCATTGTTCTTCTCATTGTCGTTCTTGTTGTTGTCGTTTTCTCGTTGTCGTTTTTTTCGTTGTTTGTTCTTGTTGTCGTTGTTCTTCTCGATGTCGTAGTTGTCGTCGTTGTTCTTGTTGTTCTTCTCGTTGTAGTTGTCGTTCTCTTTGTAGTCTTTGTTGTTCTCGTTGTCGTCGTTGTTCTCGTTGTTCTCGTCGATGTTGTTCACGTCGTTCTTGTCGTTTTGTTCTCCGTCGTTGTTGTTGTCGTCGTTGTTCTTTTTGTAGTTGTTCTCGTTGTTGTTGTCCTCGTTGTTGTTGTGCTCGCTGTTGTCCTCGTTATTGTTCTCGTTCTTGTTGTTCTCGTTGTCGTTCTTATCGTTGTCGTCGTCGTTGTCATTCTGGTTGTTCTCGTTCTTCTCGTTATCGTCGTTCTCGTCTCGTTGTTCTCTCGTTGTTCTTCTCGTTGTTGTTCTTCTCGTTGTGGTTCTTCTCGTTGTGGTCGTTGTTCTTCTCGTTGTCGTTCTTTTGTTGTTCATCTCGTTGTGGTCGTTCTCGTTGTCGTCGTCGTTGTTCTTCTCTTTGTCGCAATTGTTCTTGTTGTCGGTTGTTCTCGTCGTTGTTCTTCTCTTTGTCGTCGTTATTATTCTTATCGTTGCGTCGTTATTGTTCGTCTCGTTGTCGTTGTTCTTCTCGTTGTCGTCGTTGTGTTCTCGTTGTCGTCCTTGTTCTTGTTGTCGTCCTTGTTGTTCTCGTTTTTGTTGTTCTCGTTGTTCTTTCGTCGTTGTTCTCGTATTTTGTTCTTCCGTTCTTGTTCTCGTCGTACTGACTCGTTCTCGTCGTCCTTGTTGTTCTCGTTTGTTCGTTGTAGCTGTCCTCGTTTGTTGTCGTTGTCCTCGTATCGTGTCCACGTTGTTCTCGCTATTGTCCTCGTGTTGTTCTCGTCTGTCTTCTGTTGTGTCGTTGTTCTGTTCTTCTCGTCGTCATCGTCGTTCTTCTCGTTGTCATTGTTCTCGCTTGTCGTCGTTCTTCTCGTTGTCGTTGTTCTTCTCGTTGTCGTTTTTTCGTTGTCGTCGTTCTTCTCGTCGTCCTCGTTGCTCTTTTTGTTGTTCTCGTTATTTTCGTTGTTCTCTTTTTGTTCTCGTTGTCGTTATTCTTCTCGTTGTCTTCGTTGTTCTCGTCGTTCTTGTTCTTCGACTCGTTATCGTTGTTCTCATTGTCGTTGTTCTTGTTCTCGTTGTATTCTTTGTTCTTCTCATTGTCGTCGTTGTTCTCGTTGTAGTCGTTGTTCTCGTTGTCGTCGTCGTTGTTCTCGTGTCGTTGCTGTTCTTCTCGTTGTATTCTTTGTTCTTTCGTTGTCTCGTGGTTGCTTCTCGTTGTCGTTATTGTTCTCCGTTGTCTTCGTTGTTCTTCGTCGTTGTTCTCGTTGTTGTTCTTCTCGTTGTTTCGTTGTTCTGTCGATGTCGTCGTGGTTGTTCTCGTTGTCGTCGTGGTTGTTCTCGTTGTCGTCGTTGTTGGTCTTCTCGTTGTCGTCGTTGTTCTCGTTGTCGTGGTTGTCATTGTTGTTCTTCTCGATGTCGAAGTTGTCGTTCTTCTTGTCGTTGTTCTTCTGGTTGTAGTTGTCATTGTTCTCTTTGTAGTCTGTTCTTCTCATTGTCGTTGTTGTGCTTCTCGATGTCGTTGTTCTCTCTTGTGTCGTTGTTCTTCTCGTTGTCGTTCTCGTCGTTCTTCTCGTTGTCGTTGTGTTCTTGTTGTTCTCGTTGTCGTTGTTCTCGTTGTCTTCTTCTCGCTGTCGTTGTTCTTGTTGTCGTCGTTGTTCTTCTCGTTGTCGTTGTTCTTTTCGTTGTCGTTGTTCTCGTTATTGTTTTCGTTGTTGTTCTCTTTTGTCTGTTCTTCGTTGTAGTCGTTCTCGTTTTCGTCATTGTTCTTCTCATTGTCGTTCTTGTCGTCGTTTCTCGTTGTCGTCGTTGTTGTTCTTGTCGTTGTTCTTGTCGTTGTTCTCGTTGTCGTCGTTGTTCTTCTCGTTGTTCTCGTTGTCCTCGTTGTCGTCGTTCTTTTCGTTGTTGTTCTCGTGTTATTGTTTTCGTTGTTGTTCTCTTTTGTTCTCGTTCTTCTCGTTTTCGTCATTGTTCTTCTCATTGTCGTTGTTCTTGTTGTCGTTCTTCTCGTTGTCGTAGTTGTTCTTTTCGTTGTTCTTGTTGTCGTAGCTGTTCTCGATGTCGTAGTTGTCGTCGTCGTCGTTCTTGTTGTCATTGTTCTTCTCGTTGTAGTTTCGTTCTCTTTGTAGTCTTCGTTGTTCTCGTTGTGTCGTTCTCGTTGTTGTTCTCGTCGATGTTGTTCACGTCGTTCTTGTCGTTTTGTTCTCGTCGTTGTTTCTCGTTCTTTTTGTAGTTGTTCTCGTTGTTGTGTCCTCGTTGTTGTTGTTCTCGTTGCTGTTGTGCTCGCTGTTGTCCTCATGTTCTCGTTCTTGTTCTCTGTTGTCATTGTTCTTGTCGTTGTCGTCGTCGTGTCATTCTGGTTGTTCTCGTTATCGTCGTTGTTCTCGTCTTCGTTGTTCTTCGTTGTCGTTCTTCTCGTTTCGTCGTTGTTCTCGTTGTCGTTGTTCTCGTTGTCGTTGTTTCTCGTTGTGGTTCTTCTCGTTGTGGTTCGTTGTTGTGTCGTTGTGTCGTTGTTCTTCTCGTTGTGGTCGTTGTTCTTCGTTGTCGTGTTGTTCTTCTCGTTGTCGTCGTCGTTGTTCTCTTTGTCGCAATTGTCTTGTTGTCGTCGTTGTTGTTCTCGTCGTTGTTCTTCTCTTTGTCGTCGTTATTATTCTTATCGTTGTCGTCGTTATTGTTCGTCTCGTTGTCGTCGTTGTTCTTCTCGTTGTCGTCGTTGATGTTCTTGATGTTCTCGTTGTTGTTCTTCTCGTGCGTCATTGTTCTCGTTGTCGTTGTTCTCTCGTTGTCATCGTTGTTCTTCTCGCTGTCATCGTTGTTCTTCTCGTTGTCGTCGTTGTTCTTCTCGTTGTCGTCGTTGTTCTCGTTGTCGTCGTTGTTCTCGTTGTCGTCGTTGTTCTTTTCATTGTCGTTGTTCTCGTTGTCATTCTGGTTGTTCTCGTTGTTGTCTTCTCGTTCTCCGTCGTTGTTCTCGTTGTCGTCGTCGTTCTTCTCGTTGTCGTCGTTGTTCTTCTCGTTGTCGTCTTCGTTGTTTCGTTGTCG
This sequence comes from Monoplex corrugatus, assembly GCA_030674185.1. Classification (NCBI taxonomy): domain Eukaryota; kingdom Metazoa; phylum Mollusca; class Gastropoda; order Littorinimorpha; family Ranellidae; genus Monoplex; species Monoplex corrugatus. The sequence goes on from JAPXFY010000024.1 coordinate 22,246,470, forward strand.
TCGTTGTTCTTGTTGTCGTCGTTGTTCTCGTTGTCGTCGTCGTTGTTTCTCGTTGTCGTCGTTGTTTCTCGTTGTCGTCGTTGTTCTTCTCGTTAAGGTCGTTGTTCTCGTTGTCGTCGTTCTCGTTTGTCGTCGTTGTTCTCTCGTTGTCGTCGTCGTTGTTCTCGTTGTTCTTCTCGTTAAGGTCGTTGTTCTTGTTGTCGTCGTTGTTCTCGTTGTCGTCGTTGTTGTTCTCGTTGTCGTCGTTGTTCTCGTTCTCGTCGCTGTTGTTCTCGTTGTCGTCGTTGTTAGTCTTCTCGTTGTCGTTGTTCTTGTTGTCGTCGTTGTTGTTCTCTTCGTTGTTTTCTTTGTCGTAGTTGTTCTTCTCGTTGTTGTAGTTGTTCTTGTTATCGTGGTTGTCGTTCTCGTTGTCGTAGTTGTCGTTTTTCATCTCGTTGTCGTCGTTGTTCTTCTTCTCGTTGTAGTTGTTCTTGTTGTAGTCGTTCTTCTCGCTGTCATCATTGTTCTTTTCGTTGTTTTTCGCAGTGTTGTTCTTCTCGTTGTCATCATTGTTCTTCTCGTTGTTGTATTCGTTGTCGTCGTTGTTGTTCTCATTGTCGGCGTTTGTTCTCGTTGTCCTTGTGTTCTCGTTGTCGTCCTTGTTGTTCTTGTCGTCCTTGTTGTTCTTGTTTTTGTTGTTCTCGTTGTTTTTCTCGTCGTTGTTCTCGTTATTGTTCTTCTCGTTCTTGTTCTCGTCGTTCTTGAACTCGTTCTCGTCGTCCTTGTTGTTCTCGTTCTTGTTATCGTTGTAGTTGTCCTCGTGTTGTCGTTGTCCTCTGTCGTTGTCCACGTTGTTGTTGTTCTCGCTATTGTCCTCGTTGTTCTCGTTCTTCTTGTTCTCGTTGTTCTTCTCGTTGTCGTTGTTGTTCTTGTTCTCGTCGTCATCGTCGTTCTCCGTTGTCATTGTTCTCGTTGTCGTCGTTCTTCTCGTTGTCGTTGCTTCTCGTTTCGTCGTTCTTCTCGTTGTCGTCGTTGCTCTTTTCGTTGTTCTCGTTGTTCTTGTTGTCGTTCTTCTCGTTGTTTCGTTGTTCTCGCTTGTCGTCGTTGTTCTTCGACTCGTTATCGTTGTTCTCATTGTCGTTCTCGTTGTTGTTCTTCTCATTGTCGTTGTTCTTGCTGTTGTTCTCGTTGTCGTCGTTCTTCTCATTGTCCATGTTCTTGCTGTTGTTCTCATTGTCGTTGTTCTTGCTGTTGTTCTCGTTGTCGTTGTTGTCTCGTTGTCGTTATTGTTCTTCTCGTTGTCGTCGTTTCTTTTTTCGTTGTTCTATTTGTTGTCTCGTCATTGTTGTTGTTCTTCGTTGTCGTCGTTATTGTTCTTCTCGTTCTTTTTTTCGGATCTCTTCTCGTTGTCTTCGTTTGTTCTCGTTGTCTTCGTTGTTGTTCTCGTTGTCTTCGTTGTTGTTCTCGTTGTTCTCGTTGTCTTCTCGTTGTCTTCGTTGTCTTCTTGTCTCGTTTTCTCGTTGTCTTCGTTGTTCTTCTCGTTGTTGTGGTTGTTCTTCTCATTGTTGTTGTTCTTGTTTTCGTAGTTGTCGTCGTCGTTGTACTTCTCGTTGTAGTTGTTCTCTGCAGTCTTTGTTCTTCCGTTTCGTTGTTGTTCTCGTTGTTCCCGTCGTTGTTCTCGTTGCTGTTCTTGTTGTTGTTCTCGTTGTCCTCGTTCTTGTTGTTCTCGTTGCTGTTGTGCTGGCTGTTGTCCTCGTTCTTGTTGTTCTTCTCGTCGTCGTCGTTGTTGTTCTTCTCGCTGTCGTCGTTGTTCTTGTCATTGTTCTCGTTGTCGTCGTCGTTGTTCTCGTTGTCGTCGTCGTTCTCCGTGTCGTTGTTCTCGTATTTTTCTCGTCGTTTTCGTTGTTCTCTATGTTGTTTCTCGTCGTTGTTGTTGCTTTCGTTGTTGCTTTCGTTGTTGTTCTCGTTGTTGTTCTTGTAATTGTTCTCGTTTTAGTTGTTCTCGTTTTTGTTGTTCTCGTTGCTGTTGTTCTCGTTGTTCTCGATGTTGTTCTCAGTTATTGTTTTCGTTGTTCTTGTTGTTTTCGTTGTTTGTTGTTCTCGCAGCTCTGATATGGCTCTAATGGTCGGCTGGGCTATAAGCAATATCAATTGAATTGTTGTTCTCGTTGTTGGTGTTCTCGTGTTTTCGTTGTTGTTCTCGATTTTTGTTGTTTTCGTTGTTTATGTTGTTCTCGTCGTTCTTTTGTTGTCGTCGTTATTGTTCTTCTCGTCGTTATTGTTCTCGTTGTTGTTCCTTCGTTAGTGTTCTTTTCGTTGTTATTGTTCTCGTTGTTCCGTTGTCGTATTGCTCTTCTCGTCGTCGTTGTTCTTCTCGTTGTCGCGTTATTTTTCTTCTCGTTGTTGTTATCGTTCTTCTCGTTGTTGTTTCCTCGTTGTCGTCGCTCTTCTCGTTGTCATTGTTGTTCTTGTTCATCTCGTTGTCTTTGTTCTTCTCATTGTCGTCGTCGTTCTTCTCGTTGTTGTCGTTCTTCTCGTCGTTGTTGTTGTTCTCGTTGTCATCGTTGTTCTTCTCGCGTTTTCTTCTTCTCGTTGTCGTCGTTCTTTTTCCCCATTGTCGTCGTGTTGTTCTCATTGTCGTTGTTCTCGTTCTTGTTCTTTTTGCTGTTCTCGTTGTTTCTCGATGTTTTTCTCGTTTTTTTCTTGTTGTTCTCGTTGTTGTTGTCGTTGTTGTTGTCAGTCTGGTATTGTTGTTATCGTTGTTTTCGTTGTTGATGTTCTCGTCGTTCTCATTGGTGTTCTCTTTGCTGGTGTTTTCGGTTGTTCTCGTTGTCTTATCCTTGATGTTGTTCTCGTTGTTATCGTACTTCTCGTTATTGTTGTCGTTGTCGTCGTCGTTGTTCTTCTCGTTGTCGTCGTGTTGTTCTCGTTGTCCATTTTATTATTCTTGTTGTCGACCTTGTTGCTCTTCTTGTTGTCGTCCTTGTTTTTCTCGTTGTCGTTTTTTCGTCTCGTTGTCGTTTTTCTCCTCGTTGTTGTTCTGCTTGTTTTTTCTTGTTGTTCTCGTTTTCTTGTCGTTATTGTCGTTCTAGTCGTCGTCGTTTTTCTCGTTCTCGTTGTTGGTCTCGGGTTTTTGCTGTTGTTCTCGTGTTGTTCTTGTTCTCGTTGTGTTGTCTTGTTTTTGTTCAATTTTTTAAATGTTTCTTTTCTTGTTCATGTTGGCGGTCTTCATGCTGTAAGGCTTCGTTTCTGTACTTATTCTCGATATTTTCCCTGTTACTCCTTCTTCGTGCTGTTCTTGGCATTTTGCTTGGTGGTAGTTTTGTCGCTGTTGTTATCATTGATGTCCTTTTACTGTTTACTGTCGTTCTGCTTCTCATCGTTTCTGCTCTTGCTGTTCTCTTGGTAGCTTGTTGCCACTGTTTTTGTTTCCATTTCTGTTTCTCTGTGTTGTTCCTGTTGTGGCTGTTTTTAACAACGTAATGATAGTCATCATGGATTTTCTTTATACTGCGTATTGGTCGGCTTTTCTCCTTGTTTTGTGTGTTTCTCTACTTTTTCTGTTTTTGTTTTAATTTTGGTTTGGTGTTGTTTTATTTATAGTAGCTTTGTGATGTTCCTGATCTTCTTGCTCAGTTTTATGCCGTATCTGTTGTTCTTTTTGTTTTTGTTGTTTGTGTTTCCCTCTTCTTCTTCTTCTACTTTTCTTGTCCTTGTTCTTGCCTGTCTTCTTGGTGATCCCTCGTGTCTTTTATTTCTTCTTTATCTTTTTGTTCCTTCTTTTTATTTACATTTTTTTATGTTATCTTGTATTATTTGTTTTTTTTGTTTGGTTTCTCCTTTGTTTTATTTTCTGGTTTCTATAACATATATAATGGAAGACTTACTTGGTTTTGATCTTCCTTCTGCTGCTGCTGCTTTTTACGATGCTGGCGTGGTGAGGTCATTACGGGCAAACTGCAACAACGTGAGACCAAAATTGTATGTGCAAAGACTTACACAAAATACGTAGACAAATAGAAAAATTAAAAAGTCCAAATGATTTATGTAAATGGATATAGATATATAAGGTAGACAGTAGATGTATGCATAGACATGTCGATAGACACGGGCGGACAGATGGATGGAAGTACAAGATTCCACGACAAAAGAACTGCCTCTGGCAAAATCGTGTAGAAAACTCGCTTTCATAGGAAAACAAAAACACATGCACACACCGGAAAAACAATCAAAACAGACAATCAATTAATCATAGGCACTTAACATACACACAAGCCTATTAGTCTCTGAACGGTTGCACAGTCGCACGAATCTGGAACAGATTCAAAAAAGAAATAGCAGATACAGTGTTCCGGAAACTTAAGCAACATTTCAGGTCACAGCACTCAAATTAGGGATTATTTCCCTTTGTTTAAAAATGAACTCCTCTTGGTTTGAAGGATGTACCATTTTGCGCTGTATAACAAACATTTCACAACAGGAAAGAAAATCTCAGTTGGACAATTTTCTCGTCGCTTTGATTGAACAAACTAGATTGGATTGGATTGGATGGCACTGGGTTTATTGTTTTTGGATGTAACATAGTTTTACCACGTGAAATGGGGGTTGACCGTCATGGAGACAGCGCATCGCCATCGCACGGCGCCACCTCCCTTTGTTATACCTATATGCATGTACATGTATTTTTGTTTACCTAAGGGTGTTTTCTTTTGCCAAGGAAAACCTTTGCTGCCGCAGGTTTTTCAACATGCCCAGAATAATTGCCGCTTACGGCATTTCCGTTTATTACAATTATTATTACTATTTAAAGCCCAGCTGCCTGCGCAGAGCTCTAACAGTGCTACAACCATAGCAAAATGTACACATCTCGATGACCCTGACAAAAAAATGGAAAGGAAATTAAGTGCAGATAACAATGCATTCGCATACTAATCTAAAGATATGCTCCCGGCGTTGATCATTCCCTAAAATTTATCTCCATGAGGTTTTAAAAACAAAACCTGAACACAAACAAATATCACTAACGACACTAAAACATATAAAATCATGGCCTAAATTACCGAAAATTGCCTCTGTCTATCGTGTTTCCTTAGAGCCAAAAATGTAGTTAATACCTGTACCAACTACCAGTATCAATAGAAAGCACGAAAGACTGCACAAAACACAAATAGATCAATAGGCCAGCGTAGCAGAATATGATAGGAAGAAATGATAAAAAGAAAAGGAACATGGAAGAAACACAGAGAATGAGAGAAAGGAGGAAATTTCTAGCACTGAATTTTTCAAAGGTGGGGATGCCATCTGTACTAAAGATCCTCCGGCATCCACACCCCACCCCACACCCCTTTTCGGGTACAGCATTTCAGTTTAGTGTGTCATCTGAAAGACTAGCACTCAGACCACCGCTCAAGGTGTAGTGGAGGGAGGAGAAAAATCACTGTCCGATGGGAATATAAGTTGGATTTCTAGGTGCGTATTCTTTCTGCTAGGCCATACTCTGTTTTAAATACAGATTTTGGGGTTGTGGCTTTCGTAGCGTTTGTCGCATGAAACCAGAAGAATCAAAACAGCGTTTAAAACTGTGTGGTCAAGTTCACAACAGACGACCATCTCTGTAATCCTCAGTAGTATTCTTGTCAATATCACCGCCTGTTAGGCAAGAGGACTCCGGTTCAAATCTCCGCCGGATATTTTTTTCTTAAGTTAGGTAGAAACCTCAAGATTTCGCCTATGAGAAGGGTTTAGTAGTGGCAGGCCTCCGTCAGTCGACGTCGACTGTGGATGATGCGCCTTAGGTCGTGTCGATTCGAGTTGACGCCTCTGGAGCAGCATCCGTTGTGGCTGGTATGGCTGATGCGGGAAAGGTAGTCTCTGCGACATTGGATGCATGTATGGATGCTGGCATGGGATTGCCTTTCCTGGTGCTTGCTTTCCGCCTGGCTCTCACCTCAGCTAAGGTCTGGATCTTCTTTTCCCCTAACCCGAATTGTTTCTGGAGCACACTGTGCCATCTATTGCGATCGGCTGTTGTGTCTTCCCAGCTCTCTGTGTTGATGTCCAGAGCTTTCATATCGCACTTGCAGACGACTTTTTGGGGCGGCCAACCGATTTCTTGTCGGAGACTAGTTCACCGTAAAAGTTACCCTTTGGGACACGGCCATCCTTCCACCGCAAATGGCCAAGACAGCACGGCCTGCGTTGTCTGAACAGTGTGTGCATGGTGGGGAGACCAGCGCATGCCAAGACCTGGGCGTTTGGTAATTTGTCGCTCCACACATACATAGACAGCAACTTAACGCACGCGCGCATTTAAGAACAGACACACTCACACACAGACACACATAATCACTCACACGCACACATACACACAAACACGAGCGCACACGCACATACATATATACACTCGCGCACACATACGCGCACACATACGCGCACGCACACACACACTCACTCACACACACACACACACGCACGCACGCACGCACGCACGCACACGTTCTGTTCAGTTACCTTTGTCGAATACATGCAGGGCCTTTAGAGGCGTGGCTGTGTGGTTTGTCAACCACACTGACAAAGGCAGACGTCAGTTTTCGTCCTTTGCTGTAAAGCAGAAAAGTCCTTGAACTCATCAGTACCGTCCGTTCTGGGATTTCTAGAATGGTGTCCCGCTTAGACGTTGTTCATGAAGTTTCTTCAGTCATCTGTCAATAAGAGAAGGTATCGTATGTATTCCTATTGTCTTTGCGTGTGATGGTGATGGGGTGGTGGTGGTGGTGGTGGTGTGGTGTGGTTTGGTGTTTTAGATGATGATGGTGGTTTCCTCGAACGTTGATTTCATATTTACATTCATAAATAGAGAACATTTCATGTAAAAGAATGTTTTGTCCGTTATGCTTTTGTATATGTACAAAGTCTATACAGACACACACTAATGCTATTTGTTGTATACGTATATTTACAGAAGTGTAAAGCAGGACTCTTACCAAAGATGAAGTTGAAAGAGGACTGCAGTGTCTTCATCTGACGGAGACACGATGGATGAGCAGACAACACAATCCAGCATCGTCTCAGCAAGACCATCAACATGCTCAGAATGCTGAACAACGTTGGAGGTTCCCCCATATCATCATGTGCCCTGCCGCATGGCCAATCATGGCCCTCCATACGAATCTATCTCTTGTCGCTGCAAGATCATCTCCCACCCTCTTTCTTCATCCACTCTACAAGTATGTCCAGTATTTTCTCCCTATGTCCACATTGGGCTCTTTTTGCCTCTTCCTTTCATGTTGTGACTAGGTACTCTAATTTCTCTTGCCTCATAAAATGTCCTATAAATGTTGTTGTCCTTCCCAAATCCTATTCATTAATATTCTTTTTGTGTTTGCCTCTTTCAAGACTGTCTGGTTTCGTTTTCTTTGCTCTCCATATAACTCTTAACATTTTTCTTAGAAACTACATTTCAGCTGTCTCAATCTTACTGACTTTGCGTGTTGACTGTCCTCGTTTCGCATCTGTACAACAACAACATCGGTTCTATATAACACTGAAGAACTCTCGCCGATGTCGTCAAGAACACTGAATGCTTTCTTAGCCTGTCCAGCGCTGCTGGCCATCCCCAAAGTGCATCCGCCGCCTGGTGAGATGACTGGAGGACTGGATAACATGGTGGTCAGTGAAAGACAAGAAATCCCCTCCTGCAGAGTGAAGGCAGATGGCACAGCATGATGGGACAGGTTGAAGGGTTTGAATGTCAGGGAACAGTCATCTCACCAATTCCCCCAAATACAATACAAATACGCAGTGGAATTGTACCAGAGCCGTGTCCATTTCACCCCACTTTAAGGCTCAGAATGATGGAGGTTGACAGAGAGCGACCTTATCAAGCTGTCAACGCTACACACAAGAAACATTTGAAGAATCAGAGGAATCATCTGGCCTAACACCATCTCCAACCATTAACTACTCGAAGAGAGCAGAATCACATTATCTAGACTGCCCTTCATTGGACATAATGAAAAAAATGTTAATAAGGCGCCAAATTTTGATTCAAGATTCAAATCAAGGCACGCACTCCCATCATTCACCAAAACGATCACCAACAACGACCAAACCTCCAGGACACAAACACACGCAAACTGGGGTGGTGTGGGGTGGGGTGGGGAACAGGACAGGAGTAGGGCGTGTGACCCCTGACCCAAGCCGTCATTTTCTGTCTCACGCACACACACGCACGCACGCACGCACACACACACGCATGCATGCGAACGCACTCAACCACCGTCTAATATCATCATAGTGAAAAGACGTTAATCAAAGAACGAACTCACAACACACACGCATGCACGCACGCACGCACACACACAGCACGACACACACACGATGCTAAGTTAGAGTACACTCAAGCTTGTTCGACAAATGACCCTTGACCCAAGCTGTCTTCTCTGCCACTTTTTTTTCCACCAAGACCCCAAAAAGGCAAGAAGTTTGATTGGGTCTTAAGGGAAGGGAATTGAGAAGTGAACCTTTATCTCCAATACCGATAGTTTTTTGCCAGGTCAGCTGGGCGAATGTCCTGTTCTTCACAACTTTCAACGGCCGTGGATTCTTTAGAAGTCCAGTTCGATTTTCTGGTCAAACTAAGGAGAAAAGACGACGCCTCTTACGGTATACAGACCCTGGAGCCGCGAATTTAGTTAGTGACAGGCGAACATCTTAACCATTCTAACACTTTTTTGCGTGAAGGAAAACGCGAAAGAGGAAGACCAAGGAGATCATGGCACGAACAGAACAAGGAGATCTCATGGCCCTGAAGGACATACACAGGCCGACTCAGAACAGAGGAGGGGAGGATCTTCAGTGTTCTACATGCCAACGATGTATTCGGCTTTGAGTCAGTCCGTCATCAGATGGAGAACAGATTGGCACAGCCATCACAATGCTGATCCCAAGAAAAGTTGAAATTCTCACCACCTCACTGCCCCTCTCGCAACCCCTCCCCCTTTCTCTGTCCATCCTATCACACCCACCCCCAGTTTTCAGTTTTGGTCTAGTTACTTACCAGGTCTTCATGAAGATCAGACGAGATGGACCAGACGTTGGGGAAACGTGTAAATGACGCCTTGTGGTGTCTTGGGGTGTTGACACGGGTCCTGGATGTGCGGGGCTTTTTGTCCACCGAAGGTACAGTGAAGGAGGATCACAGTCTCTGTCATATTTCTGTGGACACACGAACTTTTATTAGAATGTATAACAATAACCATGATTCACAATATTCTGGTCATATATTTGTTGTGCCTGGGATTTAAAAGGTGCATTGTTCTGGATAAAAAATACAAAAATATGGTTCACAATATTTTGGTCTTGTGCTTGTTGGGCCTGGAATTAAAAAGGCGCACCGTTCTGGATAAAAACGGTAGTAATCATGGTTCACGATATTTTGGTCTTGTGCTAGCTGTGCCTGGAAATGAAAAGGCGCACCGTTTTGGATGAAAATGGTAACAATCATGCATGGTTTACAATATTTGTCTTGTGCTTGTTGTGCCTGGAATTGAAAAGGCGCACCGCTCTGGATGAAAACCTTAATAATCACGGTTCAATATTATTCTGATCATGTGTTCGTTGTGCTTAGGATTAAAATGGCGCACTGTTTCAGATACTGATATACCTGATGGACTGAACTCCGAACTGGGCTGGATTGTGGTGTTTTGTTGTTCACAACGAATTTCAAGGTTTCCCGTGTGACAAACGGGCCGCTCCTTCCGGGCAAAGAAAATCGCCGAAGTGCGTTGTCACATTTTTATAGTGTATTTTTTGTTTATTCATTAACCATATTTTTCTACAAAATTTTAAATGCAATTCTTTTATTACCGTATGATCTTAAACGTGCGCTAGATGTATACTGAGTACGGCACTTAAGTTTATTATCTCATCTAAAGACTAGCAATAAGACCACCACTCAAGGTCTAATGGAAAGGGGAGGACAGACACATACGATCAGTAATGGAATCTGGGTTTCTTGTATCCTAGGTTGATCAGATTTATTGTTATCGTTATTTTCTTTAATCTAAAACCCAGCCGGCTGCGTACAGCCATATCAGGGCTACAACCGTTTCGAAACATACAATACTTCAACAGCAAAAAAACATAAGAAAATTAACTACACATATGAACGCATTCGCGCGCATAATCTAAGGAGATGCCCGTGGTATTGACCACTCCGTCCAATTTATCGCACAATGGGTTTAAAAATCATGCATAAATACAAATTTAAACACAACTAAGGACACTAAAACATATGTAAAAACGGGCTTAAATTAACTTAAATTGCTTCCGCATATGTCATTTCCCTAGAACCAAAAATACACTTAATGCATGCACCCAATTATCAATCCTAAGAGTACGTAAGATTTTATCGAACACACACAGGTGAATGGACCAGTAAGGCAGGAAATGATAGGAAGAAAATGACAAAGCAAAGGAACAAAGCAGAAAGAGTGACAGAAGAGAGCAAATTTCTTGCACAGAATTTCCAGAAGGTGGGGATATTTACACTGAAAGAAACTCCGGCATCCCTATGAGAGAGCGAGAGAGGGGGGGGGGTAGGGGTGGGGGGTGATCAGCGTTATAAAGTTTGGAGTTTCAAGATAAATTCATTGCATTCAGACAATTCCATATACGCTCCACCAGAGTCTGGCAGCGATTACCTGATCCTATTCCTTGAACCTGCGCAAACCCCCTACGTGATAGATAGTTCTTTAAACGGGGAGGAGGGACGTTATTGTTATTGTTATCGTTACTATGTTTAAAGCCCAGCCGACTTCGTAGAGCCATATCAGGGCTATAACCGCTTCAAAACATACAAAACTTCAACAGAAAAAAAGGAAAAGAAAATTAAGTACTCATATTAATGCATTCGCGCACATAATCTAAGGACATGCCCCTGGCGTTGACCACTCCGTCCAATTTATCGCACAAGAGATTTAAAATAAAACACGTGAATACAAATATAAGCATACCTAAAGTCACAAAAACATAGAAAAACAGGCATAAATTATCGAAAATTGCTTCTGTATATCCCACGTCCCTAGAGACAAAAATGCACTTACTACATGTACCCAATTATCAATCCTAAGAAAAAGTGCGTAAGACTTTATCGAACACATACATACATCCTCTTACAACGTGGAATGGAAAGTATTTGGGCTTTTCCTGGAACAGAGATAAAGGGAAAGTGTGTGTGTGTGTGTGTGTGTGTGTGTGTTGTGTGTGTGTGTGTGTGCGTGCGTGTGTGCGTGTGCGCTTGCGTTGAACGAAGTGTGTGTGTGTGTGTGTGTTGCACATGCGCGTTTGTGTGTGTGGTGTGTGTGTGTGTGTGTGTGTGTGTGTGTGTGTGTGTGTGCTTGTGTGCTTGTGTTGAACGAAGTGTGTGTGTGTGTGTGTGTGGGGTGCGTGTGTGTGTGTTGTGCGTGTGTATGTGTGTGTGCGTGTGTGCTTGTGTTGAAAAGTGTGTGTGTGTGTGTGTGGTGGTGTGTGGTGTGTGTGTGTGTGTGTGTGTGTGTGTGAGTGTGTGAGTGTGTGTGCGTGCGCGTGTGCGCTTGCGTTGAACGAGTGTGTGTGTGTGTGTGTGTATGAGTGAGTGAGTGTGTATGAGTGTGTGTGTGTATGAGTGAGTGTGTGTGTGTGTGTATGAGTGTGTGTGTGTGTTGTGTGTGCGCGCGTGTGTGTGTGCGCGCGTGTGTGCGTGCTTGCGTTGAACGAAGTGTGCGAGTGTTTGTGTTGTGTTTGTGTGTGTTGTGTGTGTGTGTTGTGTGTGTTGTGTGTGTGTGTGTGTGTGTGTGTGTGTGTGTGTGTGTGTGTGTGTGTGTGTGTGTGTGTGTGTGTGTGTGTGTGTGAGAGAGAGAGTGAGAGTATGAGTGTGAATGTGTGTGTGTGTGTGTGAGCGCGCGCGCGCGCGTGTGTGTGTGCTTGCGTTGAACGAAGTGTGTGTGTGAGTGTGTGTGTGTGTGCTTAACTCGCAGTCAGCTGAACAGCACTAGGAGCTGAAAAGGTGACTGAGGGTCTATCTGGGGTGTTTTGACTTTTTCTCAAAATTGATTTCTGTAGACTATAATCTATCCCCCACAGATTTTTTTCTTGAAAAAATATTGTTAATCAATATAAAATGGTATTTTAATCAATGCACTGATCGCGCGCAGCAGAAAGAACGCAATTTCCTACCAAAAGTATCTATTTTTGTCTCTTACTGTATTATGAACCGTAACCTGTGCAGTACCCGCACATGTAATATACTGATAGAAAGCTCTTTGGTGCACCTTTCAGATAATCACAGGTAAAATTAGAAACAAACCGGGTCAAAGTCACCAAATAAAGAATTTTAAGGAAAATGTGTTGGAGAGCACACACAAACTTTAGAGGCCGTTTTTTCTCTAAATGGCCGTCATACAACATAATGACTTTAAACATGTAATAACTTCTACATTTTTTTTAGTACAAGCTTTAAGCTTTATGAAATGTAGACTAGGTGAAACAGTCTAGATAGGGCCTCAGGACCTGGCCAGCTCATGGGTTTATGTGCAGGCTTAAGGCCTGTGCCATGGTCACCATACACGTGGCACCTGTGACTTTAGCGCATATGGAATTCGTTCTGAGCGCGGAGACGTCAACTTGAGAAACAAACTGAAACTGAAACGAACACATACAGGTGAATGAACCATTAAGGCAGAAAACGATAGGTATAAATAACAGAGCAAAAGAACAAGGCAGAAACAGAGTGACAGAATTTCCAGAAGGTGGGGATATTATTTATACTGAAAGACCCTGGCATCCGACAGGGGAGGGGGGAGGAGGTAGGTAGGCCTGCTTGAGAAACACAAAGTTCTTTCTTTCTTTTATTGTTGTTTAAAGCCCAGCCGACTGCGCAGAGCCATATCAGGGCTATAACCGCTTCAAAACACAAAACTTCAACAGGA
>JAPXFY010000024.1:22266916-22269416 GCA_030674185.1 Monoplex corrugatus
ATTAAAAAAAAACTGGCCTGTTCGCCGCCCATCTTAATATTTCCATCATTCTGGTGGTGTCAGCTTAGTGTTTCAAAAGTCCCTACCCACTCCCAAAGTTCCTGCCACCCTCTCTAATTTCGAGATTTTACCTGGGCGTAGGGTTTCGTATAGGTTTTAGGGAGTCTGCCAGATAATTGTTGGCAGATTTGGGTGGAGCACATATGGAATTGTCCGAGTGGGATAAGGATAAATCCATCTTGAACAAACTCCAAACTTGTGAATATTTGTTGCTGCACGTTTAAGTCAACGTTGTGACGTGATTCGTTGTTCTAATGGGATCTCTTTGTAGTCCATCAGAACGTGACATGAGTGGCACATTCAGAGAGGTTGAAATGAATCATAGGTATTCATGCACAGAATAAAATCAGTAATAATACTAAGGGTGAAAATGTCTTATTCTCTGTACCTGTGCATGCACATACACACATACATACATACAGACACACACACACACATATATATATATATAATATAAATATATATATATATATATATATATATATATATATATGCAAGCATACACATGCACACATATGCACAAGAGAGAGAGCACGCACGCACAATCACGCACACAGACACACACCATACACACACAAACACATACACACACATCCGTCTAATATCACTTATAGTGAAAAGATGTTAAATCAAACAACGAACGAACAAACACACACACACACACACACACACACACACACACACACACCACACACACACACACACACACACACACACACACATACATGTACATGTACACACATACACACACATATATGTATACATATGCATATATATATTATATATATATATGTATACATACGTATATATATATGAGAGAGAGAAACAGAGAGAGAGAGAGAGAGAGAGAGAGAGAGAGAGAGAGAGAGACAGACAGACAGACAGACAGACAGAGACAGACAGACAGAGACAGACAGAGACAGACAGAGACAGACAGAGACAGACAGAGACAGACAGACAGACAGACAGACAGTGATAGAGACAGAGAAAGACAGAAAAACGAGAGAGAGAAAGAGACAGACAGAGAGAGACAGAGACATAGACAGAAACAGAGAGACAGAGAGACAGAGACACAGAGACACAGAGAGACAGAGACACAGAGACACAGAAACAGAGAGAATTTCTTAGTTCTATCACAATATGTTTCAATATGTTTCAGGCACATATTGCAAAATCCTGCCTTGATCCAGGGTTCCTTGAAATGAATTTTCTCCGCAGAAACACTTTCAGCCGACGACATATTTGTTATGTTCCCCTTCATTTAAAATTTAATATGACGACGGCAGCTTGCTGTGCGTGTAGCATTCAGTCTCATAGATCTCTGGCACACAATTTCACACAGGACAGACAGACCACAAAAAGAAAGTGTTAGGCAATGGCAGCAGGAAAAGTTTTTTAAAAAAGTGGGATGAGGTGGTGAGTGGGTGGGGGTGGGTGGGAAGGGGAGGGGGGACAAGGGAGTGGAATGGAGAGTGGGGATAGGAAGAGAAGAATAAGACTTGGGTGGGAGGGGGGGGGCGGAATTGGTGGGCGCGGGGAGGATGAGGAGGAGAAGGGAGAGAGACCGTTACATCAGGTCATCAGAAGTATCACGTCCCATCTCAGACCATGGCCCCAAGACCGCTTGCATAATTCAGATCTGTGTGATTTGCAGGCTGCCTGACTTCCTGAAGAACCATTCTGTTGACAACATGCATCTGCGATGGTCTTCTGCTCCCTGTCCACAGCCTTCCGGCCTCTCTCTCTCTGTCTCTCTCTCTTTCTGTCTCTATCTCTCTGTCTCTCTCTGTATCCCCCTTTCTCTCTCTCATCTCTCTCTGATTCTCTGCCTCTGTCTTTCTGTCTGTTTCTGTCTCTGTCTGTCTGTCTGTCTGTCTCTCTCTCTCTCTCTTTCTCTCTCTCTCTCCCTCTCTCTCTCTGTTTCTCTGCCCCTTTCTCTCTGTCTCTCTGTTTCTGTCTGTGTCTGTCTGTCTGTCTGTCCGTCTGTCTGTCAGTCTCTGTCTCTCTTTCTGTCTGTTTATCTGTATGTCTGTTTGCTTGTCTGTCTCTATCTCTTTTTCTTTCTTTGTGTCACTATCTCTGTCTCTGTGTCTATATATCTGTCTCTTTCTATCTCTCTCTCTTCCCATCTCTCTCTCTCCAGCTCTGTCTCTTGCCTGTCTGTCTCTCTTTCTCTCTTCTCTGTCTGTCTGTCTCTTTCTGTCTGTTCCCCTGTATGTTTGTCTCCGGTCTGTCGCTCTTGCCCCCGTGTCTCTCTCACACATGCTCATTAAAGATCTTATAAGTTTTGTCAATGGTTGACTTATGGAAACATGAAAACATCCAGCATTCAAGCAATGGCAAGTTTGAAAAAACAACAACAACAACAACAAAAAACACACACAACAAAAAACAACAAAACAAAACAAAACAAAACAAAAAAACATTTTAAACTAATAAC
>JAPXFY010000024.1:22286916-22291916 GCA_030674185.1 Monoplex corrugatus
AATGAATCAGAAAAGACATTTTACTCGAATGAACCAAATGAATCCGAAAAGACATTTTACTCGAATGAACCAAATGAATCAGAAAAGACATTTTACTCGAATGAACCAAATGAATCAGAAAAGACATTTTACTCGACTGAACTAAATGAATCAGAAAAGACATTTTACTCGACTGAACTAAATGAATCAGAAAAGACACTTTACTCGACTGAACTAAATGAATCAGAAAAGACATTTTACTCGACTGAACTAAATGAATCAGAAAAGACACTTTACTCGACTGAAGTAAATGAATCAAAAAAAGACATTTTACTCGACTGAACTAGCGGTCTAGTCTAAAAAATACAAACAAAGCAGACATCTTTGTTGGACACACTGCAGTGACGATAAAAAAAAAATGAAGGGGCATAGGGACGAAAGAAACGCTCTCGGTGACCTTTTCTGAAAGAATCAAGAGAGGGCAAGCAGGGTTATGACTGAAGATACGGACTTGCATTTACTTTTTTTTACCCTTGTGGTAATTTCCTTTTCATGATTTCTGGAATGATTGATGCGTCAAAACAAAAAAAACAAAAACAAAAACAAACAAAAACCCACCTCGCATGGCCAGGCCAAGTACTTTAAGATGAAAAGATACTATAGTATCAAAATAATCACTTCTTATGCTTTAGACAGAATCAATACATTTGTCTGCGGAATGAAAACAAAGCCGAAGTCATTCAGGTCACAACACATTAATGTTGGGCTTTGCTCGGTCATGTGACCTCAGTATAACGTTGCCATAGCTGTCTGAAAACGATTATAATCGATGACCGGTGACTTAGTGAAACAGGAATCAGAGCATGTACCAATCCACTTTGTGACCTGTGCTCTTTCCAACCAAAATGACGACCGATTCTGGCGTTTGGATTTTGTTCAATTGGAATACATCGCACTCGGACAATTCCGTATGTGCTCCACCCGAATCTTCCAAGATTTTAACCGTTTGACTCCAGCACCCTGTCCACCAGCATCCTGGCATTGTCAACCGTGCTAGCAAAGCAAAAACGTAACCCTTTGACTCCCTCACTCCATCCGTCAGCTTCCTGCAGGAAACTGGTGGATAGGGGTGAGGGAGTTAAAGGGTTAAGGTTTTTGCAGTTGGTGGATAAGGTTACGGGAATCAAAGGGTTAAAGACTCCTCGAGTCTTAAGCACAACCCTATGCGTTGGCAATGTTTTGAAACAGGTAGAGGTAGGGATGGGATGGGGATGGGGGGTGATGGGACCCATAAAACACAAAACCGACACTACCAGCACGATTAAATCATTAACATGGACAGCCTATGCAAACAGACCGGTTTTTGTGTTGCAGATTGGATAGTTTCAGTTTCAGTTTTAGTTTCAGTTTCAGCTTCTCAAAACGACGTCTTCGCTCTCGCAACGAATTCCATATACACTAACGTCACAGTATACACTAACGTCACAGGTGCCATGCCAGACTGGATAATGACTCGAGAGATCAGATCTTGAGTCTACATCTCTATTTATAGAGTCATCCAGACCACCAAAAAGAGCATTCAGACCATTCCAGACCTGCTCATTACATGTAAAAATTCCAAAGCATCAGTCTTTCGCGTGTTTTTTTCACCAATTTTTTGTGTGTGCATTTATTCCTTTATTTTTCGTATTTGCTTGACAAAGGCTAGTCGGCCTGAAATGTGCACTGTCTTGTTTTGTACATTATACACACGTTCTCATTTTTATTTTTGTTTGTTTCTGGTGCCAAACGCACCGGATAAAGCCCAACTCCGACAAGGCACACAATATCAATGTTAAATAGTTTATTTGGAGTTAGTAACGATTCCCCTCATGGGGATGTCGGGGGCTGTTTCAGTTTAAGTAATATCCCCCACCTTCTGGAAATTTTGTGCCAGAAATTAATCTTTTCTGTCTGATCTGTCTGTCTGTCTGTTTCTTTTTTTTTTTCTTTTTTTTTCCTCTTCCTTTGCTTTCTGTCATTTCTTCCTATCATTTCTGCTTTGCTGGTTCATTCACCTGTATATGTTCGATAAGTCTTACATACTTCCACTTGGGATTGATAATTAGGTATATGTATGAAGTGTTTTTTGGCTCTAGGAAAATGAGATTGCGGATGCAAGTTTGAGTAATTTAGACTTTTTTAAATAAATTATTTTTGGTGTCTTTGGTTATGCTTACATTTGTATTCTGGCATGGTTTTAAATCCCCAATGTGATAAACTGGACGAGAGTGGTCAACGCGGGGAGCGTCTCCTTGGATTGTGTGCACGAATGCATTGATACAAACAAAGAAACAAGGAAAACAAGCAAGCAAATAAGCAAGTCAATATGCAAAGCAGCAAACCAAGCAGGCAAGCAAGCAAGCAAGCAAGCAACCAACCAACCTACAAACAACAAACAAACACACAAACAAACAAACACACGAAGAAACGAATGAATGAATGAACGAACGAACTAACGAAAGAAAGAGAGAACAAACGAGCGACGAACAAACGAACGAACGAACGAACGAATCTAGATCCTGCTTTTAACCCCCGTTTTGCTTGCAAAACAATACCCTAATACTGCCATTTGTCTCTATGTCCAATCTTTTGTTGTCCACAATTCAAATCACAGTTCCGTTGTTTGACAAAATGATAACATAAACTGAGATGCATGCGTTTTACAGGCAGTGTTGTGTGTGATGGTAACATATACAAGTGTTTACAGTGGTGAATATAAGTTTGTAATGAACAATAGGGTGCTGATCCTGTCATTCTCATTCTGAACGATGAAACATTTACGACGAGAGACATTTTCTTTGATGGCTTACAGATACAAACTATATATATATATATATCTGTATGTATATGTATATGTATATATAGATAGACAGACAGATAGATAGATAGATAGACAGACAGACAGAAAAGATAGATAGATGGATAGATAGATAGACAGATAGATAGAGATAGATAGACAGAAGACAGACAGACAGACAGATAGATAGATAGATAGATAGATAGATAGATAGATGAGATAGACAGAGATAGATAGATAGACAGATATATATATAGATAGATAAAGACAGACAGACAGACAGACAGATAATAGATACAGATAGATAGATAGACAGACAGACAGATAGATAGATGACAGACAGATAGATAATAATACATAGACAGACAGACAGACAGATAGATATAATAGATAGATGTAGTAGATACGATATAGACAGACAGAAGCAGACAGTAGATGTAGGTAGGTAGGTAGGTAGGTAGGTAATAGATAGATAGATAGATAATCGACAGTAGGTAGGTAGTAGGTAGATAGATAGGTGCAGGCAGATAGATAGATAGATGGACAGATAGATAGACAAACAGATAGATAGATAGACAGACAGACAGATAGATAGATAGACAGGCAGATAGATAGATAGATAGATAGTAATAGACAATAGATAACAGACAGGTAGATAGATAGATAGTAAACAGACAGATAGATAGACAGATAGATAGATAGATTGATAGATATATAGAAGATAGATAGGTAGGTAGTAGGTAGGTAGGTAGGTAGGCAGATGATAGATAGATAGGTAGATAGGTAGTAGTAGGTAGATAGATATGTAGATAGATAGATAGATAGATAGACAGACAGATATATAGACAGATAGATAGATAGATACATAGACAGACAGACAGACAGATAGATAGATAGAAGATAGATAGAATAAACAGATAGATAGTAACAAGACAGATAGATAGATAAAAGATAGACAGATAGATAGATAGATAGATAAACAGACAGACAGACAGATAGATAGATAGATAGATAGATAGATAGGTAGATAGATAGGTAGATAGAGAGATTAGATAGATAGATAGATAGATAGATAGATAGATAGATAGATTAGATAGATAGATGGATAGATTAGATAGATAGATAGATAGATAGATAGATTAGATAGATAGATAGATAGATAGATAGATTAGATAGATAGATAGATAGATAGATAGATAGATAGATAGATAGATTAGATGGATATATAGATAGATAGATAGATAGATAGATTAGATAGATAGATAGATAGATAGATAGATATAAAAGCAGGAAAATCTTAGATTAGATAGATAGATAGATAGATAGATAGATAGATAGATAGATAGATAGATAGATAGATAGATAGATAGATATAAAAACAGGAAAATCTGACCAGGTCACCTGTAAAAAAGTCTAGACGGTCATTTTCCCTGGTAGTCTCTGACGGCAGATGTACACCAGAAATAGCCAGCAGAATCGGCCAAGCCAAAACAACATTTAAGAAGATGGAAAGTATTCTTACCAACATATGAAATGCCTATCAATTAACACCAGGAAGAGAGTTCTGGAATGTTATATAGAACCAATACTGTTATACGGTTGCGAGGCGTGGACAGTCAACAATCAAAGCCAGAACAAGATTGAGATAGCCGAGATGTGGTTTCTAAGAAGGATGTTGAGAGTTCCATAGACAGCAAAGAAAACAAACGAGACAGTCTTGATGGAGGCGGACACAAGTAGATCATTCATAAGAAAGATTAGGAAAAGGCAGGCAACTTTCACAGGCCATTTTATGAGGAAAGGGGAATTGGAACACCTGGTCACAACGGGAAAGCTGGAGGGAAAGAGAGCACCGGGTAGACCCAGGGAGAAGATACTATACGGACTTGCAGAGTGGCTGAAGACAGGGAGGGTGGAAGATATGCTTTAGGCAACAAGAGATAGAGACAGATGGAAGTCCGTAAGCACCAACGCCATGCGACAAGACACCTGATGATGATAATGAATCTCTGAAAAAGTCTCTTGAAACTTGAAATTAAAAACATCTTATCACTCAAGGATAGCGGCAATAAGTCCTAGAAAGCATGTCTCACAGATAATCCCTGCTATGCTATACATACAACATAAATTTACAAGCATTAAAATGAAATGCATTAGTCAAAAATAGAGACAAAAATTGAAA
>JAPXFY010000024.1:22334416-22339416 GCA_030674185.1 Monoplex corrugatus
TCTCTGTCTCTCTGTCTGTGTCTGTGTCTGTGTCTGTATCTCTCTCTCTCTTTCTCTCTCTCTCTCGCTCTCTCTCTCTCTCGCTCTCTCTCCTCTCTCTCTCTCTCTCTCTCTTCCTCTGCCTTCCTCTTTCTCTGTTTCTGTCTCTGTCTCTGTCTCTGTCTCGGTCTCAGTCTGTCTATTTTTCTGTCTCAGTCACTCCTTTATGTTTCTTTTAACCTTTTTTCCTCCCCCCCCCCCCCCTGTCTCTCTCGCTGTGACTCAGCACAAAGACTCATCTATTTGTAATCGGAGCTAGAACAGTGTTACAGACACAAAATGGTGACATTACGTGATGAGAATAGATCAGCACTTAATGGTCTCTCGAATCGTATCGTTTTCGGTGTGCAAAACGGATAGAAATTCGTGTTGGCCGTCCGTCTGAAATCTAGGCAAACGTAGACGCATTAGGCACAGTGAATGTATAAATGATCTTAAGTAAGCATGCTATATTTCAATATGGATGTCGGTTTTGAATCAGAACTTGTGAAAGGTATATTCGTGCGTGCTTCCGTGTTAGTGTGTGTGTTTGTATATTGTATGAGTTCGTATGTAGATATGTGATTTGGAGTTAGATTTGTGGTAGGGATGTGCGTGCGTATTAGCCATCTATCCATGTATGTATGTATGTATCGTATGTATGTATGTATGTATGTAAGTATGTATGTATTATGTATGTATATGTGTATGTATGCATGTATATATGTATGTATGTATGTATGCATGCATGTATGTATGCATGTATGTATATATGTGTGCATGTGTGTATGTGTGTATGTATGTATTATGTATGTATGTATTATGTATGTATGTATATCTGTCTATCTATTTATCTGTCTATCTGTCTATCGATCTATCTATCTATCTGTCTATCTACCTATCTATCTATCTATCTATCTGTCTATAACACACTCACACACACATATACATATATATCATGCATACATGTTATGTGCATATGTATATATGCATATATGTATACCATGCTATGAAATATTTCTTTCTTCCTGTTCTCTTGTCTCATGTCACAATGGATGTGGATTTTGAACCATAAGTTTGCCAGAACAACTCCTTTGTTATAATGGCTACCTGGCTAATCTTGTCTCTCAGTTAGAAGGTTACTTCATCGGCGATCCGGCCGACTTCTTCAGTGCAACTGCTGGGTTGAGAACTGGCTTCAGTGCGCACCGCCGTGAGTAAACTCACGACAGTGAGACTGAATAAGTGAGGAGTACACCGATGGCAGGTTGTGTCGGTCCCGGTCACGGTTGAGGGTGGGGTTCCTTGCGGCGATGTAGACTGCCTCCTTTACTCCCCTCTGGAACCATCTTGCTTCTTTGTCGAGAACTTGCACATTGTCCTTTTCAAAGTGGTGTTGGGTGTGGGTCAGATGTTCCCCCATGGAGAGGACTCACGTTTGTGTTCTTTTAATCTTTTGTGCAAGTTGCGCTCAGTTTCGCCAATATAACTTTGGTTGCAATCCTGGCTGTCTATCTTGTATATCACCCCTGATGTGTCCAATTTGTCTGTTTTGTCTTTAGGGTGGACTAACTGGCTTCTGATGGTGTTGGTGGGCTTGGCGTGGACACTGATTCCCAACTTCCTGATCTTCCTGCTGAGAGCCTCAGTGACGCCGCTGACGTATGGCGTGGAGACGTGCCCTCTCGAAGGGGTTTGTCGTTCAGTGGAGGGGTGGGGTATGGTTTTCTTGCCCCCCAGGATATCCCAGGCCCACTTCTGGTATCCTGACACACTGAGTACTTTCTTGGTGTACTGCACCTCTTCTTCTCTAGTGGTGTCGATAGAGCAGATGGTCTTCGCTCGGTGGGTGAGGGTGCAGATTACTCCAAGCTTGTGTTCCAGTGGCTGGTGACTGTCGAATTGTAATTACTGGTCCGTGTGGGTCAGCTTTCTATAGACGGAGAAGGTGAGGCCTGTCTCCGTCCGGGTGATGCAGGTATCCAACATTGCGATGCTGCCGTTCTCTTTTATCTCATAGGGAGCTTGATGGCAGGGTGTTGGTTGTTGAGATGGCTCGTGAAGTCTTCGACCACCGATCTTTTTTAAGTAGAGTCATAGTGTCGTTCGTCCATGTAGCGGCCCCAGTAGCGTGGAGGAGTGTGGAACGACACCAAAGCTTTCTCCTCGAAGTTTTCCATAAAGAGGTTGGCGACAATGGGACTCACGGGGGACCCCATGGCTGCACCCTCGGTCTGTTGGTAGAAGTGTCCTTCAAAGGTGAAGTAGGTGGTGTTGAGGCAGCGGGATAGCAGTTCACAGATGTGTTCCACTGGCAGGTTGGTGCGTTGCCGAAGGCTGTTGTCGACCTGTAACCTCCCTCTGATGATGTCAATGCTGTCCTTCACAGGGACACTGGTGAACAGGGCTGTGACGTCATAGGACACCAGAATCTCATCAGGTTGTGGTACAAACTTCGACAGCTTCTTCACCAGGTCTGCACTGTTGGCAATGGAATGTTCTGTCTTTCCTACCAAAGGCGAGAGGATGTCTGCAACGGAGCGGGCCGTCTCATACATCAGGGATCCTCTAGAGGCGACAATGGGACGGAGGGGTACATCTTTATTGTGCACTTTAGGCAGTCCGTAGAACTAAGAACTCTTTTGTTGATGTGAGTGCTCACAGGAACATCATTTTTCACCTGATCCAAATCACCTAGACAACCACATAAAATCTGTCAGTACCAGATCCGTGATCCGAACCCAGGCATCTTCCATCCTGGGCAGGCGCTTTCCGCTGGTAGACCACACATTCCACAGTGTATGTGTGTGTGTGTGTGTGTGTGTGTGTGTGTGTGTGTGTGTGTGTGTGTTTGTGTGTGTGTGTGTGTGTGTGTGTGTGTGTGTACAGTGTGAGTGTATGTGTGTGTGTGTGTGTGTGTGTGTACAGTGAGAGAGAGAGAGAGAGGTGTGGTGTGTGTGTGTGTGTGTGTGTGAGTGTGTGTGTGTGTGTGTGTGTTTTGTGTGTGTTTGTGTTGTACATATGTGTGTATATGTGTATACAGTGTGTGTATGTGTGTGTGTGTGTGTGTGTGTGTGTGCGTGTGTGTGTGAGTGTGTGTGTGTGTTTTATCATATGTGTGTGTATGTGTGTCTACTGTGTGTGTGTGTGTGTGTGTCTGTGTGTGTGTGTGCGTGTGTGAGTGTGTGTGTGTGTGTTTTGTATATATGTGTGTGTGTATATGTGTGTATACAGTGTGTGTGTGTGTGTGTGTGTGTGTGTGTGTGTGTGTGTGTGTGTGTGTGTGTGTGTGTGTGTGTGTGTGTGTGTGTGTGATCAGAGAGCTCACTGCCGGATCCTGGCCCTCATAGCTCTGGCTTCTGCGATGTTGGCACGTTTACAAACGTGACCTGGAGTTTGCTGATATCTGTGGACAATATTCTGCCAAGGAGGAGAGTGGCAGAATGGTTCAGACGTTCGCCTGCCAATAACGAAATTCGAGGTTTCAGGGTTCGCTCTCAGTAGAAGCCTGACTTTTCTCCTCAGTTTGACTGGAAAATCGAACTGAACATCTAGTCCTTCGCAAGGGGACGAAAAACGAGTCGGACCAGTGTGCCTTCTGGCTGCGCACGCTAAAGATCCCACGGCAGTTGAAAATCGTGAAGAGCAGGACTTTGCCCGGCTGACTTGGTATAAAACATTGGAGAGATAGGTTGATTTCCCACGTCCCACCCCTTGAAAACCAGTTAGATTTCTTGCCTTTTTGAAGTCTTGATTTAACCCCCCCCCCCCCCCCCCAGTGAATATGAACATGAATTTGAAGCGAGTGAGAGGGGATGGGCACCGCCACCTTGGTGCTGGTCCCGGGAAAAATTGAGGTCTCTGTCACCTCACTCCCCTACGACCCCAGGGTTATGGAACTACCTAGGTAAGACCTCAGGCCATGGCCAGCTCGTGGGTTTATATGCAGACTTAGGGCTTGTGCTGTGATCATTCTGGATTTTTCTCCATCACATGGTACCTGTGACGATAGTGCATATGGAATTCATTCCGAGCGGCAGACGTCATCTTGAAAAATTGAAAAAATGAAAATGAATTGAAATTACGGACACTATATATACGAGAGAGTTAGAAACCGCTCCTGTCTGCCAGGCATCGCCATTGCAGAGTAGACTCAAACTCGAACGTGGCTGACTAAATACAAGAAAGAAAGAGAAAAGCTGCGGCGCGACTACCCAGCCACAGCCACCAGCCTTCGTGTGGGTCACTTGTGTGTCAAGGACTGCCACTCAACAAGAACAGGCCTGTTCAGTCAGAGCCGACTCTGTTACACATACAACTGAATCCTTAATTGGGCGTATCCATTGTCTAATTAGACAGACGGAAACCATCTATGCGTGCCTACATGTGTTTCTTCGTGTATATCTGAATATAAGTCTCACTGTGTCAGGACACAAGTCACAAACACACACACGGACATACGCACAGAGACAGAGACACACAGACACACTCACAAACACACAGACACACACACACACACAGACGCACACACACAGACGCACACACACACACGTGCGCGCACACATACACACACACACGCACAAACACACACACATACATACACACACACACACACACACAGACGCACACACACACACACACACACACCACATACACACACATACACACACACACAAACTCACACACATACAAACACACACACACACACACACACACACCACATACACAAACACACACATACACACGCATAGACACAGAACACAAAACTATTAACCTTTCCAGTTTCAAATACGCAAGGACAGTTTCCAACTCGCTTGGTTACGTACAGCAATAAGCATCCATTTTTCATATGGCCAGGGTGATTAGAAGAGAAACAAAACCCAGCCCCCCCCCCCCCCCCCTGCCATCCCCATCCACCTTCTTCCTCCAATCAATAACAAGAGAAGGACAAGGCAGCTAGCTCGCTTCTCTCCCTTTGTGAC
>JAPXFY010000024.1:22351916-22356916 GCA_030674185.1 Monoplex corrugatus
GCCTTGCAGAAATTGTCCTTCCAACACTGCAGGTGTTTGCAGCTCTCGAACCGAGATAACAGCCGGATATACTGTGATAGAAAGCACAGAATACGGCCCAGTCACGCAGTCTCAGTCATAGTTTGAACTCGATAACATCATGATCATTAATCAACCTTGTTATCATGAAACGATCATCAAGTATCGTGAACATTATTACAAATGCTAATATATATGTATACTAAAATATGGCAATAACTGCAAAGCATAACTTCAATTACAAGGTGATATATAAATGTTTATATATATATTTTATTATATATTTGTGTGTGTATGTATATATATGTATTTATATACAGATATATACATACATATATAGATATATGTATATACATATATATATATATATATATGCATATGTATACGTATAGACTGTAAATATATATATAGAAATGAATAGACATACAAATAGATAAATGAACAAATAAATAAATAAATAAATAAAAAAATAAATGAATAAATAAATAAATAAACAAATGAATCAATAAATAAAATAAATAAATAGATAAATATTAATCAATAAATAAATAAATAAATAAATAAACAAAGCTATTTTCGATCCCAAGTAGAACACCAGAACACAGATAGTCTGAGATGAGACAGTGAGAGAAGACAGGAGAGAGAGAGAGAGAGAGAGAGAGAGAGAGAGAGAGAGAGAGAGAGAGAAGTCTAACAGTGAGCTGGCTGCACCAGCACGACCGACGCATTAAAGCAGGTAAAAAAAAAAAAAAAAAGAAAAACAAAAGCTCAGCTTTTATACTGCAGGCTGGGATTAAACTCCAGACATCAAACCAAAGTCCACACAACCCTAGCACTTGTTAATGACCTGCGAACTGACCATTAACATTGATCTCTTTCTGTGCGTTATTGGATTGTGGATTATTCCAAACTGTTCATGTCTGGCTCCTTTTCCAGAGTCGAGAGTGCTATGGACTCATTGAGTAGCGCTTGAAATCACGTAGTCGAGTTGAATCCTCTTTCTGTATAGTGCCATTGAGAGCTTTGGACAACTTTTCTTCCCAACACTGCAGGTGTTTGTATCTTTCGGACCTGGTTAAAAGCGGGATGTAATTGTGATAGTAAGCATAGAATACTTTCCAGTCACGCAGTCTCAATGTAGTTTGAACTCTGTGACATCATCATCATCAATCAATCCTATTGTCATGAAACCATTATCACAGTATCACAAAAATTGTTGTAAATGCAAAACATATATACAAAAAAAAAAAAAACAAAAAAAAAAAAAAAAAAAAAAAGAAATGGCAGCAATAGCGAAGCATAACTTCAATACAACGTGAAATTTCTTTTAAGGCATTTCAACAAAAAGTGCAAACGCAAAGCGCGCGTGCGCGCACACACACACACACATACACATACACACACACGCGCACACACACATACACACACACACACGCACACACACAAACACACACGCACACAAACACACACACACAATATATATATATATATGTGTGTGTGTGTGTATAGTACACACACACACACACACACACACACACCACAACACAAAACAACACACACACACACACACACACGCACGCACTCACACACACACACACATATATAGATATATATATCTGAAGATATGCACATTGGCAGAAAACGTAATGAACTGTTACATAACATATAAAAATGAAAAGATGAATACATGGGTAGATTATTTATAAATCAGACGTATTGTTATTGTTTATGATGTACATTGATAATGCCTGCCTTTCGTTTAAATATAAGATGATTTTAAGTTTCAGTGCACATGTAATTGATAGACATATAACAGTCATTTCATTTAGAAAGCTTGTAAGTTCCACATTAATTTTGCATTGTTTCCTGTGTACATTTCAAGGCCAGAAATTTTATAAAACAGGGTGCGGTTTTATATACTTTTTTTTTTCAAATTTGCATTTGTAGATAGATGTACATCTTCACAAAAAGAGTTTGGGGCGTGTTCAAGATGAAATCAACACACTTGGGCAATTCCATATGCGCTCACTCCACTCAAATCTGCCAGAAGTTATGCGCACATAAACTTGTGAGCCACCTTAGGATTGAACCCGCAACCCTGGCGTTATGAGCATGGATACCCTAACATCTGAGCTTATAGACAAAAAAAACAAAAAACAAAAACAAAAAAAGATTAAATTTACCTTTATCTCCCACACCATGTCCACCAGCATCCTGCAATGCCAACCATGCTAGTAAAGAAAAAACTTAACCCTTTGATTCCCTCACCCTATTTACCAGCTTCCTACAGAAAGCTGGTGGATGGGGTGAGGAATCAAAGAGTTAGTTTTTTAATTTTTAATTTTTTTGCTATTGGTGAATAGAGTTTGGGAATCAAAGGGTTAAGTTTTTTAATTTTTAATTTTTTTTTGCTATTGGGTGAATAGAGTTTTGGAATCAAAGGGTTAAGATGCAATCATTCATATTCTTACATTAAACAGTTCTAGTTTTGCAGTTAGGTGTTACAAAGGGTAAATAGAACTCATCAATCATATCACACAACACAGTTCTAACGTCATTGCGGTACAACACACACACACACACACACACACACACACACACACACACACACACACACACACACATACACAACACACACACACACCACACACAACACACACACACCACACACCACCACACACACATACACACACACACAGCACCACGACGCACACGCACGCACCACGCACACACACACACCACAAAGAAGGGAAGAGGAATTGTCTTCAGACAGACTCAGCTGGTGTGATCTCCATAATTAACCCTTTGACTCTCGCATGCTGTCCTGTCCTCCCCAATCCTGCATTGTCAGCCATATTAGCAAAAAAACAAAACAAAGGACAACAATAACAACAACAAAAACAAAAACAAAAAACCCAACTCATTCACCTTATCCACTAGCATTCTGCACCAAGCTGGTGGATAGGGTGAAGGAGTCCAACAGTTACGTGTTTTGCAGTTGGTGGATAGGGTGTGTGTATGGGCCTCAAGAGTGTTAGCCTAATTCTCTCTTGTCTCGCTTGTCCGCCACTGACAAACGGTTCTGGTACTGTTTGAAAAAAATACACTAAAAAAAAAAGACCGGCGCCAAGAGGGGACACAACTCATTGAGCATTTGTTGG
Organism: Monoplex corrugatus; assembly: GCA_030674185.1. NCBI lineage: Eukaryota > Metazoa > Mollusca > Gastropoda > Littorinimorpha > Ranellidae > Monoplex > Monoplex corrugatus. Next base: position 22,355,096 of record JAPXFY010000024.1, read on the forward strand.
TCTCACGATTATCTGCCCTTGAATGGAGTGTGTGGTATACTGGTTAAATCACCAGCCAGCAGGATGGGAAAGCAACGCTACCATCACTGCTGACATAATTGCCCATGGACTGAAAGCCAGAAAATCTTCAGCAGTTCGCTTACCTGGGATCATTAATCATTAGCAATGAGGGAACCAAGCCAGAAATTCTCTCAAGGGCGGTGAACGACAACAACAGCACTGTCCATCAATCTGTCAGTCAGTCAGTCAATCAGTCAATCAATCACAACAAAAAATAATAAATACAAAAGAAAAACAATAAAGCAATACAACATCGACCCCATAGATAAATTAGATAAATAAATGAATAGATAAATAAATTAATTAATTAATTGATAAATAATGGGATGTCACCTTGTATGCACATTAATTGATTAATTTATCTATCCATCATAAAATATATATTATATATATATATATATATATATATATATATATATATATATATATATACATAAACAAAGATATCAATGAACAAGTACAGTATAGTAACAAATAACTAAACTGTGTAGTTTGCTTTCTTCTGAAGCACAAGTGGTTCCAGCATGGAGTCGTCGGTGGAGACGTAGACAGCAATGAGACTGGACCAAGCAACTATGAGACCAGCCGTTAGGGAAGCTGTGCATACTGGGTGATATCCATTTCGTCTTTTTTTTTTCTCGTCCCATTTTCTACGCCATCTTAATGGCCACAGAAGCTGGCACAGTTTTTACAATGCGATTATGATGATGTCGATGAGGATGATAATCATAATGCTATGGAGTTCCATCTAGGATTGAGACTGCGGTACAGGGCTGTTCTCTACGCTTATTATCATAATACGTACATCCTGCCGTCAACAACCAGGCCCGAGAGATACAGACACATGCGGTGCTGGTCAGAAAATTCGAGCAACACCTTCAATGACGCATCCGTGAAGTGGATGAGACTCGACTTTGTGGTCCCAGTCTTCCCAATGAGCCCATAGCACGCCCAACTCTGGGTAGGAGTCGGCTAAAGCCGAAAAATCCCACCATGGTTTTTGAAGGAATTGATGGAGATTCGAACCCGCAACCTTCCAGTTGGTACTCCCGTTGCGCTAACCTCTCCATCACGGCGACTGCTTCCATTTCGCCTTTTTCAATCGAAATACCTGATTTTGGGCTGTGTACTTTTGAATTGAGCGAAGATTTTGTTTTGCCTTATGCAGTTAAAACAGTGATGTATCAAAAACCGAAACGGGATGAGATGAAACGAGATAAGGCGAAATGGGATGACCACCACAACAGCTGAATCATTTAAAGACAGTTCAAAACACACAGCCTGCTCTGATTCAGCGTCCGTTAATCAGCCCTATCGGTATTCTCAGCCGTGTCGGTATGGAACCGAGTATGGAACCGAGTGTTTCCCATTCCACACATCCCGACTAACAACTCCTCCCCAGGAGCACTTAACACTGGTCTATTACATATATCTCATCTCTGTCACTGGTGTTCAGCCAGCACGCACAGCCGTGCAAAAATCAATACATTCCACTTTATCTTTTATGCACATTCCTTCTGTTTTAGAAACATCACAAACTTGTTCATATAGAATGACTTCAGCTTAATGACGACAAAACAGAAGCTATCCTCATTGGCACCCGTCAGAAACTTTCTCAGCTGCCTCCTCTTTCTCTCCCATTATGTAACACATCAGTCCCAATTTCTGATTCAGCTAAAAACCTTGGTGTCTGCATTGACTCTACCCTCTCCATGAACAACTTTGTTTCTCAAACTGCCAGATCCTGCTACTATCATCTCC
>JAPXFY010000024.1:22366916-22369416 GCA_030674185.1 Monoplex corrugatus
CCCAGCAACTGGTCGAACAGTTCACAGAACATCTGAACAACCAACACCCAGCCATCAAATTCACGAGGGAAGTGGAACAGAACAACTCCATAGCCATGCTGGACACCCTCATCACCAGAACTGATGGCATTCTATCCTTCTCGTCTACCGTAAACCAACTCATACGGACCAATATTTACAGTTCGACAGCCACCAGCCCCTTGAACACAAACTGGGAGTGATTCGAACCCTTACCCACAGAGCTAACACCATATGCAGTACCCAAGAGGCAAAAGACAAGGAACAAACCACCTGAAAAAAGTGCTCACCATCTCGGGCTACAAAAAGTGGGCCTGGAACAGCCCGGGAGGCAGGAAATCCAACACCGCATCCCAACAGCCAGTGAAACAACACCAGCGCAAGGGACACATCACCATCCCATACGTAGGAGGTGTGAGTGACGCTCTGTCCAGAAAGATCAGAAAACTGGGGGTGGCTGTACATTCCAAACCTTCCAACACCATACGCAGCCAGCTGGTCACCCCCAAGGACAAAACCAGCAAACTCGACAAAGCTGGCATTATATACAGAATAGACTGCCAGGACTGTAACCAACATTATGTCGGTGAAACTGAACGCCCCCTTCAGAAGAGACTAACAGAACACAAGAGGGACTCTTCTCCAGTAGGAGCTCACCTACACGCCGAAAAACATCAATTCAGTGCGGACAATGTCAACATCCTGGACAGAGAAAATAAGTGGTTCCAGCGAGGAGTCAAGGAGGCCATCTACATCGCAGCCACCAACCCCCCGCTCAACAGGGACCGGGGCCGTTACACCCTGCCCCCGGTGTACCATTCTCTGATTCGATCTCGTGAACTGGGTTCATCCCATGTTCGCGAGATCTGAGTAGAGATTCACGCAGACAGCATTAGAGCGCTGACGAAGATGGCGAGAACGCCATCGAAAGCTACGGAACTGTGAGTAGCGATTTTTACACTGTTGGGAGACCTTGTTCTTCAAAATTGGTAGCATTATTTATACAACTACTTTATTTCTTACATTTTCGTCTTTGGGGTTTCAATCTTTGTTTTAATTCTTTTTCTCATTGGCATCATCACTATTGTCGCTGCTGAGTTGCTTCCATTGTAGCTACTGTGACCCTCTGCTGGATGTGAAATCTGACTTTCTTATATGTGTGATGTGATGGTAACCATAGGAAAGGCTTTTATGGAGGTCAAGGAATCCCTTTACATCTATTTGTATAGACAGTCTGAGAGATTGGAGACTTTTGGTTTCAGCCTGTACAAATACACACACACACACATACATACACACAAACACACACACAACACACACACACACACACACACACACACACACACACACACACACGTACATGCATGCACACACACACAAACACAACACACACACACACAACACACACACACACAATCGAGCGCGCACACACACACACACACACACACACACACAGACACACACACACTGTCTCTCTTTCTATCTCTTTTCCTCTCTTTCTCTCTGTCTCTGTCAGTCTGTCTGGCTGGCTGTGTGTCTGTCTGTGTGTTTGACTGTCTGTGTGTCTGTCTGTCTGTGTGTCTGCCTGTCTCTTTCCCTTTCTTTTTATCTGTCTCTGTGTCTGCTTGTTAGTCTCTCTGTTACTGTTTCTACCTTTGTATCGGTGTCTCTCTTTCTGTCTCTCCCTCACGTGCGCACATGCAAACATACAGACACAAAGTTACACACACACACACACACCACACACACACACACACACACACACACACATACACACCCACACACACACACACACACAAGCGAGCGCACACACATACAAACACACACACAGACACACGCACACACACACATACAAACACACACACACACACATACAAACATACAGACACACACACGCACACGCACACACACACACACACACACACACACACAGCACCACACACACACACATACACACATACACACACATACACACACGTACACACACTTTGTCTCCCTTCCTGTATGTAATACCGTTATTGACCATTATCTATACATCTTGCTGTCAGACTGGCGTATTCCCACCCCTACCTATCACTACCTCCCTCTCGACTCGCTAACCCCATCTCTTTTTAATTGATGGAAACACACCACAGGGTTTGACATATGACACAGAATGGACTCAGAAAAAAAAAGAAATAAAGAAAAGAACAATTTCAGTTTCTGTTTCAGTTTCAGTTTCTCAAGATGACGTCTCCGCGCTCGGAACGAATTCCTTATGCACTAACGTCACAGGTGCCGTTTGTATGGTAATCATGGCACATGCCTTAAGCCTGCACATAAACCCATGAGCTGGCCAGGTCCTGAGACCCTACCTAGACTATATGTTTTACCAAGTCTATATTTTATGCTGGTATTTTATCAGCCTACCGATGGAATAATTTTGGTTACATGTAAATGACATGCGTATGTGTGTATCTTACCTTCAAGAAAGGAACATACA
>JAPXFY010000024.1:22376916-22384416 GCA_030674185.1 Monoplex corrugatus
CTTGTTGTGTGCGAGGCGAGCGCATGCGTGTAGTAGGGATAGATGCGCGTGGTCTCGTTGTTGTGTGCCTGTACCTCTTCTTGTGTCTTGCGCAGATGGTATGGGCGTGTGTGTGTGGGGGGGGGGGGCGGAGATGGAATGGAGAAGGACGGTACGGTGGTGGCTGATGGCATCGAAAGGAAGGATGGAGTCTGTGAGTGATGAGTCAGGCGACAGTGTGTCGTGCCTTATGAATTGTTGATGAAGACAGCCATGGCCAGTTTTCTTTCTTGTCGACTCTTCTCCTTACTTTTACATCCCCCCCCTTACCCTCCTCCTCCTCAACCTTTAAATCCATCCTGCCACTCTGCTTTATCCTCCTTCCTCTCCCCCTCCACCCCTCGCCCCTCCCCCCCCCCCCCCCAACCTCCGTCATTCCAGTCTGTCACAGACGCACAGATAGACATCGGTAGATAGATAGGCGAACAGGCACAGGCACAAAAGACACATGTCCACGCACGAACGTATAAACACAGACAGCTGTACCTCCGTTTTCCTTGTCTCCACTTTCGTCCCCCCCCCCTCTCCTACCAGTCACACAGACAGAGAGACTAACATATCAACACGAGAGAGAGAGAGAGAGAGAGAGAGAGAGAGAGAGAAGGGAGAGAACAGAGAAAGAGAGAGAGAGTGGGGAGTGAGAAAGAGAGAGAGGGGGGAGGGAGACATACAGACGGACAGAGAGAGACAGATAGAGACAGAGAGAGACAGAGACAAAGAGACAGAGACAGAGAAGAGAGAGAGAAAGAAAGGAGAGAGAGAGAGAAGGAAGGAGAGAGAGAGAGACAGAGAGACAGAGACAGAGAGAGACAAAGATAGACAGAGACAAAGACAGAGAGAGGAGAGAGAGAGAGAGAGAGAGAGAGAGTTAGAAAGGGGGGAGGAAGGGAAGGAGTGAGAGAAATGAAATCAATCTTTATTTTCCAATGGTAGAGTTACTAGAACATATACTGTCGTTGTAATCTACATTTCGTCAAAACAAAAAAAATAAGAAAGTAAGAGAGAGAGAGGGTGGGGGATGAGGAGAAAGAGAGAGAGAGAGAGAGAGAGAGAGAGAGAGAGAGAGAGAGAGAGGAGAGAGAGAAGACAGACAGACAGACAGACACAGAAACAGACGGAAACCTGTACATAAACAGACCAAATTTTCATGAGAGAAGATACAAAGCCTGTCATGTTTTCGCTTTTTAACATACACCCTCATTATTAAATCAGATAACAAATATGCAATACGATATACTTTAATCAAATAAAACTTTCATTTACATTCACACACACACACACACACACACACACACACACACACACACACACACACACACACACACCACACACACAACACACACACACATACACATCATACACATAACACACACGCGCGCGCGCGCGCGCATGCGCACTCAACACGCACACACAAACTCAGGCACAGACACACACACACACACACACCACACACGGGCACGCACACACACACACACACAAACACACACAACACACATGCAGCGCGCGCGCACACACACACACACATACACAACACAAACACACACACACACAACACACACAACACACACACACACACACACACACACACACACACACACAACACACAAACAAACACACACACACACACACACACACACACACACACACACACACACACCCCACACACACACACACACACACACACACACAACACACAAACACAAACACACACACACACACAACACACACACACACACACCACACACACACACACACACACGCTTTATTTTGCACCTCTAGATGTGGCTATGAAGAAACAAAATCAAGGGAAAAAATAAGACAAAATAGAATGAAATTAAAGAAGGGGAAATTACTTTAATTGCAATTGATTTTGTACTCTTTTTGCTCAGTGCCTCTACTTCATCGTTTTCTTTTTCCCTTAGTTAATTTGAGACCACTCACATTTCCCCCCTCTTTTCTTTGCCATTTGTCTTCCAATGTTTCTTTCAGAGGCTTTTTTCCTCACAGCAGATGCCAATCAATCCGCATACTAGGGAAAAAATAAAACTGCTAAGATTTTTTGGATGATCTGCCAGATTTTTTGGGTGTTTGGTGACCAGCCATAACATCTTGATTTTTCTCGCTTTCCTTATGTTTGTATCTAAAAGCCTCTGAAGAAACTGTCTCTGGTCATACTGTTTTTGAAGTCAAATGAAAATGATTCCCTACAAAAAACAAAACAAAACAAAGCTTAGTCATTGGCCATAATTTGGAAGTTTCGAAAGCAGCTATTTGTACCTAACAAGACATCATTTTTTATCAATGTGAACTGTTTCATATATGACTATCATGCACCCCATGGCCTGAGAAACCTGAATGCTTGGCTGTATCAGAAACAACAACAACAACAACAAACAAACAAAAACAAAACAAAAAGCCTTAGTCATTGTCCATAATGGAAGTTTCGAAATCAGCTGTATGTACCTAACAATGGCACTACATTCAACAATCTGAACCTTTTCAAGCATAACTATCATGCACTCCATGAACTGAGAAACATGAATGCTTGGCTGCATTAAAGCAACAACAAAAAACAAAACTTAGTCATTGGCCATAATGGAAGTTTCGAAATCAGCTGTATGTACCTAACAATGGCACTACGTTCATCAATATGAACTGTGTCATGTATGATTATCATGCACCCAATGGCCTGAGAAACATGAATGCTCGGCTGCATCAATATTTTCATATAACTGAACCTTAATGGATGGGTGATTAAATTGTTTTCAACAAGTACATGGGAGTAGAAAAACAGGAAATTCGATTCCTATTGTGTTGCAACAGGAATGGGTGCTCGTAAAGGTTTTATAGAATTTAAAAGTTCCCATTCATGAAAAGACTGGTCATTAAGAATTCGATGTGCCTTTCGTTTAAGTCTAGTTTTGTACAGTAGAAATGTGTCAAATATGGATTCAGCTGATTTGTAATTTTACTGTATTTTTGTTCGTATGCGAGCTATTTATTCCTCGCCCATGATGTGACATGAATTAGTCATGCAAAGCAGGGTAAACAGATAGCATTAGCATTTAGAAAAATGAAAGCGAAGAACTAGTTGCATTACAGACTTCTTTGTGATTTTATCATTTAGCTAAATTATTCTGCTTTCTGTGTTTCTCTTTATTTAGTCTATAGCCACTGACACTATTTCTTTCTCTGTTCCAATCCATCGTTGTGTCAGGGCTTGGCTTCATCCAATCTCAGTTTCAAAGTCTTCTTCAAAGACCACTAATCACACTTTGTTCCATAAATCTCACACACAATCTGCTTGGGTTCTTTGATGATTTGATTGCATGTTGGGTTTTTTTTTGTTTTGTTTGCTTTCCCATCTAGATAGTGTTCTCTCCGAATCCACACAATTACTGAAAAATTGACATATGATTCTTCACCTCATCACTAGGACCACACTAGGACCACATGTTCACTATTTTCATGACTTTATCTTCACGCACTAACTCTGGTTTTACAATGTGTCTGTAAACTCTGGTCCTTTCTGTCACAAACCCTGTGAAGATACCGCTATCATGTCACCATAAAACTGTGCTAGAAAAGGCTCTGCGCGTCTGGACATTATTTCTCCGGATCATTATTGTAGTATGAATAACAGTTCTTATACATGGTGAATATTACTGTACGCTGGCTACCAACCCTCCCCATTCCTTCCTCCTTCTCCTCTGCCTGAAATGTTGTTCAAGATGACTTCCTCGCGCTTGGCTATGAGGTGTAGTCTACCAAATTTGTCAAGAATGACAAGGAGCTGAAGGCTCCTTAAAAGTCCAAGCAGAACACAATGAAATGACGAATATCTCTTGATGTCATCATCATCATCGTATGCTCTGCCGCATTGGTGTTGGCGATTATGGCCCTCCGTATGAATCTATCCTCTGTTGCTGTAAGTACATCTCCCATCCTCTCCGTCTTCATCCACTCCGCAAGTCCGTCCAATATTTTCTTTCTGGGTGTACCTGGTACTGTTTTTCCCTCCAACATTTCTGTTGTGACTGAATGCTCTAATTTCTCTTGCTTCATAAAATGTCCCATAAATGTTGCTTGTCTTTTCTTAATCTTTTTCATGTATGTTCTTTTGTGTCCTCCTTCAAGACTGTCTCGTTCGTTTTCTTTGTTGTCCATGGAAGTCTTTACATTCTTCTTACATACTACATTTTATCTGTATCAATCTTGTTCTGACTTTGCGTGTTGACTGTCCACGCTTCACTTCCGTACAATATCGGTTCTGTATAGCATTCAAGAACTCTCTTCTTGATGCTATTTGATAAGCGCTCTTTTTATTTCCTTGAATGCTGTTTTAGCTTGACTTATTCTGCTGACTATTTCTAATGTGCATCTGCCGTCTGGTGAGATCACTGTTCCCAGATATCTAAACTTATCAACTTGTCTCAATGTGGTGCCATTTGCTGACATTTTCCCTTAGGGGATTTCTTGTCTTTTACCGATTACCATGACTTCATTCTTCTTGCTATTTAGCTCCACCCTTTAATTTTGCTTTCTATATCTATTATATTCAAAAGATTATGTAGGTCTTTTCATTTTCTGCAATTAGAACGGTGTCATCTGCTTAACAAAGATTGTTTATCATTGTTTCCTCCAACCTTTAGCCCGGGGCATTCTTCTAGGTTTCTCATGATGGTTTCGCTGTAGAGTGAAAACAAATTAGGTTACTGAACACATTCCTGCCTAACCCATTTTTTTCATATTTTGGAAAGAGTTTACATTATTTTCTGCTCTCATTGCTGCTGTCTGTTCCCAATACATACTCCTTATTATTCCAAAATCCTAGTCATTAACATTGAGCCTTTCTATTTCGTTGCTTAAGTGTTCGTGTCTTGCCCGATCAAAGGCCTTGATATAATTAACAAAACATAATCCTTATTCAACTCAACTGATCTTTCTAGAGAGTTCTTGAAATGTATATGTTATTGGTGATTTCTTTCCCTTCTTCAAATCCACCTTGTTCTTCTGCTATTTCTCTTTTGATTCTATTCCTTGTCCTCATTATGGTTCTTATTAATAGAACATCTTGTTACACGACTCATTAAGCTTATTGTACCATGGAGTTCGCATTCTGCAGCCCTTGCTTTCTTCAGAAATGCAATGAGGATTGATTTTGACATATCTTTAGGGATTTTTCCGGTGTCATATTTTTTTCATTTAAGAGAACTGTTATTTTTTTCCAATACTAAATTCATCTAGAGCCTCAGTTATGTCTGTAGTAATATTGTCTGGTCCTGGGGCTTTTCCCGGTTTCATCTTTTTCAATCCTGCTCAAACGTCATATTTCACTATGGGTGGTCCTTCAACGTTCTTTCTTATGATATGTTCTTCCTTTTCTGTCATCGTCAAAAATGTACTCTTCCCATCTATCTAACATTTTGTCTTTTACCATAATAATCGTACAATCTTTAGATTTTAAGCAACTAGTTGATATGCACGTCCTTTTCAATTTCTACAATGATTCTGTACATGAACGTAGGGTCCGTTTTGTGTCGGTCTTTTCATTTCTTTGCATTTTGTTTGCAGCGAAGCTTCCTTAGCTTCATTGCACCAGTTCCTGATTTCCTTGTGTATCTTTTAGTATATCTTATGACATAAAGGGCTGGAACTGAAGGGTACATTCCAGCACACATTATGTCAAACGCTAAGCCAGTTGCATCCAATAGCTGGCACAGTACGACGTTACGAAAGAAGCCACTTCTTCTTTTCATTTGCAGGGTGAGACTGCAGTTCAGTCATCAGATCTTAAGTCCATTGCCATAGGACGCGTTAATCATCTGCAAATTGACCATTTATATTGATGTTCAGCACCTTATTAGAATTTGGTTCATACTGGATTGGCGTAACACCATGGGATTCAAACTCCAACCGGTGATTTCGAATGCTCATGAGCCATTCTAGAACAGCCTGAGCACAGTCATTACATGAAATTATAAAGAGCACAGGAAGACAGGAGGTGGCAAAGAACATTGCCCAAAAGGAAAAAAAAATTTCATCACAAAATGTCTAATATTACGGCATTCTTAAATGACAGGCAAAGTAACGTTTGCGAAAAATGTAGCTTATATTTCAGGCATGCCTATTTAAAAGAATTGATGTTTGTCACTTTTATACTAGTAGTTATTTTTTTGAAAATCCTGTAGACATAAAACAATATGTACATATATACATATATATATATATCTATATATATATCTCTCTCTCTATCTATCTATCTGTCTATATGTATATATATTGTAGATAAACCAAAGAAACAAGATAAAAACTAGAGTTTTGAGCCCAGTACTTCGGCCAGTGGCCTTCCTCAGGGGACTGTTTATTCAGGAATGAGCACACACATCAAATATTTTTGAATGAAGACTGTTCACAGAGTAATCCAATCTTTTTTCTTTTCAACAACACGAGACGCCTGCCTAATATATATATATATATATATATATATATATATATATATATATATATATATATTATGTGTGTGTGTGTGTGTGTGTGTGTGTGTGTGTGTGTGTGTGTGTGTGTGTGTGTGTGTCTTTCAGAAATATGAAATGAACATAACATTCCCAATCTTCAGTGGATGTACTAGTAAGCAGTCTGTTAAGTCATACGCACAGAAGACAGAGCTGAACGTATCGAACGAAAGTGCATACGATATTTATACAATACCGAGAGCAATTTACTATACACCTAAAGGATTACAGCATACTATGGAAAAAAACAACAACAACAAAAACAAAGCCAAAAAAAGAAAACCCAGCTGATGCATTATCAGAATTTTGTTCTAAGTGTCGGATAAATTGGGAATAAATTTTGGATGGAAAAAAATATTTGTGAAAATCAATAGAATACAAGAAGTTGCATTGACTACAGTACATAGAATCATTAGAACTAATATCATACAGAAAAGTAAAACTTGTAAGTAATCTTTTGTTTTGTTGTGATTTTTTTTCAAACGAAAGATAGTTTTTTTTTATCATGTATTGTGCAAATGTTTACACACAAAACGATTTTGGGGAAGGATCGAAGACAAATCTTTGAACAAGAATGTTTCACCTGTACAACAAATATTAGATCGATCGAAAACACAATATCATCTGGTGTAGTCGAAAATAATTATGCACACAGATTTAGTTTTCAATTTAACTATCTTTCTTGAAAAAAAAGTATGCATGTATAAATACAATACAAAAGTCAAAAGACTCCATCAACCATAACGTCTTTTAAATGATATCTTGTCGCGAAATATTGTACACAGCAAAACCAATGCGAACAAGACGCACCTATAAATGAAATGGCTGCCATATTTTAACATTAACAATAAATGACATTTATGACCTCCCACCACGAAATCAGTCTTAACTCGCAGTCAGTCGAACAGCACTAGGAGCTGAAAAGGTGACTGAGGGTCTATCTGGG
>JAPXFY010000024.1:22389416-22394416 GCA_030674185.1 Monoplex corrugatus
TTGTTTGTAATGTGGCCCAAGGCTGATGTACATTAAACTGAGCCTGAGCCTGAGCCTGAGTCTGAGTCTGAGTCTCTCTCTCTCTCTCTCTCTCTCTCTCTCTCTCTCTCTCCCTCTGTCTCTGTCTGTCTGTCTCTGTCTCCCCTCTCTCGCCTTTCCCCTTTTTCTTACCCCCCTCTCTCTCTTTCTTTGTCATTTTGTCTGTCTGGCTCTCCCTCTCTCTCTCACTCTCTCTCTCTCACCTCTCTCTCTCTCTCTTTCTGGCTATGTCTCTGCCTCTCTCTGTCTCTGCCTCTCTCCATCTCTCTGCCTCTCTCCATCTGTCTCTGTCTCTGTCTGTCTGTCTATCTGTCTGTCTCTTTCTCTCTCTCTGTATCTCTGTCTCTGTCTCTCTCTCTCTCTTCCCCCTCCTCTCTCTCTCCTGCCATGATCGGATCTTCCCCTATCTTGCAAGAACAACACAAAGCTGTAAAGTACAAAAACAGGGGCTGACACTCTGCCACGCTTATCTGATCACCTCCCTCACCTCTTGGGTTCCCCCGGGGGACTTCTTTCGGCGCAGAGCTCCAGCATACGATGACAGAGCCTGTGATGATTATCTGGTCATTCATTATTTGTTAGGGGATCTAGCATCATTCTCGCTCTCTGTTGTTGCCAGCTTACTTTTGTCATTCAGGACGAAATCGAGTGTGATTCGAGTCTCGCTAAGTTTGAATCCTGGGGGATGGAGGTGGGGGAATCCGTTTAGGGACGTTTATGTTTGTTGTCAGAGTGGTCTTTTCTTATTCACGAGAGGCTTTGTAGATTTGTTTTGTTTATTACTTTTTTCTTGTTTGCTTTTGGGTTGTTTTATTTTCTTCCAACTCATTATTTTCCACTTATTACACGGGCCACAAATTTAGAATGAAACGTACTAATCTATCTATCTATCTATTTGTCTGTCTGTTTGTCCTTCTGCCTGTCTGTTTATCTGTTTGTCTGTCTGGCTGGCTGTCTATCGAATTATCTTTCTGTCTTTCTTTCTATATCTATCTATCTACCTATCTATCTATATCTATCTATCTATCTATCTATCTATTATCTATCTATCATGATCTATCAATCAATCTATCTATCTATCTATGTATTTTTCTATCTATCTATATATCTGTCTATCTATGTATCTATCTGTCTGTCTGTCTATCTATCTATCTGCCTATCTGTCTGTCTGTCTATCTAGCTAGCTAGCTATCTGTCTATCTATCTATCTATCTATCTAACTATCTGTCCTATGTATTTTTCTATCTATATATATATCTGTCTATCTATGTATCTATCTGTCTATCTATCTATCTATCTATCGTCTGTCTATCTATCTATCTATCCATCTATCTATCTATCTATCTATCTGTCAGTATGTCTATCTATCTATATATCTATCTATCTATCTATCTATCTACCTCTCCTTCTTTCTTTTTCTGTCTCTGATTCTGCCTCTCTTCATCTCTCTTTCTCTGTCTCTCTCTCTCAGTCCCTCTCTCTGTGTCCCTGTGTCTCTATCTCTCTGTCTCTCTGTCCCTCTGTCTGTCTATCTGTCTGTTCTGTCTCTGTCTCTCTGTCTCTCTGTCTGTCTGTCTCTGTCTCTGTCTGTCTGTCTGTCTCACTCTCACTCTCTCTCTCTCTCTCTCTCTTCCCCCTTCTCTCTGTTCTGCCATGATCGGATCTTCCCCATATCTTGCAAGAACAACACAAAGCTGTAAAGTACAAAAACAGGGGCTGACACTCTGCCACACTTATCTGATCACCTCCCTCACCTCTTGGGTTCCCCCGGGGGACTTCTTTCGGCACAGAGCTCCAGCATACGATGACAGAGCCTGCGATGGCTATCTGGTCATTCATTATTTGTTGGGGATCTAGCATCATTCTCGCTCTCTGTTGTTGCCAGCTTACTTTTGTCATTCAGGACGAAATCGAGTGTGATTCGAGTCTCGCTAAGTTTGAATCCTGGGGGATGGGGGTGGGGGAATCCGTTTAGGGACGTTTATGTTTGTTGTCAGAGTGGTCTTTTCTTATTCACGAGAGGCTTTGTAGATTTCTTTGTTTATTACTTTTTTGTTGTTTGCTTTTGGGTTGTTTTATTTTCTTCCAACTCATTATTTTCCACTTATTACACGGGCCACAAATTTAGAATGAAATGTACTGATCTATCTATCTATCTGTCTGTCTGTCTGTCTGTCTGTCTGTTTATCTGTTTATCTGTTTGTCTGTCTGTCTATCTATCTATCTATCTGTCTGTCTGTCTGTCTATCTATCTGTCTGTCTGTCTGCCTGTCTGTATATATGAAATTGTTTCCTTTCTGACAGTTGATTGTAACTCAACCCATCGCGGAAACTTTCTTTTAGACAATTATTTATTTAGACAGACAAGCATGCAGGCAGGCAGCAAGGCAAGTAGACAGGCAGGCAGGTAGGCAGGTAGCAGGCAGGCAGGCAGGCAGGCAGGTAGACAGGCAGGCAGGCAGGCAGGCAGGCCAGGCAGGCAGGCAGGCGGGAAGGCAGACAGGCAGGCAGGCAGGCATATACATGTATATGTGGACGGACAGACAAGTCAACATATATGGATAGATCGACAGCTAGCTACATAACCAGACAGCTAACTGGCTAGACAGCTAGCTATATATATATATATATATATATATATTATATATATAATATATATATATATATATATGCATGTACTTTTGTGCAGGCATTCAGACATCCCGCAAGCCAGCCCTCCTTTATCCATACATCCATCTATCAACACGATAACTAAGACACACACACAGACACAAACAGACACACACAGATACAGACACAGACACACACACACACACACACACATACACACACACACACACATACACACCACACTCACATACACATACGCACACACACACATACACACACACACGCGCGCGCGCATACACGCATAGCGCAGACACATAATGTATATTTGTCTATTATGTGATAAGTTTATGCATACGTATGCGATGTGTATGATACGTATGCATACATACATACCTACACTGTTACATATTCAGTTACATAATTACATATACACTCATACATGCATTGCACACACAAAAATCATCTTTTCGTCTTTTCGACTTTCCTTCAGTCGATAAAACCAGCCAATGAGTCTGTGTTGTACGTTGATATAAAGTTAGGTAATAGCTTCGTACTTGCAGCGTCTGTCTACGAAAGCAACATATTCCATGCTTGGCACACTGATGTTTCACTAGGCTTTTAATGGTTCTGTGGCGTGTGGGATAACGATGATTCCCCCAACTTTGAATACTTCTCTGAGTGCTAGTCTTTCAGACAAACGCACAGACTTTGGCGTTGATGTCTGTCTACACAGTGAAGTATCAAAATATGTGTTGGGCCTGGGCATTGAAATGGATAATCTTGTTGCTCTGGACATCTCAGAGACCAGTTTCCTTAGAGACTTCGGATACAATGGTCTTTTCTAAACTACTCACCTCTTTCTGTTTTAGTTCAACAGTCAAGTTGGTCACTGGTCAGAGGAAATGAAGTGCTATGGTTCTACCTGCTCAGGAAACGCATGGACATATGTGCACATATACACAGACACAAATACAAACACAAACACAAACACAGACACAGACATAGACACAAACAGACACAGACACAAACACAAACACAGACATAGACACAGACACAAACACAAACACAGACACAGACACAGACACAAACACAGACACAGACACAAACACAAACACAAACACAAACACAGACACAGACACAGACACAAACACAAACACAAACACAAACACAGACACAGACACAGACACAGACATAGACACAAACACAGACACAGACACACAGACACAGACATAAACACAAACACAAACACAGACACAAACACAGACACAGACACACAGACACAGACAAGACACAAACACAGACACAGACACACAGACACAGACATAAACACAACACAAACACAGACACAAACACAGACACAGACACACAGACACAGACATAGACACAAACACAGACACAGACATAGACACAAACACAGACACAGACATAGACACAAACACAGACATAGACATAACACAAACACACAGACACAGACACAGACATAACATAGACACAAACACACAGACACAGACACAGACACAGACACAGACACAAACACACAAACACAAACACAGACACAGACACAAACACAGACAGACACAAACACAAACACAAACACAGACACAAACACAAACACAAACACAGACACATACATAGACATAGACATAGACACAGACACAAAGACAAACACAAACACAGACACAGACGCGCACAAACACATAGACATACACACACACAACACACACATACACACACAAACACGCACGCCGCGCGCGCCCGCACCAACAAATCACACGCGCGAGCACACAAACACGTACATTCTGATATACATATATCACACGCACACAAACGCAAACACTCACAACACACACACACACACACAACACACACACACACACACACACACACACACACACACACACACACACACACACAACACAACACACACACACAACCAACACACACACGACACACACACACAACACACACACACACACACACACACACACGTACACACACACACACACACACACACACACACACACACACACACACACACACACACACACACACACACACACACACATCATCATCATCATCAGGCATTTGTCGTCACGTTAACATAAAAGTTGTACCGAGACACAAACACTGACACAGACAGACAGACAGACACCCCCCCCCACAACACACACACATGTACCTGTTTCTGTTTATCTCTCCTTATATATATCTGTCTCTCTTTCATTCATCTTTCTACCTATATATATATATATATATATATATATATATAGGTAGAAAGAGTGAATGAAAGAGAGACAGATAATAATAAAGGAGAGATAAACAGACGGACAGACAAAGACAGAAAGAGGGAG
>JAPXFY010000024.1:22396916-22404416 GCA_030674185.1 Monoplex corrugatus
TTAACAGGACTGTGAACCAATGATTCTGAAATTTTAACTAACAAAACTTGATCCGATACTACTTCTTTAAAATGCGTTTCAAGATAGTTTCCTTGTGTAAACGTCTTTGGTAAAAAGGAACGAAGCTTTCTGCAGTAAAACAAACAGTGATACAATGTGAATTGTTCGCCACAAATACATAAAACGTTGTTACAATATTTTGTTTTCAAAGCGTTCAGTTGAATGCGAAAATATGTCATAACAATTAATCTCAAATGATATAACGAGGAATACTGCAAATTTTTACAGATATTTTGAACTGAAAGTTTGATTCTTTTTTGAGACACAAATTTTTCATTTAAATGTTCATGAAATCGAATCCATGATGCTAATTCTAGCGAGTTGCAAGCTTCTTTTACCGAGGTGTTAACATGTAATTCTATGGAATTTTCAGAATGGAGGGCACCGGATTTAGCTGCTCTGTCAACTACGTTGTTGCCATGAAGACCAACATGAGAAGGCACCCAGTATAAATTGATTTCCGAACCATTTATCTTTAAACAATGTATTAGATGATTTGCCTCAATAATTAAGTCAGGTCTTGTGTCTGTATCAAAAGACTGTAAGGCATATAATACAGATTTTGAATCAACAAAGAGAACTACTTTGAATGACACAGGCCGAAGGCTTATTAAATAATGCAACGCTTGAACAACAGCGACCAATTCTGCTGTATATATAGATACATTTGCCCCAATGAAAAAAGACTTTTTAATGTTAAATTTTGGAACATAAAAGGCTGCTCCAGCGCTCTGGTTTGCTAAGACTGACCCATCGGTAAAAATGTGGAGGTGGGTACTGTACTTTTCATCGATGTGTTCACAAGCTGTGGATAGCGTAATGTTGACATTATCATCTTTTTTAACTTTTGCATAATCGAGATCAAATGTGGCATTTAGCATTTCCCATGTAGGGATAGGCGTTATCGTTGGTTTCTCAGCAATTTCATCCATTGTTATGTTGGACTGTTTGATCAGGCCAGATATGTAAGTTGCGGCTGTAATTTGTGATGAAATGTTTTTTGCTCGTTTTGGAAAGTCAGTATCAGACCTGATCTTAATTTCTTTGCTCACAAAATTATCCACTTGAGAAGTAGTTCTAATTGCAAACTTTGCTGTAGCTAACTCACGATGGTTGTTTAAAGGTAAAATTCCAGCAACTTTGTACGTTTCCAGAGTAGAAGCATGAGTTGGTACACCTAGTGCAATTTTAAGACTTTTGCAGTCCAAGCTCTGAATCTTTTTTAGTAAATATTTGGGTGCATTGAAGAAAACTTCTTGCGCGTAGGATAATTTAGACCTGACCAGCGCTGTTGACAGATGAATCAGTACATTTGTATCCATTCCCCAGGGTAATTTGCTTATTATCTTTAGAAAATTTAAGGTTTTTCGCGCTTTTGTTAAAATATAATCAAAATGGACATTCCAGCTTAATTTGGACGTGATGTAAACTCCCAGGAATTTTACGACCTGTTTGTAATTTAACACTTCACCAAGCAATTTGAAAATAGGCAAGTTATTTGAGTTACCACCAGGATCAAACAGCATCATGTTAGTTTTTTCTGCTGACAACGACAGCCCATTTTCTAACATATAGTTTCCAAGATTATCAAGATCAATTTGATACAACTTCCTGATGTAATTTCGCGTTCTCTGTGGAGTTGTCTTTTTTAAAGTGATATTCATCCAAGTGCATATATCATCAGCGTACTGTACTAAAACAACACGATTTGAAAGAGCTTTAGGAAGATCCTGTATAAGGATATTAAATAAAATAGGTGCTATCACTGAACCTTGTGGAATCCCCATGTCGAGGCATCGTGAAGAAGAATAACTAGCTCCCACTCTTGCCTGAATTGTTCTATTAGCTAAAAAAGATTTAATGTAATTGAACATATTGCCCGATAAACCAACAGATTTTAGCTTGAACAATAAACGTTTATGCCAAACTTGATCGTAAGCTTTTTTCACATCAAAGAAAGTAGCTAAAACACTTTTTCTGCGGGCAAACTGTTGTTTGATCTGAGTTGTAAGTTTAACTAGGTGCTCAACTGCGGATCTTCCTTTTCTAAAACCTGCCTGGTTTACCGGAATAACGTTATTTTTATCACAGTAGTGTAAAAGTCTGTTTAAGACCAATCTTTCCATTAGTTTGCTTGTGTGGGACGTTAAAGCAATAGGTCTGTAACTGTTTTTATCGGTTTTCGATTTTCCTGTTTTTAAGATTGGTATAACTATAGATTTTTGCCAGATTTGTGGCACAGTTCCAGTAAACCAGCATTTCTGCAAAATTTTGTGTAGGAAAATAAGGTAGTTTTCAGGGAGATGTTTAATCATTTCAGTCGAAACTGCATCAACACCTACCGAACTCTTTTTGTTGTGTAGAGACAGTACTGTGTTTTTTAGCTCTTCTAAGGTGATTGGAGAATTAAACCAGAGATCATTCTGTGGTACTGGATCAGTGTAGATTGGGTTGTAATCTTCCATTTCTCTGTGATGTTTGCAGTCAGGAGATAAACCTTCAACTTTACTGTTTTTGGCGAACAGATCCACAAAAGTTTCTGCTTTGTCCATGTTTGAAGGAAATGTGTTACATGTTTCAATCATTATCGGACACCTAGGTAAGTTGGTTCCATCCTTCATTTGTTTCATTTTCGTCCAGACTTTATGGAAATCTTTGAAATCTGAAATTTCTTTTGTGCAGAATGATGCCCAATAATCTTTCTTTGCTTCAGCAATGATTTTGTTACATTGGATGTTAGCTTTTTTCATTTCGACATGATCCTCAGGTTTCCGGCTTTTGATGTAGATTTTGAATTTCTCCCTTTTATATTGAACTGCTTTCTCACATGCCTCTGTCCACCAAACATTACCCAATCGATTATTTGATCTAGAAGATTTGAGTTTCGGAATCGATAGGTCTGCAGCGGCTAAAATTGACTCTTGGAATTTAGAAAACATAATGTCTACATTTTCACTTTCATAATGTCTGTAATCTTGATTAGCTAGAGCAGTTCGAAATAAGGACCAGTCAGAACGCTTGTAATTATATTTTGGAATAATTTCAGGAGAGCTGTCTTTCATCCTGATGTTTTTGTCAGTTATGGTTATGATGATAGGTAGGTGATCGCTTCCCAAAGTGTCTCTGTGAGTTTCCCAGGTACAGGATGGTGCTAATTCTGGTGAGATTAGAGACAAATCGATGGCTGTCGCCCTGTGTTTGGAAACATCAGGGATCCTAGTGACACTACCATCATTTAGAAGGTAAAGCGAACTATCAACGATATTTTCTACCAAACGATTGCTCGTAACAGTAGAACAGTTCTTTTCCCAAAATGGGGAGTGGGAATTAAAGTCTCCACCTATTAGCCATTTACCACGCTGCTGATCTTGGATAGTGCGCAGCCATTCTGTGTTGTGGTCATTTGGACCTGTTGGTAGGTAGACTGACAAAACGTTAATGTTTAGAGAATTGCTTAATTGGACAGTGGCAGCACAAGCATGCAAATCTTCGCTTGATTTCAAAACTGGGGAAGTAAGTAAGCAGTATTGTAACTCTTTGAGTATATAAATCGCGGTGGATACCTTCTTCCCGTGATTCCCACATTCATAGATTGGAGGATAATAATAATTGGGGAAATTGGGAAGCTTGGTAGCGACAACATTCATCGACTGTAGAATCAAAATTTCACACCTATTTGATGCTAGGAAATGCTCCAAGTAAGCCGAATTGGTGGAAAGGGATCTACAATTCCATTGCAAAAACTTGACTTGGGATTGTTTTCGCATTGCTGATATTGGTTAATCTCTAACTTTCTATTAACTGTTATTTATGGTCGATAATAATGAATACTTTGATTTTCTGTGTCCAGGAGAACTGGACAGAAAGAAAATTACGTAATTACTTAGACTACGAAGTAAAGAAAACAAAATTGTAGCAAAATCAATAAAAAGAAAATTACATAGTCCAACGTATGAATAACTTATAAAGGTGATAATAGATTACAAGGGATAACAAATAACCAAAAATCAAAATAATGGCATTCACGTCTTCAAATGTACAGAGTGTATAGTCTGACCGAGTCTTGATAGTCGGACTAAAACCTAGTTATTGTTTATTTTCAGCAGAAGAAATGTCAGAGATGACGAGGAAAAAGTCCTGTGACATGAACATTAAGTATTGTATATGTAATACTGTTATTTCAAAACATATTATACGGCCACCATGGTGTGTAGTTGTCAAAAGGGTGGTACTGTCCTCTGGAGAATCTGGAAGGGTGTAGCTGTGATGATCTTGATCTTGATGTTCTCCTTGGAGTCTCCCAAAATAGGTCTCGAATGTGTTTGTGTGTGTTTGTGTGTGTGTGTGTTTGTTTGTGTGTGTGTGTGTGTGTGTTTGTGTGTGTGTGTGTTTGTTTGTGTGTGTGTGTGTTTGTGTGTGTGTGTGTGTGTTTAAGAGGGATAATGAAAGAGATCACATTCTGAGCGTTAAGCGCATCTTAGTCACGCAGACACAGGGCAAGGTGTGTGTACAAACGATCTGTCACTTGAGCTCTTTCATATCACCACCCGTGTAAATCTACCCCCAACTTCCTCGCTACCCTGGCACTCCCAGCACGTACTTAATGGAGGTGTTAGCTTCCTGCCGTCACCTTACACTGCTCACGCATATAAACTATGAGACAGCGGAAACATCGCATTTACCTGTCAGCATTATCTACTGTTCTTCACCGACGTTTTCAGCATTACAATATTAATAGTCGTTGTTTCAACACACCCTGTTTTTTTAAACACTGTCGTTCATGTGAAAGACATGTGAAAGACACACAATTTTATCTTTATCTTCATGCTACAATGTGAATGCATACAATTTAATCTTCATGTTACACAATATTTCTTGTCCAAATCTCCATATTTTCAATCCTTTCCTTAACCACTGCACAGTCTTCTCAGCTTTTTCCATCAAAATCATTTTCCATTTGTTTGATGTTTGGAAAAAAATAAAAAAAATAACTAATAATATGCAGACTTTGATTATACAACAGTGAAATATGTGTAGATGTGTAATTTAAAAAAAATTGTATGTGTGTTCGTGCGTGAGTGCGCGCGCGCCTACGCGCAGCGCGTGCGTATATGTGTGTGTTTATGACTGCAAGAGTATGCTTACAGAATAAGAGACAGAGAGAGACACAGAGAGACACAGAGAGACACAGAGAGACACAGAGAGAGAGTGAAAGAGAGACAGACAGACAGACAGACAGACAAATAAGCACACAAAAAAAGAGACAGACAGATAGATAGAAAAAGACACTTAGAGATAGATAAAGAGACAGAGAGAGACAGAGAGAGAGAGAGTGAAAGAGAGAGAGACAGACAGACAGGCAGACCGACAGACAGACAGACAAATAAGCACACAAACAAAGAGACAGACAGATAGATAGAAAAAGACACTTAGAGATAGATAAAGAGACACAGAGAGAGGGGAGAAATATCATTGTAGTTCTTCTCTCCAGTCTTTCAAGAACTCTGACAAGATTTCTGTCATGATGAGATACACTTTCCACCTCGTGACTTAACGTAACACGCACAGACTTCAACTCCTAAAAGGACCAGCTTCGAATAAACAGCCACCGTAACGGTAACCAGGTAACCTGCATCGTACCCAGCCTAAGAGTACCCTGATCTTATCATCACCCAGCCTGAAGGCACCCTGATCTTATCATCACCCAGCCTGAAGACACCCTGATCTTATCATCACCCAGCCTGACAACACCCTGATCTTATCATCACCCAGCCTGATGACACCCTGATCTTATCATCACCCAGTCTGAAGACACCCTGATCTTATCATCCACCCAGCCTGACAACACCTTGATCTTATCATCACCCAGCCTGAAGGCACCCTCATCTTATCATCACCCAGCCTGAAGACACCCTGATCTTATCATCACCCAGCCTGAAGACACCCTGATCTTATCATCACCCAGCCTGAAGACACTCTGATCTTATCATCACCCAGCTTGAAGACACCCTGATCTTATCATCACCCAGCCTGAAGACACCCTGATCTTATCATCACCCAGCCTGAAGACACCCTGATCTTATCATCACCCAGCCTGAAGGCACCCTGATCTTATCATCACCCAGCCTGAAGACACCCTGATCTTATCATCTACCCAACCTGAAGACACCCTGATCTTATCATCACCCAGCCTGATGACACCCTGATCTTATCATCTACCCAACCTGAAGGCACCCTGATCTTATCATCACTCAGCCTGAAGACACCCTGATCTTATCATCACCCAGCCTGAAGACACCCTGATCTTATCATCTACCCAACCTGAAGACACCCTGATCTTATCATCTACCCAACCTGAAGACATCCTGATCTTATCATCCACCCAACTGGAAGGCATCCTGATCTTATCATCTACCCAACCTGAAGACACCCTGATCTTATCATCCACCCAACTGGAAGGCATCCTGATCTTATCATCTACCCAACCTGAAGACACCCTGATCTTATCATCACCCAGCCTGAAGACACCCTGATCTTATCATCACCCAGCCTGAAGGCACCCTGATCTTATCATCACCCAGCCTGAAGACACCCTGATCTTATCATCACCCAGCCTGAAGACACCTTGATCTTATCATCACCCAGCCTGAAGACACCCTGATCTTATCATCCACCCAACTGGAAGGCATCCTGATCTTATCATCTACCCAACCTGAAGGCACCGTGACCTTATCATCCACCCAGCTTAAGGGCACCCTGATCTAATCATCCACCAAGAATGAAGGCACCCTGTGTTTATCATCTACCCATCCTGAAGTCACACTGACCTTATCATCCACCCAACCTGAAGGTACCCTGACCTTATCATCCACCCAGTTTGAAGACACCCTGACTTATCAGCCTAACAGCTTGAAAATATCCTGATCAATCATCCACTCAGCTTGAAGACACCCTGATCTTATCAACCTCTGAAACAGAAGGCGCCTTGAGCTATTATCCTGAAGGCTCAGTGACCTTATCATCTACCCAGCCTGAAGGCAAACAGTGTTGTTGGTGCTGTGTAGTGTGTGAGACCAAACGTGAGACCCTTCCTTCCCTGCCTCTTCATCAAAACTTCAGTAGTGGACGTAAAGACTTACAACAAACAGACGCCTACTTGGTGGGTGGCAGGTCGTAGATACTGTGTAACCATCCTCAAGACATGTTCAAACAGAAAACTGAGTGCAGACAACTGGTAGAGGAAGGAAAAGAGAGCGCAAAGAAATGGCATCCTAAGAACACTGCAGGGAAGATATAAGCTACGCACAAAAAGTTAAGGACCACTATGAGAAAACAGGTGCGTAATAAACTCAGTTCGCTACTGTTATTTATTTCTCAGTCCAGCCAAATTGTTACGAATTCTTGTTCAGCTGTAAGTGGGCGATGTTGTGTTAGTGCGAA
>JAPXFY010000024.1:22409416-22419416 GCA_030674185.1 Monoplex corrugatus
CACGCGCGTGTGTGTGTGTCCACGTACACACGCGCGCACGTACACCACACATATGTGTATATCTGTGCATGTCTGGTTTATTTTTCGTTTTTTTTTAAATTCTGATTTCTTTGGGACAGGTGTATTTCTCCTGTGTCCTCCACACTGTGTAGGCACTATGTTGCTGCACAGTCTACATATTCCTGAACACTGACATGACTAACAGATCGTTAATGTTCATACTTGATGTTAAAAGAGCGTATACACATGAAAACGATTTGGGCACTGAGAGGTATGCACACATGTTGACCTGGGATATCAATCGCAAAAATCTCCATTCTTTACCCACAAGGCGGGAGGTACCCAGGCAGGATTGAACCCGAAACCTTCCAATTGGAAGCCTGACGTCTTGTTCACTTAACTTCTTCTCTTTTGCCATCACATCGTAGTTAACTTTCGAACATGAATTAAGTCGTCTGTAGCGCAAAATCAGAACAAGATTGAGGCAGCAGAAATGTGGTTTCTATGAAGAATGTTGAGAGTCCCATGCACAGCAAAGAAAACAAAACGAGACAGATTTGAAGGAAGGCAGACACGAGAAGATTATTAATAAAGAAGATTAGGAAAAGACAATCAACATTGATAATAATTTTTTATGAGGAAAGGGGAATTAGAACAGCTGGTCACATCAGGAAAGCTGGAGGGAAAGAGAACACTGGGAAGACCTAGGGAGAAAATATCGGATGGACTTGCAAGGTGTCTGAAGACAGAGAAGGTGGGAGATGTACTTGCAGCGACAGGGAATAGATTCGTATGGAGGGCCATGATGGCCAACGCCATGCGGCAGGGCACATGATGATGATTAGCGCAAACACGGACACATACAGCTTCTCCTACACACTCAGGGGTGTCCGCCAGATCTCCTCCCCCACAGATTGGTACCTCTCGCAGTCCTTGGGGATGTGTTCTGGTGTTCTGCTGTCTGGTCAGTTTCTCCACTACGACACATGGAAGGGGAGGGAGAAGGAGGAAGGGGAATGGGTACAAGCAGTCGTTAATGTGATTGTTCATCCACTTTGACTACTCTCCCCCCGTAGTACATCTTGTCTATTCAATGTGTGCTTTGGCATGTACATGTACATGTCTTGTTGCGTGCTATGGTGAACAAAAAAGATTCGTTATACAGGTCTGGACAGGATCTGTAGTATGTGGTCAAGAGGACGGAGTGGACCTCTGGGACTACAGACACGTTTCTTGTGTCAGTGTTTATCGTGACAGATCATGCCTTGGTTTTTGTGTGTGATGCAATTTTCACTTTTTTTGTACTGAGAAGCCAAAGAAGAAACTTTTATTATTGATCTTGTCTGTCCAAGATTCCAGACTTAGGTGAATGATTGTGTTAAAATGTGTGTGTGTGTGAGTGTGTGTGTGTGTGTGTGTGTGTGTGTGTGTGTGTGTGTGTGTGTGTGTGTGTGGTGTGTGTGTGTACGTACGCGCGCTCGCATGTGTGTGTATGTGTGCGTGCGTGCGTGTGTATGTGTGTGTATGTGTGTGTATGTGTGTGTGTGTATGTGTGTGTATGTGTGTGTATATCTGTGTATGTGTGTATGTGTGTGTGTATGTGTGTGTGTGCATATGTGCGCGTATGTTAGACTGCTTCTCGGTATTTTATTGCATTTTATGCCACCCTGTCCCACCAGTTTTGTTTTTTGCTTTATCTATTTTTTTTGTTCTATTTTTCTTTTGTTTTGTTTTGTTTGTTTAGAGATGCGGTGTCATGAAAGAGTGGCTACGTTCTTCTTTATTTGTGGAGGTTTCTATTGGTACATCATTCTCAGGTTATTCACTTTGTTTCGTTTGATTTATTATGAAGTGGACTTTTTTTTTCGTTTGTGTATGTCAATTGGGTATTTCTTTTGTTTATGTTGAGTGTTTGTTCCGTTTGTGTATAGTAAGTGGTTGCTCCGTTTATGTTAAGTGGGTTGTGCGTTAATTCATCTTCCCCACCCCCAATTCTTCAAAAGGTGAATGAAATAAATATCTGCCACCGCCCTACCACCCACCCCACCCCCGTCTTCCTCTTACTCGATGATCACTGCCCTCTGTCTCCATGGTGACAATCAATGTGAGGTTAGGATACAGGGAAGGAGCAGTAAATCCATCAGTCTGCAGAGGGCACTACTGCTCACTGAACACTTCCCATCATTCTTTCTGGATCCAGCAGGTCGCAGTATTTATGACAGCAGCTGAGAGACCAGGGTGAACGGGGAACAGGCCCGCATGATTTGTCCATTTATCACGCTCTCCTCTTACAAATCTTTGAGGAGGGAACTATTTCGCAACTTTTATTGCACTTATTCAGTTGAAGTTTATGAGTGATACGAGAAAACCCACTTAGTCTATCTTACAGATAGGTTTGTTTGTGGGGTGTTGGGTAAAACGTAAAGGAATGTGCCAAGTAGTACAAGAGGGGTTTACTGGTTATCACCAAATTGACAAAAAAACAAACAAAACAAAACAAACAAAAAACCCCAAACAAACAAAAAACAACATTATCAAATCTTAACTAATCACAATGATGAATTTAGCTCATTCAAATCTCCTTTGTAAAAAGAGTCGTTTGAAAATGTAAAAGTTGAATGACTGCATTCTGTTCGTAAAGTGAAACATGAATTCACGCAATAACGCAGCAGATTTGGAGGAAGACTGTACATACGCATATGGAAAAAAATGTTTTTGTTTAAGTTTTGCTCATTAAATAGATGTGAGGGTAAGGGGAACAAATGAGACAGATGGACGGATGGACAGACAGACAAACTGACAGACATGCAGACAGAGAGAGGAGGCAGGCAGGCAGGCATGGCAGACACCATACAGACAGGCAGATAGACAGATAGACAGAAGACAGACAAGACAAACAGACAGGCAGGCAGGCAGACAGGCAGGCAGGCAGGCAGGCAGACAGGCAGGCAGGCATACAGACAAGCAGACACACAGACACACAGACAGACAGGCAGACAGGCAGGCAGATACAGACAAGCAGACCAACAGACTCACAGACAGGACAGGCAAACAGGCAGGCATAACAGACAAGCAGACACACAGACACCCCGACAGGCAGTACAGACAAGCAGACACACAGACAGGCAGAGCAGGCAGTTGACAAGCAACAGACAGCCAGGCAGGCGCGAGACAACAGACAGACAGACAGGCAGACAGGCAGACAGACCAGACAGACAGACAAGCAGACAGACAAGCAACAGACAGACAGACAGACAGACAGACAGAAACAAAACATAGAAAGATACGATGGACGAGACACACACTCTTGCATGATTTGCTGATTTATCGTAATCCCGTTTGTTTTCAGGGAGAAGTATCCATGACTTTCACCGTCCTGACCCGCTGGTCCTTTGAAACTTTGTTGGATGTACAGCAAGCCCACTGACCTGACTTTTAAGTACATGGTAGTGGATAGATTCGGGGACAGAGTCACAATGATCAAAGTGTGGGGAAATAAGTTAATGGCACTCTCAGTGGGTCTGAAAGGTTCCAGGCTAATCAAACCGGAGACTACATACTTTCAGTCATCTTTAAGAGAAAACTAGAGGAAAGGACAGGGACAAGGAATAAAAGGAGAGAGCGGAGAAATAAATAGAGAGAGAGTGAAAAGACAGAGAGGTGAGAGAGAGAGGGACAGTGAGAGAGAGAGAAAGAGAGAGAGAGAGTATGTGAGTGGTGAGTAGACCAGGGGAAATGGGGAACAGCCGGTAATGAATTGGCCTTTACAACACAGCGCCTTACAAATCGTTGAGAGGGAACATTTCGCAACTTATTGCACTTACAGTGAAGTTAAGAGATGATCGAAGAAAACCACTAGTCTATAGACAGGTAGTTTGTTGTGAGAGTATGGGGTAAAACGTAAGGAATGAGGTCAAGTTGTAAAAGGAGGGATTATCGGTTATCACAAATTGACAAAAAAAAACAAACAAACAAAAAAAACAAAACAAACAAAAGAACAAAAAAAAAAAAACCCAAACAAACAAAAAAAACATATCAAACTTAAAAATCACACTGATGAATGTAGCATCAATCATCCTTCGTAACACGAATCGATTTGAAATTGGTTAAAGTGAATTTGGATCTGTCGTTGGTAAAAATGAAACATGATTCACCAATAACGCAGCAATTGAGGAAGACTGTACATACAACATAGGAATAAATGTTATAGTTAAGTTTGCTCATTAAGTAGATGTGGAGGGTAAAGGGAGGAAAGTTGAGAAGAGGCGGAATGGACAGAAAGAAAACGACAGGACATGAGACAGAGAGAGAGGGCGAGGCAGGCAGAGGTCAGACACTCAGACAGGCAGATTATGACTAGATAACAGACAGACAGACAGACAGACAAACAAACAGGCATGAATCAGACAGGCAAGCAGGCAGCAGGCAGGCAGGCAGCAGGCAGGCAGGAGGCATAAACAGCTAGACACACAGATAGCAGGCAGACAGGCAGCAGCATACAACAAGTAGACACACATACTACACAGACAGCAACAGGCAGGCATACTGACAAGCAAACACTGATCACAGCAGCAGCAAAGGCAGCCATACAGGACAACAGACACACCAGAAAACAGACAGGGAGACTCGCTGCAGCTGCAGGTTACATGACAACGCCATCCACAGACACACAGTACACTTCCAACAATCAGTACTCACACAGCAGGCAGGCAAGGGGGTGGGCAAGCAGGCAGGCAGGAGGCGGTGGGCGTGAGAGTCGAAACAGGCAGAAGGCAGACGGAGTCGACAGAATGAAAGCAGACAGAGAGACAGACAGACAGACAAAAACAAAACATAGAAGACACGATGGACGAGACACACACTCTTGCATGATTTGCTGATTTATCGCAATCCCGTTTGTTTTCAGGGAGAAATATCCATGACTTTTACCGTCCTGACCCGCTGGTCCTTTGAAACTTTGTTAGATGTACAAGCAAGCCCACTGACCTGACTTTTAAGTACATGGTAGTGGATAGATTCGGGGACAGAGTCACAATGATCAAAGTGTGGGGAAATAAGTTAATGGCACTCTCAGTGGGTCTGAAAGGTTCCAGGCCTAATCAAACCAGAGTCTACATACTTTCGGTCATCGTTTAAGAGAAAACTAGAGGAAGGTAGGGACAAGGAATAAAAGGAGAGAGCGGAGAAATAAAGAGAAAATGGAAAAGACAGGCAGGGAGGGAGAGAGAGAGAGAGAGAGAGGAGAGAGAGAGAGAGAGAAAGAAAGAATATGTGAGTGTGTAAGAGAAAGGGAAAGAAAGGGAAATGGAAGGATAGAAAGAGAAAATACGAACGGTAAAACAGCAGAGGACGACGACGAGGAAGAAGAAGAAGAAGAAGAAGAAGAATGCGAAGAAGAAGAATGCGAAGAAGAAGAAGAAGAAGAAGAAGAAGAAGAAGAAGAAGAAGAAGAAGAAGAATGCGAAGAAGAAGAAGAATGCGAAGAAGAAGAAGAAGAATGCGAAGAAGAAGAAGAAGAAGAAGAAGAAGAATGCGAAGAAGAATGCGAAGAATGCGAAGAATGCGAAGAAGAAGAAGAAGAATGCGAAGAATGCGAAGAATGCGAAGAAGAAGAAGAAGAATGCGAAGAAGAAGAATGCGAAGAAGAAGAAGAAGAATGCGAAGAAGAAGAAGAAGAATGCGAAGAAGAAGAAGAGAAAGAAGAAGAAGAAGAAGAAGAAGAAGAAGAAGAAGAAGAAGAAGAAGAAGAAGAAGAAGAAGAAGAAGAAGAAGAAGAAGAAGAAGAAGAAGAAGAAGAAGAAGAAGAAGAAGAATGCGAAGAAGAAGAAGAAGAAGAAGAAAGAAGAAGAAGAAGAAGAAGAAGAAGAAGAAGAAGAAGAAGAAGAAGAAGAAGAAGAAAGAAGAAGAAGAAGAAGAAGAAGAAGAAGAAGAAGAAGAAGAAGAAGAAGAAGAAGAAGAAGAAGAAGAAGAAAGAAGAAGAAGAAGAAGAAGAAGAAGAAGAAGAAGAAGAAAAGAAGAAGAATGCGAAGAAGAAGAAGAAGAAAAGGAAGAAGAAGAAGAATGCGAAGAAGAAGAAGAAGAAGAATGCAAAGAAGAAGAAGAATGCGAAGAAGAAGAAGAATGCGAAGAAGAATGCGAAGAATGCGAAGAAGAAGAATGCGAAGAATGCGAAGAATGCGAAGAATGCGAAGAAGAAGAGAGAAGAAGAAGAAGAGAAGAAGAAGAAGAAGAAGAAGAAGAAGAAGAAGAAGAAGAAGAAGAAGAAGAGAGAAGAAGAAGAAGAAGAAGAAGAAGAAGAAGAAGAAGAAGAAGAAGAAGAAGAAGAAGAAGAAGAAGAAGAAGAAAAGAAGAAGAAGAAAAGAAGAAGAAGAAAAGAAGAAGAACAAGAAGAACAAGAACAAGAACAAGAAGAAGAAGAAGAACAAGAACAAGAAGAAGAAGAAGAACAAGAAGAAGAACAAGAAGAAGAACAAGAAGAAGAACAAGAAGAAGAACAAGAAGAACAAGAAGAACAAGAAGAACAAGAAGAACAAGAAGAACAAGAAGAACAAGAAGAAGAACAAGAAGAAGAAGAACAAGAAGAAGAACAAGAAGAAGAAGAACAACAACAAGAAGAAGAAGAAGAAGAAGAAGAAGAAGAAGAAGAAGAAGAAGAAGAAGAAGAAGAAGAAAGAAGAAGAAGAAGAAGAAGAAGAAGAAGAAGAAGAAGAAGAAGAAGAAGAAGAAGAAGAAGAAGAAGAAGAAGAAGAAGAGAAGAAGAAGAAGAAGAAACAGTGGGAAAAGAAGCAGACACACAAACAAAATGAATCTGATTTGTGAACGTATGTATTAGTATTTTTGGATCTGGTCATTGCGTATCATCACAAATGTATTCACAAAACAGCAATGTAGCTGGAATACGACACCACAAAACATAAAATTAAACGTGTACGTAGGCTGACTACAAATGGATCTGGGCCTGAGTAGACAAGAGATAGGGAGAGACAGAGGGAGAGAGAGGGAGAGGGTTGGAGAGAGAGGGGGAAATGGACAGAAAGAAAGAGGGAGAAATAGAGAAAGAGAGAGAGGGCGGAGGGAGGGAGAGTTCAGACTTCAGATTTCGGATGATTTAGTCGTATAAAAGGCCAATGCCCATCATGAAGAGGAACAAATACATAATTAGCTTAATCGTTTGATATCATGACAATCAGATCATTATAAACGTATTTTGTACGTAATGATACAGCGATAGATCTAATCTTAAAAGCCTTTTACAAACACAATAATAAATAACTAAGTGTGCTGTCATGTTCTTAATCCTAACGCGTACAAACTCATACTCTCATCATCATCATCATCAGGCCCTGCCGCATGGCGTTGGCGACCATGGACCTCCAACCATCTCTATCTCTCGTTGCCCCCAGCATCTCCCCCACCTTCCTCATCCCCAGCCACTCTGCAAGTCCGTCCAGCATTCTCTCCCTGGGTCTACCTGGTGCTCTCTTTCCCTCCAGCTTTCCCGTTGTGACCAAGTGCTCCAAATCCCCCTTTCTCATAAAATGGCCTATAAATGTTGCTTGTCTTTTCCTAATCTTCCTTATGAGTGATCTATTTGTGTCTACCTCCATTAAGACTGTCTCGTTTGTTTTCTTTGCTGTCCATGGAACTCTCAACATTCTTCTGATTTATGAAAAAAATAAGGATATGTGTTGCATTCTTAAACCACTATGCACAAGGCAGTATAACACAAAATGTATTTCACTTTCTGTGTAAACAGCACCACACGCTTTAGTATAAACCATGCATGAGTCTTATTCTCCCTCCTTCCTTTCCTCCCTCCCTCTGCCTGTCTGTGTGTCTGTCTCTCTCTCTCAATCTCTGTCTCTCTCTTTCTCTCTCTCTCTCAACCCCCACTCTCTCTCTCTCAGTGAGTGTGAGCACGTGTGTGTGTGTGTGAGTGAGTGAGTGAGTGAGTGAGTGTGTGTGTGTGTGTGTGTGTGTGTGTGTGTGTGTGTGTGTGTGTGCGTACGTGCGTGTGTTTATGAGTGGATCTGTCTGTGTGTGCAGTTTGTGAGTTTGTGTGTTTGTGTGTCTGTGCTGGCAGTGCTTGTGTGCATTTGTTTTATTTGTGTGTGTTCGTGTGTGTGTGTGTGTGTGTGTACGCGCACGCAGGCGCGTGTGTACATTGTCTGTACTTATGTGTCACCCTCTAAAACTGAAGGCACCATGAGCTGTCATCCATTTAGCGTGACGGCTCACTGACCTTAATCATCTATATAATCTACCAAGCCTGAAGGCAAACAATGTTCTTGGTACTGGGTGGTGTGTAACCAAATGTGAGACCCTTCCTTCCCTTCCTCTTCATCAAAACTTCAGCAGTGGACGTAAAGACTTACAACAAACAGACGCCTACTAGGTGGGTGGCAGGTCGTAGATACTGTGTAACCATCCTTCAGATATTTGCAAACAGAAAACTGAGTGCAGACAGCTGGAAGGGGAAGGAAAACAGAGCGCAAAGAAATGGCATCCTATGAACACTGCAGGGAAGATATATTTTAAGAAGAGAGCGGGTGCGTGGGTATTGAATGATCCTCATTCTAATCGTTGAGCACGTCTTGGTGACGCGGGAGAACAGGGTAGGCCAGGGTATGTGAACAAACGTGCGTGTCAAGTGTGCCTTGTCTTATCACCTACCCGCGGGAAATCTACCCCTGTTTCTTCGCCACCCTGGCACTCCTGGCACGTGAGTTGTGGAGGTGTTAGCCCCCTGCTGTCACCTTACACAGCTCTCCTTAGTCACACCCATGAGAGAGAGAGCGGAAACAGCGGATTTACCTGTCAGGTTTGTTTACTGACTCTTCCCCCAAACCCTTCCATTACTGCCACACTTAAACTCCTTGTTTTACATTAACACACCCTGTTTTTCTCCAGCAATGTTGTTGACGTTTAAGAATTAGTAAAGGTGTTCACTTTTTATTCCAACCCGCCTTCATTATCTCCTGTCCAAGCCTCCATCCTTGTTTGTGTAATCTCTTTCCTAACCATTGCTCCCTATTCTCCCCATGACTTATTGAAAGCAGTTTCTATTTAGGTTTGATGCTGGACAAAGAGAGAAAAAGGATATTGTATGGATTTTCATCTTACCACACTGATGTGTTTGTAAGTGTGATATTTGAAAATACATCCGCGCTAGCATGCGTGTGTGTATGTATGATAGTGTGTGTGTGTGTGTGTGTGTGTGTGTGTGTGTGTGTGTGTGTGTGTGTGTGTGTGTGTGTGTGTGAGTGAGTGTTTTTGTGTGTGTGGTATGTGTGTGTTGTGTGTGTGTGTGTGTGTGTGTGTGTGTGTGTGTGGTGTGCACTTGTATGTCATCCTCCAAAACTGAAGGTACCTTGACCTTTTCATCCACTCAGCCTGAATGCAAACAATGTTGTTGGTGTGTGACCAAACGTGGGACCATTCACTCCCTGCCACTCCATCAACACGTGAGTAGTGGACATAAAGACTAACAGTAAGGAGACGTCCACTTGGTAATTGGCAGGTCGTAGATACTATGCAACCAACCTTAAGACAAATGCAAACAGAAAACTGAGCGCAGACAGCTGGTAGAGACAGGAAAAAGAAAGTGCAAAGAAATGGCATCCTAAGAACACTGCAAGGAAGATATATTTTAAGAGGAGAGCGGGTGCGTGGGGTATTGAATGAAATCCCAAACTAAGCGTCGAGCACGTTTTGGTGACGCGGGAGAACAGGGTAGGCACGGGTATGTGAACAAACGTGCGTGTCAAGTGTGCCTTGTCTTATCACCCACCCGCGGGAAATCTACCCCTGTTTCTTCGCCACAATGGCACTCCTGGCACGTGAGTTGTGGAGGTGTTAGCCCCCTGCTGTCACCTTACACAGCTCTCCTTAGTCACCCATCAGAGAGCGGAAACAGCGGATTTACCTGTCAGGTTTATTTACTGACTCTTCCCCCAAACCCTTCCATTACTGCCATACTTAAACTTCTTGTTTTACATTA
>JAPXFY010000024.1:22429416-22431916 GCA_030674185.1 Monoplex corrugatus
AAACAGAGCACTGGGTACAAGTGCCAGGTTAGATAAAGGAACGGTGATGATATTTTGTTTACCAACGTTGGAAGTTATTTCTTGAAAGCCATATGTTTCATATTTGCCCATGCTTGTGTGCTGGATATGTGCAAGATTTCATGAGCCAGCCGCTAACATGACTTAAAAGATATTTTAACCCTTTGACTCACGCACCCTGTCCAACAACTGCAAAAAAAAATTAAGCCTTTGACTCCCTCACCTTATCCACCTGCTTCCTGCAGGAGGGTGGTGAATAGAATGAGGGAGTGAAAGATTTAAGTTTTCGCCTTGCAAGCATGGCTGAACAATGCAGGATGCTGATGGACAGGATGCGGAAGTGATATGGTTAATATACATATGCAGATTTGTTATTCTGCATACGTATTCATACAAATGGGAGATTAGGCACTGGCAGGTCTGCGTGCATGTTGACTTGGGGGAGGGGGAAGGGATCGGAAAAAAGTCTACCTTTTACCCACCACCAGGCGTAGGTGTCTAGGCGAATCGAACACAGGACCTTGTTATTGGAAGTCTGAATTTTATCAAGCAATAAAACGAATTCCAATGAAATATATATATCCTCATGTAAACAGGCTATACAACGACAATAACAAAACTACATCCATGAGTACCAACGCCAGAGATGTCATATCATGGGAAAAAAAAAATCAAAATGTTGATGACGTGAATCATGTTTGCAGAAGGTCTTGAACTTCTTTCTAACTCATAGACTATTATACTATTAACTGTGCTTTTATCAACTTATCATTGAAACAGATCAGTTAACAAGAAACACCACGAGCTGCGGAGCAGATAAAAGCAACTTTTTAGGCGAATCGTTCACTTCCGGAAAGAAGCACCAAAATTGGCACACATACTCCTTTGGGGGATTACTCTTTTGATAAAACCCGTTAACCACCTAAAAATTCAAGATGGCGGCCATTTTTCAAGATGGCCGCCATTAAATATACAGGAATATTGCATTTCGCAATAAAATCGCAAAGACTTGTCCTGTTTGAATGATCTTGGTGTCAAATCATACATTTTTCACTATGCAGAATCCGAATTTGGAACCATGGACTTACTCACTGGCTTCCTTGTAACAACAGAGCGGATACTTAAGTGGCGGCCATCCTGAAAAAATGGCCGCCATCTTGAATTTTTAGGTGGCTAACGGGTTTTATCAAAAGAGCAACCCCCAAGGAGTATGTGTGCCAATTTTGGTGCTTCTTTCCAGAACTGAACGATTATCACAGTTATCTGCTCCACTAGAGGGTGCGGATGGGACCCAGAGCACCTATGTCTCGCCACTCTCCGGACAATCACCTCTCAAGCTGCTGACGCCACTCAATAATCATTTCATCGAGCAAAAGGTGGGCTGTCCATCCATTGCATGACCCATTCGGACCCAGCCACAGTTACCTTGTTTACAAACTAAATGGCAAGGAGGGGGGAGGTGACAAACCCCGTGAAATAGCCACACAACGCGCACCAACCAGATCCAGTCCAGCCTCCGGACTTAGAGAGAATGAAGGACTCCTCTCTCTCTCTGTTCTTCATCTATCTTTCGGGCAGCCCGCTTGCCACCAGCTTGTATAGCTGCCAGCTCCTTTCCCCTTATATTTAGTGCTCAGAAGCTCCCAATGTTGCCTTACTTCAACCACAGCGGATGTTTGAACGGCCGCAAAGTGGCCAGGCATGATGCCCAGACATAGCCCAAGATTTTGGAATGAGAGAAGGGAGGTTATGAAAAAAAAATTACCACACCCAGAATGATTAGAGATTTAAGATGGGCTGCGAACAGTCCAGTTTTATGTTGCAAGATGGGATTGAACTCAAGGCATTAGATCTTGAGTCCCCGGCTCTATCCAGGGGGCCAGCCAGTCAGCCCTGTTCAAGTGTGTAGTGTAAATTGCTTACTTGCAGTGTCTTAGTATTTGACCATGAGGCAGCGGAAACAGCGGATTTTCTTGTGAGTTTTATTGACTACCTCTTCGCCTATCCCTTCAGTAATGATATAGAAGCTGTAATTGTTTCAACACCCTCTGATTTTTGACACACACGTTACTATTTTAACACACACACACACACACACACACACGCGCGCGCACACACACACACACACACACACACACACACACACACACACACACACACACACACACACACACACACACACACACACAAGAAAGAAGAGAAATGACTGGCAGTGTCTATTATTTTCAAGAAAATGAAATGCCGGTAGGGGTCCACACCTTGACAGAGAGCAAATACAGGATTAGATATCAATGTGTATCTGTGTGTGAGGTCTGTGTGGGCATATCCATGTCACCGCCTGTGTTTGTATGAGCACGCTTGTCCGTGTGTTTGTGTGTGTGTGTGCGTGTGTGTGTGTGTGTGTGTGTGTGTGTGTGTGTGTGTGTGTGTGTGTGTGTGTGTGTGTGTGTGTGACTACTTGCCAACACTCGAGCTTCTCTCT
>JAPXFY010000024.1:22444416-22446916 GCA_030674185.1 Monoplex corrugatus
CTCTCTCTCTTTCTCTCTTTCTCTCTCTCTCTCTTTCTCTCTCTCTCTCTCTCTCTCTCGCTCTCGCTCTCTCTATCTCTTTCTCTCTCTGTCTTAACAAACTCCGACCTTCAGACTCTTGTCTAAAAGCGCTGGACGTGAATAAAGAGTAAAATGAATACGGGGGCAGTGGGAGGAGGGGGGTTGTATGACACTGATCCGTTTTGGATGCAAGAAACTTCGTTCTCCATTTCGGGATGAAGTTATCTACCCCTCCATCTCACCACCTCCACCGCCTTTACAGTATATCTTCATTGGTGGTCTGGGGGCTAGTCTTTCAGATAAGATGACAAACCGATGTCCAGAATATATCAACTATAATTATGTCGCACGTTCTAACGAAAGTTCCTGTGTCCGCAGGGAAGCGACAACGACTGTGATCCTCCTGCACCAATGCCTTCAGTGAACAAGAAGCCCTGCACCTCCATGACCTGTGTCAACACCCCAAGACGCTACACGGTGTTGTTTACACGTTCACCTACCGTCTGATCCATCTACCCGACCTTCACAGTGTCCTGGTAAGTAATCAAACTTTAAAACTTGGGAAAGGGGAGAGGCGGGTGACCAAGGAGGAGATTGGTGTTTGTTCAAGAGCGATTCTTCGCACTCGAACAATTCCATACACGCTCCAACCAAATCTGCCAGAAATCAGCATTTGGTGTTACTGTCTACTCCTCTATCGTGTCGCCCTTAGACGAAGATGCTAAATATTCCCCTAGGGTATCTTCTTTCTCAAGTTCTACTTCACACCTCTTCAAACACGTACTTAGCCAGTAGCACCGCTAGGTGTCTATATAGTCCCTGTATATGCACAAAAGACAACAGACAAGACCGGCTTGATTCCGTATGCATGAATGTAAATGTAAAATAAATGTTTGAGGAAAAAGACCAACATTCAATGGTATTGTAGTTGATCTCTTTTGGTTATTTACAGATGACTCTGAAGAAAAGCCACGAGCAACTGTCTCAGCTGGACATCATATTAGACATCCCCAACATGGATGGTGCCACGGAGGTCCCAGAACCCATCTGCCTCCCAGAAAAGAAAAATCACCCCTGCCAAATCAGAGTAGCTGGCAAGCCAAACAGCTACACTTCCAACAGTCTACGAGTAGTCGACGGGGGTGAGTGTAGTGTGTGTGTGTGTGTGTGTGTGTGTGTGCGTGCGTGTGTGCGCGTGTGCGCGTGTGTGCGTGTGTGTGTGTGTGGAGGGGGAAGGGGAGGGGGCGTGCACTCATAAGCGTTCATGCGTTTAAGTTGCTGCCCGTGTGTGTCATACAACAAAACACGAAATAATTACGTAGTGTCTTTATACACATAGTTTGTTGAAATTCCCTTGACACGACGTGAAAATGGCTGGCGGCATGTCAGCATTGTGTAAATCTGGATGTATGTATATGGAAAAGAACCCATGTCAGTGAAACTTTTAAAGTATGGCTGTCTTTCTTGTGTATACACCGAGTCCATGAATGATACCGGACACTGACTTCCAAGCAGAACGAAAGCCCGAAACGGTGTTGGTTACTCAGGTACATATGTTTTGCTTGTGACTTCAACGTGCAGATGTTCCACGGTCAGTCATGGCTCTTTGTGTGTGTGTATGGTCCATGCCGATGGAACGAGCTTCCTCTATTTGACAGTCATGTTTTGTCTTCAAGTCTAACTCGCATGCATTAACTGCATTTTCAGATCCAAGAAGATGTAACTGCTTTGTGACAGTTATAGGTCCTCTTGGTCAATTTGTATAATATAGGCCTATGTTTTTGTGTACTTAAGGTCTGCTTATGCATTTGTATTCCAGTTACCATTGGTGTTAATTTCGGCAGAATGACTAACACCACGAATATATCCTTAGAGTGTTTAAGTGAATGCAGTGATATGTGTCTTGACTTGTCTGAAAAAAGGCATTAGAATAGACGAAGAATACATCAGTTACCTCAGGTTTTCTGACGACATTATCATCTTTGCAGACGGTCTCAAGCAATTGCAAAATATGCTGAATGAACTAAATGAATGCAGCGAAAAAGTAGGACTAAGAGTAAACTTGAAAAAAACGAAAACTATTGTCAACAACGACACCGAAGACCAAGACAGAAAAGTAACGATCGAAAATGAAGAGCTAAAAATGGTCGACCACTACATATACCTAGGCCAACGCATCTCAGCAGAGTCCTCCTCCAAAGAGGAATAAATCAAACGTAGAATAGCCCTTGGCTGGAAAACGTTTGGAAGAGCAACTTCGGTTTTCAAGAAGGACACACAGTTCCAACTGTCCCGAAACGAAGAGTGAACGACCAATGCATTCTGCACACAGTCACGTACGTGCAGAAACGTGGAATCAACGAAAACACTTCGTTTTGAAACTAAGAACCATGCAGCAAGCACACGAATGAATCATGCGTGGAATCACCCGGAAAGATCGCAAAACGGCTCAGTGGATCAGAGAAAGAAGAAAAAGTGC
>JAPXFY010000024.1:22449416-22459416 GCA_030674185.1 Monoplex corrugatus
CCAAAAAAAAAAAAAGAAAGCACAAAGAACAGTGAAAGGTGAAAAATCAAGAACAATAAACACGTCGAAAAGACTAGCAACACGAACAGGGTAAAAAAAATGGAGCGAGTATAATCAAGGGACAAAATCAAAAACAACGGCAAAAGAAAAACGGCTAAAACCATATAAAGAAGGCAAGCAACAAAACAAAACAGAAAAGAAAAATGAAAGTGGCAAACAAAAACAAAAACCAAAAAAAGGAAAAAGAAAATGTAAGCAATAATGACAAAAACAACAAAAAAAGGCAAGAAGTCAAAGAAACAAAAAAACAGTCAACAAGAACAAGTACAGGAAGAACCAAGTGTAGAAAAGCAAAACGTACACCAGCAAGTATACAGTAACAATATCAACACATGGCAGAACCAGAACACCAAAGGCACCTTGGAACAGAACAAAGAAAAATTTTCAGAAAGAAAAACATAAGACAGAAAAACACGAGAAAAAAGAACAGGAGCAGTAAACACTAAAAAGCAGGAATAAAAAGAAAAACAAAAACAAAACAAACAAAAAAATTATTCTGAAGAAAAACACGTACTGAAAGAGTAAGATAGAAACAGCAAAAGCGACAACACCAAAGAACAAAACAATATCAACAAATAGCCAAAAAAACAAGATAACACGAATTACAAAATCTATGTGGAGCAAAAGCAAGAAGACAAAACCAAACGCAGAATAGGAGATTTAAAGTACTACATTACGGCTACAGCTACACGACAGAGAAACCAACGAAACGCAACGAAACGAAACGAAGGAAAACGAAACGCAGGGACAGGAAAGGAAACGAAACAAATCGAAGGAAAACGAAGGAAAACGAAACGAAACGAAGGAAAACGAAACGAAACGAAACGAAAGAAAAAGAAACGAAACAAAGGGAAACGAAACGAAACGAAGGAAAACGAAACGAAGAAAGGAAAACAAAACGAAGGAAGGAAAATGAAGGGGGAAAAATGAAGGAAAACAAAAACAAAGGAAAATGAAGGAAAACAAAACGAACTAAGGAAAACGAAGGAAAACAAAATAAAGGAAAACACAACGAACGAAGGAAAACAAAACAAACAAGGAAAACAAAACGAACAAAGGAAGAATGAAGGAAAACAAAACGAAGGAAAACAAAACGAACAAAGAAAAGCGAAGAAAAACAAAACAAAGGAAAATAAAGAAAAACAAAACAACGACGGAAAAGCAGGAAAACAAAAACGAAGGAAATACAAGAAAAAACAAACGAAGGAAAACAAAACAAAACAAAAACAAAAAACGAAGGAAAACAAAACAAAACAAAACAAATCAAATGAAGGAAAACAAAACAAACAAAAACAAAAAACGAAGGAAAACAAAACAAAACAAAACAAAAAAACGAAAGAAAACAAAAGCGAAACAAAACAAACGAAGGAAAACAAAACAAAACAAAACAAAAAAACGAAGGAAAAACAAAACAAAGGAAAACAAAACAAACCAAGGGGAAAAAAGGAAAGAAGAAAAACAGCAAGAACAGTACACAAAATATGCAAACCCATTACTATTAGTATTGCACAATCAAGAACAACAGTATCAACATGAAACAGGATATGAAATCAAAATCAATAACAACAAAGTCTGGAGAAATAGAAGAGTAAAAGGGACAAGAAGCAGAACAAGAAGAAGCAGAAAAAGAACATCTATGACAACAATAAAGGCAAAGGTATCAATAAGTCATCACGAAAATCACGAAGAAGAGTGGAAGGAGAAAAAATTCAAGAACAAACATTTTAAGGAAAACGAAGGGAAACGAAACGAAGGAAAACAAAACGAATGAAGGAAAAATAAGGAAAACGAAGGAAAGAAAACAAAACAAACGAAGAGAAACGAAACGAACGAAGGAAAATGAAGGAAAACAAAACAAAACAAACGAAGGAAAAGGAAGGAAAACAAAACAAGCGAAGAATCAAAACAAAACAAGCGAAGAAAAGCAAAACAAAACAAAACAAAACAAACGAAGGAAAACAAAAACCAAACAGGAAAACAAACGAAGGAAAACAAAACAAAAGAAAGGAAAACAAAACAAAACGAAGGAAAACAAAACAAAACAAAGGAAAACAAAAAACAAACATAGGAAAACAAAACAAACAAACGAAGGAAAACAAAACAAACAAACGAAGGAAAACAAAACAAACAAACGAAGGAAAACAAAACAAAACAAAGGAAAACAAAACAAAGGAAACAAAACAAACAAGGAAAACAAAACAAAGGAAACAAAGGAAAACTAAACAAAACAAAGGAAAACAAAAGAAACAAAGGAAAACAAAACAGAACAAAGAAAACAAAACAAAACAAAGGAAAACAAAACAAAGGAAACAAAGGAAAACAAAACAAAACAAACACAACAAAACAAAGGAAAACAATACAAAACAAAGGAAAACAAAAAACAAACGAAGGAAAACAGAACAAAACAAAACAAAACAAACGAAAGGGGAAAAAAAACGAAAAACAGCAAGAACAGTACACAAAATATGCAAATCCAATTCTATTATTATTGCACAATCAATAACAACAGTATAAACATGAAAAAGGACATGAAATCAAAATCAATAACAGCAAGAAAATCTGGAGAAATAGAAGAGTGGAAAGGACAAGAAGCAAAACAAGAAGAAGCAGAAAAGAACATCTATGACAACAATAACGGCTCACATATCAATAAGTCATCACGAAAATCACGAAGAAGAGTGGAAGGAGAAAAACAAAACAAAAAAGAACAAAAACAAACATTAAATCAAAGACAAAATAGCAACAAGACCAGGAATATTAATGAAAAACACTAAACAATTTAGTGGACGAAATCAAAAGCAACAACAACAAAAAACACCTGAAACGATATGAAGAAAGCGAGCAACAAAATAAAACAGAAGAAAACAAAGCAGAAAAAACAAAATAAACAAAAATCAAAACAAAAACGAAACGAAAGAAAGATACAAAAAGATAGAGCATTCATGACAAGAACAACAGAAACAAGAGAAAAAAAAACCGAACATAAACAAATACCGCAAGAAGTCAAAGGAACAGAAGAACTACAAAGTCAACACGGCCAGGAGGAGGAACAAGTACA
This sequence comes from Monoplex corrugatus, assembly GCA_030674185.1. Classification (NCBI taxonomy): domain Eukaryota; kingdom Metazoa; phylum Mollusca; class Gastropoda; order Littorinimorpha; family Ranellidae; genus Monoplex; species Monoplex corrugatus. The sequence continues at coordinate 22,452,535 of JAPXFY010000024.1, forward strand.
GGAAGAATAAGTGTACAAGAACAAAACGTACATCAGCAAGAATACGATCACAATATCAGCTCATGATAGAACCAGAACACCAAAGGCGCCAAAGAACAAGAACAAACAAAACAACTACAACAAAAACTCAGAACAAATACAAGATAGAAAAACACGAGAAAAAAGAACAAAAGCAATAAGAACTAGATCTACAAGAATGGCAAGAACAAGAAACACAAAATCATTCGGAAGAGAAAATACAGAAAACAACAAACAAAAGGGAGAACAGCACGAACATGAAAATAACGAAGAAAGAGAAGAAGAAGAAGAAGAAGAAGAAGAAGAAGAAGAAGAAGAAGAAGAAGAAAAGGAAAAAACCAACAAAGAAACAAAACAAAACAAAGCAAACAAACAAAAAGGAAAACAAGAATAGTACACGATAAATAGCAAACCCATAACACTTTTTATTGTGCTATCAATAACAAAAGTATCAACATGGATAACAGATATGAAAAGAAAATCAACAACAGCAAGAACACCAGGGGAAATGGAAGAGTAAAGGAGACAAGAGGCAAAAGAACAAGAAGAAAAACATCATGGTGGCAACAACGGAAAAAACACAGCAAATCGCCAAGAACAGCACGTCGAAGAAGGCCGGAATAGAAAAAATTCAACAACAGAAAGTAAACGAAAAGACGAAGAGCAGCAGGACAAAGAACAAGTATGAATAAAAAAATAAAAAAAGACTAAAGAAAATAACTACGGGACAAAGTCAAAAGCAGAGACAAAAAAAGAAAAAGTCTGAAACGATATGAAGAAAGCGAGCAACAAAGCAAAGCAGAACAAGAAAGACAATAAAAGGAAAGCAACAAAATAAAACAGTACAAGAAAACAAAAAACAAAAATGCACACGCACAAAAATAATCAAATCCTCGATAAACCAAATCAATTGAAGGGAAAGAAAAAAAGATTAATGACAAGAATAACAAAAGCAATATGCAGAAAATAAAACCATAAGCAAATACAGCAAAATCTCAAAGAAACGAACAAAAGAACAACAACAAAGTCAAGAAGAAAAAAGAGGAACCAGCACACGACAGAACAAGAACATCAAAGGCACCAAGGAACAGCAACAAACCAGACAAATTCAGAGTAGAACAAACAACACAACAAAATAAGACAAAAGAGAACAATAAGAGCAACAAGAACAACACAAACAGCAAGAACAAGAAAAACGAAAATGAAAAAATTAAGAACAGCACCAAAATCGGCAAGATGAAGAAAAGGAAAAAAAACAAGAGCAACAAGATTACGAACAGTAAAATCAAAAACAAAGAGAAAGCTCAGAATCTATACAACATGTCAAAGACAAAACAAACGAAAAAAAAAGAACAGCAAAGTCAGCAACATACACAGAAAAAATAAAAAGATCAACGTTGTACAGAAAAGAACTAGAAGACGAAAACCCACACCAGCAAGATATAAGAACAACATCAATAAATAGCAGAACTACAATATCATGATCACCAGTAATATCGGGAATAGAACAAACTTAACAATGCAGAACCAAAAACCAAAAACAAAAATAAAACAAAACAAACAATTTAAAAAAACAAACAAAAAACACTACCAACAAAAAAGACCAAAACAAGTTAAAAAGCAAAGAGAAAACAACAAAACCACACGAGCAAACACAAGGAGAAGAAACAAAAACAGAATAAACATCCAAAGAGAGCAAACTCAAGAACAAAAACGAAGACAACTGCAATTCAAAACACAGGAGCATCAAGAGCACCACTACAACAAATCCACAAAAATGCAAATAACAAAACGAAAAACAAAAACCAAAGTCAACTGGAAATCAAACAAGAACACAAGAACAGCAACAGCAAAGTCGACAAGAACCCAAAGAGACAAGGACAGAAATAACGATATAAGAAGAGCAAAAACAACGGCGAGAACATAAGGTCAACTAATAACAGAACCACAACACTAAGAGCATAAAAAACACAAATAAGAAAAACTGCTGAGCAGAACAGAAACAAGGCAAAAACAACCGCAAAACGGGAGAATAAAACAACAAAAACTACTACTACTACTACAATTGCTACAATTCAAAACAGAAGCCGGAAGCAATGCAAAAAAAAATAAATAAATAAAAAAAATAAACGTCAACTGCAAGTCACCAAGAAAAGCATGAAGAAAAACAGTGAAAGGGAACAATATCAAGAATAAGAACATCAAAAAGAAGAAAAACATCAACAAAAGGATCAAGATTAAAAAAAGAAAGATGGAACGAATATCACAAAGAAACAAAATCAAAAGCAACAACAGAGTGGGGGGAAAACACACAGCTTAAACAGTATTAAGAAAGGGCTAGAGAGAAACAAAACAGAAAAAAAAATGAACACAAAACAAGAAGCAAAAACAAAACCAGAGAAAAAAGAAAGAAATACTGATACTGAAAGAAAGAAAATATGGCATTATTAACAAGAACAATAGAGTGAAAATGCAAACATAAAGACAGACAACAAGAAGTCAAAAACAAACAAACGAAAACAGAGGAAGGAATAACATAACAAGAACAAGAGAAGGAACAAGAACAGGACGAACAAGTATAGAAGAGCAAAACGTACATCAGCAAGAATACATTAGCAACATCAACACATGACGAGAGCCAGCGCACCAAGGAACAGGAACAAACAGACAAAACATTAGAGGAGAAAAAAACAAGAAAAAGAGCAACAAGAAGAAGCAGAAACAAATGCAAAAACAACAATCACAAAATCAAGAACAACACCAAAGTCAACAAGATGAAGAAAATGCTACAACTACAACAACTCACCTCACCTGTCTCACCTGTCGGCGTCACCGGGAACAGTGTTGGCCGCTGCACATGATGTCCTCACAAGTTGCCTCCAGCACTCTCGATCTTGGCTAAGTCTGACCATCTCCTGGAGTTTCTTGCCACTGATGTTTGTGATGTTTCTAGCAAGTGATGCAGGTGGCCGTCCTCTGTTTCTCTTTCCTTCCACTTTACCTTGGAGGACAGTGGACATCAAGTCTGTTCTCTCATTACGGATTGCGTGTCCAACATATTTCAGTTTCCTCCGTTGTATGAGTACTAGAAGCTTGCGTGTAGTACCCAACTCATTCAGTATGCTTTCATTTGAGCGCCTATCCGTCCATTTGACCCTCAGCAGTCTTCGGTAAAACCACAGCTCTGCTGCTTCCACTCGTCTTTCATCCTCTTTCTTCATTGTCCATGCCTCGCAGCCGTATAACATCACTGGCCAGACAAGACATTTTAAGAGTTTTATCTTAAGGTCTGCTGTTATGCTGTGGTCTTTCCAAATATTGTTCAATTGAACCATACTGTTCTTGGCCATTCCAATTCTCATCTTTATGTCTTTTGAGCATGTTCCATCGTGTGTCTTGACTGAACCTAAATATCTAAAGTCCTTGACATTTTCTAGAGGGACTTGGTTTAGCATGATCTGGTCCTACAACAACTAACAGGAACCAAAAACACAACAGGCCCAGGAACAAGAAATTGGAGATTAAAACGAAGAAGAAGAGGAACACAAGAAGTAAAATAAAAGAGCGAGCCACCCTGCAAGTCCGTCCAATATTTTCTCCCTGGGTCTACCTGGTGTTCTCTTTCCCTCCAGCTTTCCTGTTGTGACCAGGTGCTCTTTTTCCCTTTTCCTCATAAAACAGCCTATAAATGTTGCCTGTCCTTTCCTAATCTTCCTTATCAATGATCTTCTTGTGTCTGCCTCCATCAAGACTGTCTCGTTTGTTTTCTTTGCTGTTTATGGAACTATCAACATGCTTCTTAGAAACCATATCTCGGCTGCCTTAATCTTCTTCTGGCTTTGTTTGTTGACTGTCCACGTCTCACAATCGTATAAAATTATCGGTTCTATATAGCATTCAAGAACTGTCTTCTTAATGTTAGTAGGCATTTGTTGATAAGAATGCTTTTCATCTTCTTGAATGCTGTTTTGGCTTGGCCGATTCTGCTGGCTATTTCTGATGTGCATATGCCATCTGGTGAGGTGATCGTTCCTAGATATTTAAACTTATCAACCTGTCTCAATGTTGTGTCGTTTGTTTTTATTTTGCATAAAGCAATGGGAGGAAACTTGAGAGTGGGGGCAATCAAGGGAGGGAATTTGAGGGTTGTAGTACCAAAGGGGGGGGGGGGAACGTGATGGGAGAAGCAATGGTAGGGTAATTGAGGGGAGAACCAAGGGGAGGGAACTTACTTTTGGGGGAGAACCAAGGGGGGGGGTACTTGTGGGGCAGGAGAACCACGGGGAAGGAACTTGGGGGAGGGAACCAATGGGAAGGAACTGGAAGGAGGGGAAGAGCGAAACGGAGAGTACCCTGGGAGGGAAACAGTGGTAGGGAACTTGGGGGAGGGAGAAGCAATGGGAAGATAATTTGTAGGGAGAGAACCAAGGGGAGAGCACTTTTGGGGGTGAACCAAGGGGAGGGAAGTTGAGGGTTGGAGTACCAAGGGGGGCATGGGGGGAGAAGCGATGGGAAAAGTAATTGGAGGGAGAATCAAGGAGAGGGAACTTGGGGGTGTATGTGGAGAACCAAGGGGAGAGAACTTGGGGTGTGTACCAACGGGACGGAACTTGGGGGGGGGGGGGGTGACCAGTCAGAGTTTACTTTTGGAGGGAACCAATGAGAGGGAACTCGGAGAAGGAGAAAGATGGGGAGGGTATTCGGGCGCGGAAGAACCAAGGAGAGGAAACTTGGGGCGGGAGAGCCAATGGGAGGGAACTTTGAGGGGGGGGGGAGGACAGAGCGGATGGTATTTGAGGGGAGAACCAATGGGAGGGCACTTGGGGAGAGAACCAAGGGGAGTAAACTTGGGGAAGGGGAAGAACCAAAGGGAGGGTACTTGGTAATGGAAACAGTGGGAGGGAATTTGGGGAGTGAGAACTCATGGGAGAGAACTTGATTGGGGAGAGAACTAATGAGAGGGACCTCGTGAAGGGAGTACCGGGTAAATGGGAGGTCACTTGGATGGGGGGAGGGGGGGCTGGAGAACTAATGAGTGTGTACAAGGGGAGGGGGGAACCATTGGGAGGGAATTTAGAGGGGGGGGGGAAGAATCAATGGGAGGGAACTTGTGGGGGTAGAGAACCAAAGGGAGGAAAATTGGGGGCGGGGGAACTAATCGGAATTTACTTTTGGAGGGAACCAATGGGAGGGAACTCGGGGAAGGAGAAGGAATGGGAGGGTATTTGGGCGCGGAAGAACCAAGGTGAGGAAACTTGGGGAGGATGAACCATGAGAGATTACTTGGGGAGGGAAAAAACGGGAGACTACTTGGGGGGGGGGGTGAGAGAACCAATGGGAGGTTACATGGGGCGAGAACCAAGGGGAGTGAACTCGGTGGTGGTGGGGGACTAATGAGAGGGATCTTGGCTAGGGAGAATAAATAGGAGGAAACTTGGGGGCGGGAGAACCAAGGGGAGGGATCGTGAGGAGGGAACCAATGGAAAGGAATTCGAAGGTGGGGGGGGGGGGGGGGAAGAACTAAAGGAAGGGTACCTGAGTGAGGAAAACAGTGGGAGGGAACTTGGGAAGAAAGAACCCATGGGAGGGAATTTGGGGGGGGGAGAACCAAGGGGGAGGGTACTTACGGGCATGAGAACCAAGGGGAGAGTACTTGAGGGACATGAGAACCTAGGGGAGGAACTTGGGGAGGGAACCAATGGGAGAGAGACCTGGGAGGGGGGAAGAACCAAAGGGAGGGTACTTGGGGATGGAAACAGTGGGAGGGAAATTGGGGAGGGAGAAACAATGGGAGGGAATTGAGGGAGGAGAACCCAGGGGAAGGAACTTACTGGAGAACCAAGGGGGTGGGCGAATATAGGGGAGGGAACTTGGGGACGGAGAAGCAACGGGAGGGTAATTCGTGGGGGAAGGGAACTCTTCATAGATAACCAAGGGGAGGGAACGTTTGGCGGAGAACCAAGGGGAGGGAATTTGAGGGTACTGGGAACCAAGGGGAGGGGAACTTGAGGGTAGGAATACCAAAGAGGGTGGGAAGTATGTTTTGTACGTGGGGGGAGAAGCAACAGGAGGGTAAGTGGAGGGGGGAACCAAGGGGAGGAAACTTAGGGGGTGTGCTGGAGAACCAAAGGGAGGGAACTCGAGGAGGGAAGCAATGGGAGGCAATTTTGGGTAGGGAGAACCAATGGGAGGGTACTTGAAGGACAGCAAAGAAAACAAACGAGACAGTCTTGATATAGGCAGACACAAGAAGAAAAGAAAGATTAGGAAAGGACAAGCAACATTTATGGGCCATTTTATGAGAAAAGCGGGATTAGAGCACCTAGTGGTAGCAGGAAAGCTGGAGGGAAAGAGAAGCACCAGGTAGGCCCAGGGAAATAATATTGGACGGACTTGCAGGGTGCTAAGGACAGAGAGGGTGGAAGATGCGCTTATGGCAACAAGGGATAGATACATATGGAGGGCCATGATCGCCAACGCCATGCTGCAGGGCACATGATGATGATGATGATAATTATATATATATATGTATATATATATATGTGTGTGTGTCTGTGTGTCTGTGTGTCTGTGTGTCTGTGTGTGTCTGTGTGTACGTGTGTATGTGTGTGTGTACGCACGCGTGGGAGTGCGCGCACCTCTGTGCGAGTGAATGTGTACGTGAGTGCCTGTATGAGTGTGTCTGTATATGAATGTCTGTGTGGGTGTGCAAGTTCGGAGATGCGGGTATGGTTGTATTATTTAAATAACATGAATCATAACTCATGTACTACAACCAAAGTATTGTTTGGACAGTAAATCATCGATCACTGTTTGTTTGATTGATCAGCCGATAGTTATTTTTTAACAGCTTGAATAACAACA
>JAPXFY010000024.1:22471916-22479416 GCA_030674185.1 Monoplex corrugatus
GAGCCATATCAGGACTATAACCGACTGGCAGAGCCATATCAGGACATAACGACTGCAGAGCCATAATCAGGACAATAACCGACTGCACAGAGCCATTATCAGGACAATAACCGACTGCACAGAGCCATATCAGGATATAGCGACTGCACAGAGCCACATCAGGACTATAGCGACTGACAGAGCCATATCAGGACTATAGCGACTGCAGAGCCATATCAGGACTATAGCCGACTGCACAGAGCCATATCAGGATTTATAGCCGACTGCACAGAGCCATATCAGGACTATAGCCGACTGCCAGAGCCACATCAGGTGACTGATAGCAACGATTTGCACAGAGCCAATCAGGACATATAACTGACTGCGCAGAGCCAATCAGGACAAAAACCCGACTGCACAGAGCCACATCAGGATTATAGCCGACTGCGCAGAGCCATATCAGGACAATAACGACTGCAGAGCCACATCAGGACAATAACCGACTACGCAGAGCCACATCAGGACTATAGACGACTGTTCAGAGCCACATCAGGACTATAGACGACTGCTCAGAGCCACATCAGGACTATAGACGATTAGCTCAGAGCCACATCAGGATATAGACGACTGCTCAGAGCCACATCAGGACTATAGCGACTACGCAGAGCCACATCAGGACTATAGCGACTGCACAGAGCCACATCAGGACTATAGACGACTGTCAGAGCCACATCAGGACTGTAGCCGACTGCGCAGAGCCACACAGGACTATAACGACTGCTCAGAGCCACATCAGGACTATAACCGACTGCGCAGAGCCACACCAGGACTATAACCGACTGTGCAGAGCCACATCAGGACTATAACCGACGCTCAGAGCCACATCAAAGGATTACAACACATTTCAACCACGTATACAACATACGGTGGGAAAAAAACAGTGGAAAAGAAAAATTAAGTACACATATCAATGCATTCGCACAACATAATCTAGGGTATGCCCCTGGCTTTGACCACTCGTCGAATTTATCAACAAAGGATTATAAAAAAAAGATATCCTGAATACAAATATAACTAAGGACACTAATATACACATACTACATACATACAAACATAATACATACATACATACATACATACATACATAACATACAATCAATACATACATACATACATATATATATATATATGTAATATATATATATATATATATATATATATAACACACACAACACACACCAACATATATATATGGCTTGAGCAGTCGTCTATAGTCTTGATGTGGCTCAGCGTAGTCGGCTATAGTCCTGATGGGGCTCTGAGCAGTCGTCTATAGTCCTGAGTGGCTAATATATATTATATTATATATATGTATGTATGTGTGTGTGTGTGTGTGTGTGTGTCTGTGTCTCTGTGTGTCTGTGTGTCTTGTTGTCTGTGTGTGTTTGTGTCTGTGTTGTGTCTTGTGTGTGTGTGTGTGTCTGTGTGTGTCTGTGTGTGTGTGTGTGTCTGTGTGTGTCTGTGTGTGTGTGTGTGTTTGTATGTGTAAATGTCGTAAATTCTTTAAACTTGCCTCTGCACATCACATTTCCTTTGGGCCAAAAAAATGCAGTCAATACATGTACCCAATTATCAGTCCTAAGAGAAAGCATATAAGGCTTCATAGGACACGTTCAGGTAAATGGATCAGCACAGCAGAAAATGATAGGAAGAGATGACAGAAAGAAAAAACAAGAGAGGGGGAGAGAGAGAAAGAGAGAGAGCGAGAGAGAGAGAGAGAGACAGACAGACAGACAGACAATAGACAGACAGAGACAGAGAGAGAGAAAGAAAGAGAGAGAGAGAGAGAGAGAGAGAGAGAGAGAGAGAGAGAGAGAGAGGAGAAGAGTTCTAACACAGAATTTCCAGTAAGTGGGGATACTATTTATGCTGAAAGAGTCCCCGGCATCCCCGCAGTTGAAACATTACTGGTTCACATGGGTTTCCTGAGACTGGAAATACAACTGAATGAACATAAGGCTGGTGGTGTGTTAAGTAATCAGAATGAGCGGCCTTTGGTCAACGCCACTAATGGACGCAGAAGACAGAGGCAGTCAAAAGTCAAATCAACAGCAACAAAATTAAAGTTTGTCTTATCTTGGGTGTTGGAATGCCATAGCAGTTAGAACTCATATTCTCGAAAGCTGAGGTTCAGCACTTCTATGCATGGTTATCGAATGTGTGGGTAATGGGTTGGTTTGCACGCACTGCCTCACAGTCCGTCCAAATATCAACAGATGCATTTTTCCTTTTAAGGCCAGGGAAACTAAAAGAGTGAGTGAGAGAGAGAGAGAGAGAGGAGAGAGAGAGAGAGAGAGAGAGAGAGAGAGAGAGAGAGAGAGAGAGAGAGAGAGAGAGAGATTTACATGTTTTCTTATCGCTGCTTCCGAGAGTAAAGTTCTCTACAACGTTGTTGCCAAAAAAGTTAATTAGGTTATAGAAAATAATGTAATGGCTCATCTGACCTCTTTTACCCTGTCTGTCTGTGCATTTTTTTTACTGTATCATCATCTCTCTGTCTCTCTGTCTCTGTCTCTGTCTCTGTCTGTCTGTCTGTCTGTCTCTCTCTCTCTCTCTCTCTCTCTCTCTCTCTTTCTCTGTCTCTGTCTCTCTGTCACTGTGTGTGTCTCTCTCTTTCTCTCTCCTTCTTTCTCTCTCTGTCTCTCTGTCTCTATCTGTCTGTCTGTCTATCTATCTGTCTGTCTCTCTCTCTCCATCCCTCTCTTTTTCTATCTCTGTCTCTCTCTATATATATGTTTGTTTCTCTATCTGCAGACACTGCATTAGCAAAGGTTCAAAGTAAATATGCACAAACATTCTTATGATACTACCCTAGAAAATAAAAGCGTTTTTCTTTGTTCTTGTTCTATCATATCGACCATATCATACACACAAGCAAAGGCAAACAATACAGGTTAAAATGTACAACCACAACTTACTGGGTTTTTTTATTTTTTATACAGACTTTTTAATCCACATTTTACCCGGACTAAAATAATCATCAAAAATAAATAAAGAATAAAAAAAAAACTATAGAAATTAGATGAAAATGCCAAGAGACCAACAACAAAAAATAATGATAATAAAAGAAGAAAAATAATGAAAGAAAACAAAGAAAAGGAAAGAAAAAAGAAAACAGCAACAAAACAACAACAGCAAAACAACGACAACAACAACAACAACTACAATCACCAAAGATAATAACCTAACAAATGCAAAAAAGAATGGACGTAGGCATGAAGACACATAGTTCAGCCACTTTCTAGCATGAAGACACATGGTTCAGCACTTTCTAGGCATGAAGACACATGTTCAGCCACTTTCTAGCATGAAGACACATGTTCACACTTTCTAGGCATGAAGACACATGGTTCAGCCACTTCTAGCATGAAGAACATGTTCACCACTTTCTAGGCATGAAGACACATGGTTCAGCCACTTTCTAGCAGAAGACACATGGTTCACCACTTTTAGGCATGAAGACACATGGTTCAGCCATTTCTAGGCATGAAGACACATGGTCAGCCACTTTCTGGCATGAAGACACATGTTCAGCCACTTTCTAGGCATGAAGACACATGGTTCAGCCACTTTCAGGCATGAAGACACATGTTCAGCCACTTTCTAGGCATGAAGACACATGTTCAGCACTTCTAGCATGAGACACATGTTCAGCCACTTTCTAGGCATGAAGACACATGGCTCAGCCACTTTCCAGGCATGAAGACACATGGTTCAGCCACTTTCTAGGTATGAAGACACATGGTTCAGCCATTTTCTAGGCATGAAGACACATGGTTCAGCCACTTTCTGGGCATGAAGACACATGGTTCAGCCACTTTCTAGGCATGAAGACACATGGTCCAGCCGCTTTCAAACAAGTGTTAGGTTCAAGTAGCTCAGCGGCCTTCGTTTATGCAAACATGTTTCTACTCTGTCCACTTTGTTCTTTTCTGCTACTCATATCATCTGGTTCCTATGTTCCCACTATTCGCCCACCTTGTTCTTTCTCTCTGTGTGTGTGTGTGTGTGCGTGTGTGTGTGTGTGTGTGTGTGTTGGTGTGTTGTGTGTGTGTGGAGAGAGAGAGAGAGAGAGAGAGAGAGAGAGACAGAGAACAAAGAGACAGAGACAGAGCTACAGAGAGAAGAGAGAGAAAGAAAAAGAAAGAAAGAAAGAAGAAGAGAGAGAGAGAGAGAGAGGGACACACACAAACACATAGACACACACACGCATCGAATTATTCATTGAATCCTAGTTTTCTCTCCTTATTGTCCTTGCTCAACAGTAAATGCTGTGCTGCTTTACTGGAACCACGTGAACGATTGAGAGAGAGAGAGAAAGAGAAAGAGAGAGAAAGAGAGAGAGAGAGAAGAGAGAGAAAGAGGGGAGAAGAGAGAGAAGAGGAGAGAGAGAGAGAGGAGAGAGAGAGAGAAGAGAGAGAGAGAGAAGAGAGAGAGAGAGAGAGAAAACAAGCCAGAGGGAGAGAGAAAACGAACGAGAGGGAGAGAGAGAGAGAGAGAACGAGCGAGAGAGAGAGAGAGAGAAACGAGCGACAGGGAGAGAAAAAGAGAAACGAGAGAGAAAGAGAAGAGAAGAGAGAGAGAGAACGAGAGAGAGAGAGAGAGAATGACAGAGAGAGAGAAAGAACGAGCGAGAGGGAGAGAGAAAACGAGCGATAGAGAGAGAGAGAGAGAGAGAAAACGAGCGAGGGAGAGAGAGAGAGAGACAGAGACAGAGATAGAGAGACAGAGACAGAGACAGAGAGAGACAGAGTGATTCACCAGGTGGTGTGAGTGACCTGCTGCTCTCTGCAGATACCTGTTATCTTCCTGTGTGTGCGTCATAGTGCACAGTCTTACATATCTTGCCCTTGTGTGTCTTATTCTCTCTCCCCTCTCTCTCTCTCTCTCTGTCTCATTCTCTCACTCTTTCTCTCTTTTCTCTCTCTCCTTCCCCCTCCGTCTCTTTCTCTGTATCCGTCTCTCGCTTTTTGTCCGTCCGTCCTCCCCCCTGTCTCTATACATCTCTCACTCCAACCAACCAGTCCAATTTCAAATAGGTGTATATTCTTCAGTATGATATATGTTAGCAACAGCGGGCCATGAATATTGACCAGTCACTTTTGTATCTCGTCATTGTCTTTACCACTGGAAAAAGATGACCAGCCAACCAACCAACGAACCAACGAACCAACGAACCAACAAACAACCAAACAACCAACAACCAACCACCAACCAACCAACCAACCAACCAGCCAACCAACCAACCAACCAACCAACCAACCAACCAACCAACCAACCATCAATCAATCATCATCAGTCAGTCAGTAAGTCAGCCAATCAATCAATCAATCAATCAATCAATCAATCAATCAATCAATCAAGCAAGCAAGCAAGCAAGCAATCGAATCAATCAATCAATCAATCAATCAATCAAGTTCTTCCTCTATCAGTCTTTTCCCGTCTTTCTCTGCATGTCTGTCTTTGTATGTCTCCCCTACTCGTTGTTTCTTATGTTAGTATTTGTGTACGTGTACGAGCGTGCGTGCGTGCGTGCGTGCGTGCGTGTTGTTGCGCGTGCGCGTGCGTCTTGTGCGTGTGTGTGTGGTGTGTTGTTGTGTTGTGTGTGTGTGAGCGAGAGAGAGAGAGATTAATTCAAAATCAGTTTGTAGGTGTTTCCAAACTGAGTTATACCTATTTTAAATACATCAATGCAAGCAGCTTTATATCAAACTGACGATACAATGTTTGATGATGATGATATTGGTGGTGGTGTGTGGTGGTGGTGGTGGTGATGATGATGATGACGACGATGATGATGATGACGACGACCATGACGACGACGACCATGGTGGTGGTGATGATGATGACGACGACGACGATGATGACGACGACGACGACGACACGACGACGCCGTGGGGTGGTGGTGGTGGTGGTGATGATGATATCGATGATGATGTGTGATGGTGATGATGTGGTGGTGGTGGTGGTGGTAGTGGAGTAGTGGATGGTGGTGGTGGTGGTGGTGGTGGTGATGATGGTGGTGATGATGGGATGATGATAATGATGGTCATGATGATGACGACGACGATAATGATGATGCTCTGTGTGTGTGTGTGTGTGTGTGTGTGTGTGTGTTGTGTGTGTGTGTGTGTGTGTGTGTGTGGGTGTGTGTGCGCGCGCGCGCGCGCGCGCGTGCGTGTGCGTTCTGGCGTGTGTCCCTTCTGTCTGTCTGTTTGTCCGAGCACTTTATATATTTTTGTGTCTCATCGATAATAATATTTCCATGGCGCCATATCTTAATATACTGACCAAATCAAAGAGCACACTCGTATCATTCAATAAAATATTCACTTACAATGACAACAAATTGACAGAACATAGCGCATGCACACTGGGAAGGGCAGAGGAACGGGGTGTGGGAGGTGGGAGGTGGGAGGAAAGGATGGGAACATAGAGAATGAAATCATTGCTGGGCAGAACTATGTGTCTTCAAGCGGACTGCAGGAATAAAAGATATCTTCATGTTAGACTGTTGGAAGACAATGCATCTCCAAGTTAGACTTCTGGAAAAAAAGGTATGTCTTCAAGTTAGGATTCTGGAAGAAAAAGGTATCTTCAAGTTAGACTGCTGAAAGAAAAGGTATGTCTTCAAGTCAGACTTCTGGAAGAAAAGGTATGTCTTCAAGTCAGACTTCTGGAAGAAAAGGTATGTCTTCAAGTCAGACTTCTGGAAGAAAAGGTATGTCTTCAAGTCCGACTTCTGGAAGAAAAGGTATGTCTTCAAGTCAGACTTCTGGAAGAAAAGGTACGTTTCAAGTCAGACTTCTGGAAGAAAAGGTATGTCTTCAAGTCAGACTTCTGGAAGAAAAGGTACGTCTTCAAGTCCAGACTTCTGGAAGAAAAGGTATGTTTTCAAGTCAGACTTCTGGAAGAAAAGGTATGTCTTCAAGTCCGACTCTGGAAAGAAAGGTATGTCTTCAAGTCCGACTTCTGGAAGAAAATGGTATGTCTTCAAGATAGACTTCTGGAAGAAAAGGTATGTCTTCAAGTTCGACTGCTGGAAGAAAGGTATGTCTTCAAGTCAGACTTCTGGAAGACAAATGTTAATCAGACTTTAAAAGGATGTTCAGAGACTTCTGGAAGAAAAGGTATGTCTTCAAGTCAGACTTCTGGAAGAAAAGGTATGTCTTCAAGTCAGACTTCTGGAAGAAAAGGTATGTCTTCAAGTCAGACTTCTGGAAGAAAAGGTATGTCTTCAAGTCAGACTTCTGGAAGAAAAGGTATGTCTTCAAGTCAGACTTCTGGAAGAAAAGGTAGTCTTCAAGTCAGACTTCTGGAAGAAAAGGTATGTCTTCAAGTCAGACTTCTGGAAGAAAAGGTATGTCTTCAAGTCAGACTTCTGGAAGAAAAGGTATGTCTTCAAGTCAGACTTCTGGAAGAAAAGGTATCGTCTTCAAGTCAGACTTCTGGAAGAAAAGG
>JAPXFY010000024.1:22489416-22491916 GCA_030674185.1 Monoplex corrugatus
CTGTGTAAAAGGGTGTATTGCAAGTAGCGTACAGGTAACACATTTTACAAATCCCTCCTTCACACACAATGAAGAATCCTAAACAACACACACAATGAAGTATCCTAAACAACACACACAATGAAGTATCCTAAACAACACACACAATGAATTACCTTAAGCAATACACACAATGAAGTATCCAAAACAACACACACACACAATGAAGTATCCTAAACAATACACACACAATGAAGTATCCTAAACAACACACACAATGAAGTATCCTAAACAACACACACAATGAAGTATCCTAAACAACACACACAATGAAGTATCCTAAACAATACACACTAAATACCAAACAAACACACAATGAATTACCTTAAACAATACACACAATGAAGTATCCAAAACAACACACACAATGAAGTATCCAAAACAACACACACAATGAAGTATCCAAAACAACACACACAATGAAGTATCCTAAACAACACACACAATGAATTACCTTAAACAACACACACAATGAAGTATCCTAAACAACACACACAATGAAGTATCCTAAACAACACACACACAATGAAGTATCCTAAACAACACACACACAATGAAATATCCTAAACAATACACACAATGAAGTATCCTAAACAATACACACAATGAAGTATCCTAAACAATACACACAATGAAGTATCCTAAACAACACACACAATGAAGTATCCTAAACAACACACACCAATGAAGTATCCTAAACAACACACACACAATGAAGTATCCTAAACAACACACACAATGAAGTATCCTAAACAACACACACAATGAAGTATCCTAAACAAACACACAATGAAGTATCCTAAACAACACACACAATGAATACCTAAACAAACACAATGAAGTATCCTAAACAACACACACAATGCAATATCCTAAACAACACACACAATGAAATACCCTAAACAACACACACACAATGAAATATCCTAAACAACACACACAAATAAGTATCCTAAACAACACATACAATGAAATATCCCTAAACAACACACACAATGAAATATCCTAAACAACACACACAATGAAATATCCTAAACAACACACACAATGAAGTATCCTAAACAACACACACAATGAAATATCCTAAACAACACACACAATGAAATATCCTAAACAACACACACAATGAAATATCCTAAACAACACACACAATGAAATATCCTAAACAACACACACAATGAAATATCCTAAACAACACACACAATGAAATATCCTAAACAACACACACAATGAAGTATCCTAAACAACAAACACAATGAAGTATCCTAAACAACACACACAATGAAATATCCTAAACAACACACACAATGAAATATCCTAAACAACACACACAATGAAGTATCCTAAACAACACACACAATGAAATATCCCTAAACAAACACACACAATGAAATATCCCAAACAACACACACAATGAAGTATCCTAAACAACACACACAAAGAAGTATCCTCAACAACACATATAATGAAATATCCTAAACAACACACACACAAAGACGTATCATAAACAACACACACAATGAAGTACCATAAACAAGACACACACAGTGAAGTACCATAAACAACACACACAAAGAAGTATCCTCAACAACACACACAATAAAGTACCCTAAACAACACACACAATAAAGTATCCTAAACAACACACACAATAAAGTATCCTAAACAACACACACAACGAAGTATCCTAAACAACACACACAATGAAGTATCCTAAACAACACACACAAATAAGTATCCTAAACAACACACATAATGAAATAACCTAAACAACATGCACAAACAAGTACCCTAAACAACACACACAATGAAGTATCATAAAGAACACACACACACAATGAAACGTTCTGGCAATGATTGAGACTGGACTGTGTGGTCCCAGTCTTCCCAGTGAACCCGTAGCACGCTTCAATCGATGTACGAGCCTAATGAGTCCAAATGAAATTTTAAAAAAAGGAAAACAACAACAACAATAATACATATACGGATAGGGGTTCGAACCGCCAATACCCTGTCATCAGTACGGTGTGCTAATCACTTAGTCTCAATGGATTCTAGACCCAAAGACAATTCACAGACTCATGAGTTTCCACTTGTGGTCTACATTTAGAAAACGGGGAAAAATCTGGACACGTTAATTTAATTTAGTTCAATTCAACAACTTCAATATCGTAGTGACATGAACGTTAACAAAGTAATTCATGATAATTAAAAGATCACACAGAAAAAAAAAAGGAATAAATGAATAAATAAATGAACAAACGAATGAATTATAAATAAATAAATAATAAATAAATAAATAGAATAGAAAAATAAATAAATAAACAACTAAATAGATAAAAATAAAAGAAGAACCTAGCAACAAACTTACTAACTAACTGGCTAGTTAACCAATTTACTGACTGACTGACTGACTTATTACCTGGCTGCCTGCCTGACAGAATAAATAGATAAAATAGAT
>JAPXFY010000024.1:22501916-22504416 GCA_030674185.1 Monoplex corrugatus
CACACACACGCACGCATGAATGCATGGAATTATTCATTGAATCCCCAGTTTTTTCTCTATTTTGTCCATACTCATCGACAAATGTTGTGCTGTTTTACAGGAACTTTCGCCGCCATAACTTATATAAAAATAAAGACTCAGTAAATCGTATCGACTTCCAAATTATGACTTGGTTATGAGGAGGCATGCCTATGTTACGTTTGATATAGGTTCATCTTTTGAACTAGGTACACACACCTTTGTTAAGGTGATGATGTGGTTAGCAAAACGAACTGCTGACAGAGAGACTGGGAATCCAAACCGCATCATCTAGAAAAAAACGAAACACACACACACACACATACAGAGAGAGAGAGAGAGAGACACACACCACACACACACACACACACACACACACACACACACCACACACACACACACACACACACACACACACACACACACACACACCACACACACACACAAACCATAATGGTGTGTTTCGGCTCGACTGGCTCCTATTCGGAGTTGAGCGGCTATAGGTTCGTTGGGAAGATTAGGACCACACAATCGACACACATCCACTTCATGGATGCGTCATTGAGGATGTTACCCAAAGTTCCTGACAAATACTGTAGGTATCTGTATCTCTCGGACCTGGTTGAGACCAGGATAGCTGGTTTGTTAAACGGAATGCCGAGTGTCCTTTGTCGCTTCCACGCTTGAAGCAAGTTGACATCGGCATCACTGGTGTTGATGGTTCCTGTGGGCTGACAGTTGAGACGTATGGTGGTGGTAGTCTTCTTTGTGAAGGGGTGTCACTCATCCTGGTTCTGTGACTGAGTGGTTACTGTCCTCAGTAGTGTCTATTATTGAAACACGTCGTTACCGAGCTGGTTCACAATATGAGTGGCCGAACTCCGCTAAAGTGATTAGGGGATATGCATGCAGGGTGTTTTCGTGTTTTCATTAGCCATTGAGCACTAACATAGCTTATAAAACCTCTAATGTGTACACCTGATGTTCTGCGTGCTTACACATACCGAGAGTTTAAGTCACTAGCTGGTCTGCAAATATGTTATCCTGGAAGGTCGTGGAAAAAAATCGCCCTTTATCCACCAGGCGAAGCGTAAAGCAGGTTCGAACAGAGACCTTCTGATTGAAAGTCGAAGTGTCTTAACCACTCAGCCATCGCGACCTGCAAAACACAATAAACGAACGTCACAGGTGGTTTGTCTTTTTTTCATACGCTTGTGTGTGAAGAGTAGTAAGGACTAGCCAGATATCAAGTTCAGTTTGACCTAATGCTAGTATCTTTGAGAACAACAGTGTTTTGAATTTTGAAGAGCGAAGTTATTTCTGCTGTTGTTTTGGATCATGTGGGACAACACTGTAAGGTGACACTTCAGAGTTAACACATCCACTATGTATGTCCCTGGAGTTCCGTGGTGGCCAAAAACAAACAAACCAAACAAACCAAACAAATCAAAAACAAAAACAAAAAAACAAAAAAACAGGTAGACTTCTAAAGGTGGAAAACCAGTAATGGAGAAATGGAATGAAGCTGCTTTGCTCAAGCCCAACTACCCTCACTAGCAAAAGGTAAGGTCATCTTCTGTAGAACTGCATTACTGAAGAGACAGAATGAAGTCAGACGCAGTTCTGCTATGTGATGAGTGATTTCTTTTTCTTCCTCCTCCTCCTCTTCTTTTTCTCTTTTTTCCTCCTCCTCCTCCTCTTCTTCTTTTTGTCCTTCTTCTTCCTCCTCCTCCTTCTCTTCTTCTTTTTCTACTTCTTCCACCTCCTCCTCCTCCTTCTTGTTCTTCTTGTTCTTGTTTTGTTCTTGTTATTGTTCTTGTTCTTGTTCTTCCTCCTCCTTCTTGTTCTTCTTCTTCTTGTTTTCTTCTTTTTTTCTTTCTTCTTGTTCTTCTTCTTCTTCTTCTTCTTGTTCTTCTTCTTCTTTTCTTCTTCTTCTTCTTCTTCTTCTTCTTCTTCTTCTTCTTCTTCGCATTCTTCGCATTCTTCTTCTTCGCATTCTTCGCATTCTTCTTCTTCGCATTCTTCTTCGCATTCTTCGCATTCTTCGCATTCTTCTTCTTCGCATTCTTCTTCGCATTCTTCTTCGCATTCTTCTTCTTCGCATTCTTCTTCGCATTCTTCTTCGCGTTCTTCTTCTTCGCATTCTTCTTCGCATTCTTCTTCTTCGCATTCTTCTTCTTCGCATTCTTCTTCTTCAATTCCGTGAAGAGTCACTGGGCGCTGCATTCAAAAATTGTTCACCAGACTTCTCCAACTCTGTAGGTTTTACGTGTCAAAGCCCTGGTCTCTGCAAATGATTTGTCTATTTATATATACATTTCGCCATGTTGCAGGGCAGTACCCAATTCCGCAATCCTTTCCTCTGTCTCCCGAATTCCTGTCCATCTCCTTCCCTCAACAGTTTGAGTTATAACAAAACAAATGGCTTGACTGTATGGATGATGACTTCTTTCTTATTCCGTTGCAACTTTTCTTGGACGCT
>JAPXFY010000024.1:22509416-22529416 GCA_030674185.1 Monoplex corrugatus
GTGTGTGTGTGTGTGTGTGTGTGTGTGTGTGTGTGTGTGTGTTGTGTGTGTTTGTGCGTGTATGAATATATGTATATGATAAAAAATGGCAGTGGCCATAAGCCTGAGTATAAATCATATTTATTTATCTATTTGTGTATTTGTTTATCTATCTATCTATCTATCTATTTATCTGTATATCTCTCTATCTATCTATCTATCTCTCTATCTGTCTATCTATCTATCTGTTCGTCTGTTTATTTATTTGTCTGTTTGTTTGTTTGGTTATGATTTACTTAATTCATTTATCAATTTATTCATCTATTATGTATTCCTGGCATTCATTTATTGTTTGTTTCTTTGTTTGTTTGTTTATTCATTTATTGACTTGTTATCTATTTATTGTCACAATGGATTCATATGTGAGGTTCGGGTTTCTATCACTGAGGACAGCATGTCATCATAATGCGGCGCCACTTTTTTTTTATAATTTTTTATCTGTATGCATGCATTTGTGTTACTTATGAAAGTGGATTTTTCCACTGAATTTGGCCAGGGACAGCTTAACTGCTTTGATGGCTATGGGATCTTTAACGTGCCCTAATTGTGTGCTGCATTCGGTTCCTGGTTCCTCATCTCATCGGAAAGACTATACTTAGAATGAGGTGTTCAATTACTTTTTTGAGGACCACGTTTATTTTGAGTTTCACAATTCATATTTCATCGGAAAGACTATAATTATAACGAGGTGTTTGGTTGCTTTCTGTTATTTCTTCCATCATTTTCTGCCTTGCTGATCCATTCACCTTAACGCGTTCGATAAAGTTTTACGAACTTTTCTCTTAGGATTGATAATTGGGTATATGTATTAAATGCATTTTCGGCTCTTGGAAAATGATATATGCGGAAGCAATTTGAGGTTATTTAGACCCGTTCATAATATGTTTTAGTGTCCTTAGTTATGTTTAAATTTGTATTCAGGTATGTATTTTAAATCCCCTGTGCGATACACTGGACGAAGTGGTCGACGCCAGGGATATCTCCTTAGATTATGTGCCCGAATGCATTGACGTGTGTACTTAATTTTCTTTCTTTTTTTCCCTGTTGAAGTACTGTATGTGCATTGAGATGGTCATAGCCCTGATATGGCTCCACGCAGTCGGCTGGGCAACAATAGATATAAGAATAAGTTACTTTTTGAGGACCACGTCCTTTGAGTTTCACAATCTTTTTGTCATGCTCTTCCATCCAGATTGTGCCACCATGCACTCTTTTCAGACGTAGCACTCAGCTGCACGCTGTTTATGCCAGCAAAATTCCGGATGGCCTTGAGACCATCTTCTTTTCCTTCGCCCTTTTCTGTGAAGAGTCAGTGAGGGTCCTACTGAAGAACTGTTCACCAGATTCTCTGTCGGTTGTGTGCCACCAACGTCCTGGGTCTCTGCAAATGGTTTCTCTGTCCGTTGCACAATGTTGTGAATCCTTCGAAGTTTAGTCTTCCCGCCCTGGCTTGAACACACCGTCTCAGCCCCATCAGTTTTGACTGAACATCTAACCCTCTTTTGGGATTAAGAAGATAAAGGAGATGGACACCTACCCCCCCCCCCACAATATTCTTCTTCTTTTGACCAGTCGCCGTGGTGTAGTGGTTAGCGCAACGGACTACCGACTGGAAGGTTGTGGGCTCGAATCTCCATCAGTCCCTCTAAAGACATTGTGGGACATTTCAGCTCTAACCGGCTCCTACCCAGAGTTGGGCGTGCTATAGGCTCATTGGGAAGACTGGGACCACACGGATCGCGTCTCTTCCACTTCACGGATGCGTCATTGAGGGTGCTGCGCAAATCGTCTTACCAGCACTGCAAGTGTCTATATCTCTCGGGCCTGGTTAATGCCAGGATATATTATGATAGTAAGCGTAGAGTACAGTCCTGTCACACAGTCTCAATGCTAGATGGAACTCCATAGCATCATGATTATCATCCTCATCGACATCATCATCATCATTGCATTGTAAAAACTGTTCCAGCTTCTGTGGACATTAAGGTGATGTAGAAAATGGGACTAGAAAAAAAAAAAAAGGTGAGCACAAAGGTAACCTCCCTGAGTGCAACGATCCTAAAAAAAATTAAAACTGAAAAAGAAATCTTCTTCTATCTTAACTCTGTGAAGAGTTATTGTGGCGCCGCTGTTCTCCAGATTCCTCCAGCTCTAGATATTGTGCCAATGCCTGGATCTCTGCAAATGGATTCTCTGTCCATTCTGTAATGTTGTCAGTCCATCTTCTCCCCCCCCCCCCCCCCCCCTCTCGCCTGGTTTTAAAAGTCTCTGAGCTGACTGTCCTGTATTACTGGTAACGTGTAACTTTGTACTACATTCCGCATGTGGGGAGCGAACCCAAGAACGACAAAAAGAAATCCGACCTGGAGAGAGATGGGCTCTGACATGTTCGATTTGCCCAAGACAGGCCATCATAATACTCACGCCACGAGAAACTGGAAACTTGAAGGCCTCTTTTTAACCCTTTGACTCCTGCACACATGTCTACCAGCCTACTTCATTGTCAACCATGCTAGCGAAACAAACAAAAAACTTAACCCTCTGACTCTCTCACCCTATACACCAGCTTCCTGCAGGAAGCTGGTGGATAGGGTGAGGGAGTCAGAGGGTTAAGTTTTTTTCTGCAGTTGGTGTGAAAGGTGCAGGAGTCAAAGGGTTAAGTACATCTGCTTGCGCTCCCCAGCGAGTGCTGGGATTCCGGGACAAACCTTTAACTTTTTTTTACTCGCTCGCTACAAACTCTGTCGTTCAGACTTGCTGTCTCCGGACCAGACCTGAAATTCTGTCTGGAAGCAGTCTGGCTCCAGGCTGAAACTTTCACGTTTTCTCCAGTTGGTGCTATTGTTCTACACCCGTCCTCATACCCAAGTTTCACCTCCCTCCCCCCCCCCACCAAATCACACACACACACACACACGCATATGCGCATACACGCACGCACGAGCACACACACACACACACACACACACGCATATGCGCATACACGCACGCACGCACGCACACACACACACACACACACACACAAAAACCACGCGTTTTTTGTTCAAAATCGCTTAAGTGAACGGATATTAAACCAATGACCACCATCACCACACACACACGCGTATGCATGCATACATACATACATACATACATACATACATACATACATACATACATACATACATACATATTATATACAACCTACATTATACATACATATTACATACATACATACATACATACATACATACATACATACGTATATACTTACATACGTATGTACTTACATACATGCATGCATACATACATGCATGCATACATACATGATAATACATACATACATACATGCATGCATACATACATGCATAATACATACATACATACATAATACACACATACATACATACAGACATACATACATGCATGCATACATACATGCATGCATACATATATACACATACATACATACATACATACATACATACATACATGCATGCATACATACATGCATACGTACATACATACACGCATACATGCATACGCACCATACATACATACATGCATACATGCATACGCACATCCATCTATACATACATACATACATACATATATAATACATACATACAAACATACACACACACATGCATGCATGCATACAATCACACACACACACACACACACACACACACACACACACACACACACACACACACACACACACACACACACACACACACACGCACCCATTCCCCCAGCTGCAGTGTCCTGGTAGTGCCTGCAACTTTCAGTTTAAGCCAACTACTATACCTACATGTATTTCATCCTCCCTCTGCCCCCTCCCCCCCCCCCCACACACACACCACCCCATCTCTTTCTCTGTTCTTTGTCTTGATTAAGCCTGTTTGTGCGTGCATATGTGGATGCTGAGAGCGAGTGTGCACGCGCGTGCGCGTAAAAGATTTTCATGGACGTAATTTATAATGGCTTTTATGTGATCGCTTTGTTCAGCGTATTCTAAAGGCTAATAGCCTTTTAGTTAGACCATTTAAACTACAGGACTTAAATATCTCTCCACCACCACTACCACCATCACCACCATCATCATGACTATCACTATCACCTTGTGCCTCTCTGTCCCTATTTCTCTGTCCTCCTTTCTGTCTGTCTATCAGTGTGTTCTCTGTCTGTCTCTGTCTGTCTGTCTCTGTGTTTGTCCCTATCTAAATCTCTGTATGTCTGTCTGTCTGTCTCTGTCCCTGTCTCTCTTTCTGTCTGTCTGTGTTTGTCCCTATCTCTGTCTCTGTCTGTCTCTCTGTCTCTGTCTCTCTGTTTGTCTCTCTCTTTCTCTCTCTCTCTCTCACTCTCTCTCTCTGTCTTGTCCTCTGCCTCTCCCTCTCTCTTCTTTCCCTCACTCTCTCTGTCTCTCTGTTATCTGTCTGTCTCTGTCTCTCTGTCTATCTCTCTCTCTGTCTGTCTGTTTGTTTGTCTCTGTCTCTGTCTCCCTGTGTGCCTGCCTGCCTGTCTGTCTGTCTGTCTGTCTGTCTCTGTTTCTGTCTCAGTCTCTCTCTCTCTCTCTCTCTCTCTCTCTCTCTCTCTCTCTCTTCCTGTGTTAACTTATCTGTCCTTAACGTTTTGAAAATAAAGAAATTATTATAACATGAAATGTTTATATTTATGACATGCGAATTTCTGTATTTTTGTTTTTGTTGTTCTTGTTGTTGCTGCTGCTGCTGCTGCTGCTGTTGTTGTTCTTTCATATTTACTTACACTATATTTAAAAGACCCCATTGTTTTGCCAAGTATTTTGTTGTCATTTGTATTGATTACTTTTATTGTTATTTCATTAAATAGCTTCAAGAAGTAGATTATAACAGTAGTAAACGCAGTTCTATTGTTTCATTGTCTTTATCGTCGAAAATTAAAGATGAATTCAATCGATCAAACTCAGTCTGTATCTGTTTATAATTCTATGGTTACCTATCTGTCTCTCTGTCTGTCTGTCTATCTGTCTGTCTGTTTGTCTGTCGTCGTCCGTCCGTCCGTCCGTCTGTCTGTCCGTCTGCTCGTCTGCCTGTCTGTCTGCCTGTCTGTCTGTTTGTCTATCTGTCTGTCTGTCTGTCTCTCGCTCTCTCACCCCCTCCGTCTCTCTTTCCCTTTATCTCTTTCTGTGTCTCCAACCACCCACCCACCATCTCTCTCTCTCCCATCTTCTCTCTTTCTAACCTCTAGCTAGTTCTCTTCTTATATCTTTCCCTCTTTCCTTTTCTTCAGTCTCTCCACCATCAACCGTCTCTTCTTTCTAATTCCCTCCCCCCCCCCTCAGTTGTCTCTCTCCATCCCTCTCTCCCCTCCCCATCTATCTTTTTGTCTCTCTCTCTCACTCTGTCTCTGTCTCTTTCTGTCTCTCTGCCTGTCTTTCTGTTTGTCTGTTTGTCTCTGTATGTCTGTCTGTCTGTCTGTCTGTCTCTCTCTCTTTCTCTTCTTCTCTCTCTTTTTCTGTCTCTCTCTTTCTCTGTCTCTGTCTTTGTCTCGCTGTCTGCCTGTCTCTCGGTCTCTCTGTCCGTCTGTCTGTATGTCTGTCTGTCTGTCTTCTGTTCTGTCTCTGTCTCTCTTCTGTCTCTCTCTGTCTCTCTCTGTCTCTTCTTCTCTGTCTCTCTCTTGTCTCTGTCTGTCGTCTTCTGCCCTTTTCTGTCTGTCTGTCTGTCTCTCTCTCTCTGTCTTTCTGTTTCTCTCTCTGTCTTTATCTTTCTCAGTCTGTTGAATCTATTGACTGCTTGTCTGTTCGTCTGCCTCTCTCTCTCTCTCTCTCCTCTCTCTCTCTCTCTCTCTCTCTCTCTCTCTCTCTGTCTGGTGTGCAAGCCCGCTATCTGCATACGCTGGGTCGTCAAGGCAACGATGCCAGTGTCTCAGGAATGTGCCGTTGACACGGCAAAGTCTCCTCACTTCACCCCGGGTACCTCGCTACCCGACACCACCTGCCTCCACGTGACTTGGTGTGTTAGACACCCGGCTTCTGCTATAATGAAATTAATAACATTGGTTTGACCGTACGCATAAGGATAGAGAGGTAGGGAGAGGGAGAGAGAGACGGGGGAGGAGTCTGGGGTGGGGGAGAGAGAAAGGTAAAGAGAGACTGAGACAGCCAGAGAGAGACAGATAGAAATAGGGTGAGAGAGAGACGGGGGAGTGAGAAAGAGACAGAGAAAGAGAGAGAGAGAGACACAGAGTGTGTGTGGTGTGTGTGTGTGTGTGTGTGTGTGTGTGTGTGTGTGTGTGTGAGAGAGAGAGAGAGAGAGAGAGAGAGAGAGAGACAAAGAGGTGCATAGATATAGATAGACGGATAGATAGATAGATATAGATAGATAGATAGATATAGATAGATAGACAGACGATAGATAGATAGATAGATAGATAAATAGATAGATAGATACATAGATACATAGAAGACAGATAGATAGATACATAGATAGATACATAGATATACATAGATAGGGAGAGAGAGAGACAGAGAGACAGAGACAGAGGCAGAGACGCAGAGAGAGAGACAGAGAGAGACACAGACAGACACAGACAGACAGACACAGGGAGAGAAAGAGATAGAAACACAGACGGACAGAGATAGTGACAGATAGACACACAGAGAGTATGTCAGAGAACAAGAGAAAGAGAGGGAAGGAATGAAGGGAAAAGGGGTGGGTTAGAGAGGGAGAGAGAGAAAGAGAGAGACAGAGACAGAGACGGGAGACAGAAAGACAGAGACAGAGACACAGAGAGAGGAAGGGACACGGAGAATTTATTCGTATCTAGGCCTTGGCCCCTCATGAAAGAGGTTTGCAAGCATACTATATGTCACATTTCAGAGAGATAAACAGAGAGGGAGAGAGAAGGAGAGAGAGAGGGGGGGAGAGAGAGAGAGAGAGTGAGAGACAGAGAGAGAGAGTGACAGAGAGACAGAGAGACAGCAGAGACAGAGAGACAATGACAGACACACAGAGAGTGAAAGAGAGAGAGAGAGACAGACAAAGAAAGAGAGAGAGAGAGACAAACACGGACAGACAGAGAAAGAGAGAGAGAGTGAGTGAGAGAGAGAGATAGAGACAGAGACACAGAGAGAGAGACAGAGACAGAGAGAGAGACAGAGACAGAGACAGAGAGAGACACACACAGAGAGAGAGACAGAGCAGACAGAGAGAAAGAGAGACAGAGACAGAGAGAGAGAAAATTCAAAGCTTCAAAGCTTTTTACTCAAGGATAGTATCATAAGAACACATTTGACGTGCCTTTAAAGTGGTCATCAGATACTCCACACACAAAAATATAAGCATATGATTAAAGAAAACCATAGCGCATAAAAACCATAACATATAATGTCAAAGATATACTCACACGCACGCGCGCGCATGCGCATACACATACATACATGCATACATACATACATACATGCATACATACATACATACATACATACATACATACATGCAAATACATACATACATGCATACATACATACATACATACATACATACATACATACATACATACATACATACATACATACATACATACATGCATACATACATACATACATACATACATGCATACATACATACATACATACATACATACATACAATACATACATACATACATACATACATACATACATACATACATACATACATACATACATACATACATACATACATACATACATACATACATACATACATACATACATACTAATACTAACATACACCAACAGACAACTTATTTGTTAACGGATATTCAGTTGAAGAAGGCAAACAGAATAACACTCACACACACACACCACACACACACACACACACACGCACGCGCACACACACACACACACACACACACACACACACACAACACACACACAACCATACACATACAAACAACAACACACACAAATGTGCGTAAACACGAAGCCACACACACACACACACAACACCACACACACGCAACACACACACACAAATGCGCATGCACACATACACACGCACACACACACGCACACACACACGCACACACACACACATCAGTTACTATTGCATCCATCACACATGCATTAAAAGTAATATGAAAACATTCTCTCTCTCATTCTTTTTCTGTCTGTCTGTTTGTCTGTTATGTCTGTCTCTCTCTATGTCTCTGTTTGTCTATCCGTCCGTCCGTCCGTCTGTTCGTCTGTCTGTTTGTCTGTCTGTCTCTCTCTCTCTTTCTGACTCTCTTTCTATCTATCTCTTCCTCTCTCTCTCTCTCTCTCTCTCTCTCTCTCTCTCTTCTCTCTCTCTCCTCTCCCCCTGTCTTTCTCTGTCTCTGTCCCTCTGTCTCTCTCTCACACACACACATACATACATGCACTTAATACTAAAACACACAGACACACTAACACACACACACACACACATACACACACACACAACACACACACACACACACTACACACACTAACACTAACACTAACACTAACACACACATATACACACACTAAACACACACACACACACACACACACACACACACTAACATTCACACACACACACATACACACACACTCTCTCTCTTTCTCTCTCTCTCTCCCTCCCTCCCTCCCTCTTTTCTCACCTCTCTCTCTCTCTCTTCATACACACATACATACATGCACTTAATACTAAAACACACAGACACACTAACACTAGCACACACACACACACACACACACACACACACACACACACACACACACAACAACACACACACAACACACACACACACACACACACACAAACACACAACCCAACCCAACAAGAACTTATGCCATCTGGGGTAGAAGCTGATGGTAAGGAGAGAGGAAAAGCGATGGCTTGATGTTGTTAATTGTCAATAAGAGATCACGATAGGGTGTCTGTCTTTTGAAGCCTTTGTCAACGTGTCCCTGCAATCCGCTACCGTGCCATCAAGTCTGGAATTGAACTGAATCCTGATCATCTGATCATCAACTTGTGCTTGGAGAAAAGTGGCCACCCGCCCCAAGACCACGCCGTCGTTATAATATACTTGGACTCTGGTGGGGTTTTTCTTTGAAAATCGAAATGCCCTGCTTGAATTACAAATACTGTGCTTTCAGAGAGCCATTATGAACTCTGCCTCCTGGGGATCTAAACAATGGGGTTCAGAGGTAGGGAGGGAGGATTAATGGGAGAGAAGATGGTGAAAGGGGTGGGGGTGAGGCTGGTGGAAGCTGTGTCAGTCAATACATGATAATGATAATAGCAAATCATTCTGGTATAGCTATATAATAATTACAATATTAATAATTACAATATTTATATAGCGCAAAATCTTGATAAAATCAAATCTAAGCGCTGAAGCAGACACACACGTAAGCACGCACGCACGCACGCACGCACGCACACACACGCACGCACACACACACACACACACACACACACACACACACACACACACACACACACACACGCATGGCTATAAATGGGGAGAAAGAATAAAAGCAATAAAAGCAAGAATAAAAGCAATGGAAAATTATAGAGAGCATATCATATACAATTATATATTATAACCATGTGTATTTAGTTATATACTGATTTTATGTGAAGCGCTTTGTGCTCTGGAAAGCTCTGGAAAGCGCTATATAAATTGCCTTTATTATTATTATTATTATTCCCTCCGAGCGGAGACAGGCTGCAGAGGGGGGGGGGGGTTGAGTGAGGTTAGGATTTTATGCGGAGGAGAAAAGGTGAGTTTTGAGAGCGGACTTGAAGGAGACAAAAGTAGGTTGCTGACGGACTGAGAGAGGAAGTTTGTTCCAGGAGAGTGGACCAGAAACAGAGAAGGCTCGTGGACCATAGGTATTGAGCTTAGTGCGTGGAAAGCGAAAAGTCAGAGGATCGGAGGCAGAGCGGAGGGTACGTGAGGGAACATAGATCTCAAGTAGGCTCGACAGGTAATCGGGGGCTGCGTTATTGAGGCTTTTGTAGCACATGGTGTCTAGTTTGTACTGTATGCGCTTTGATACAGGGAGCCAGTGAAGTTGTGCCAGGAGAGGAGATATGTGGTCAGCTTTTTTCTTTTTGAGTACAAGGCGTACAGCATTGTTTTGAATGCGCTGTAGGATGTGAATGGTGGAGGCAGGAAGACCAGACAGGAGTGAATTGCAATAGTCAATGCGAGACATTATGAAGGAGAGAACGAGTTTTGCAGTTGTTTCGACAGAGAGATACTTCCTGATCAGCCTTATACGATGGAGATGATAGTAGCAGGATCTGGCAGTTTGAGAAACAAAGTTGTTCATGGAGAGGGTAGAGTCAATGCAGACACCAAGGTTTTTAGCTGAATCAGAAATTGGGACTGATGTGTTACATAATGGGAGAGAAAGAGGAGGCAGCTGAGAAAGTTTCTGACGGGTGCCAGAAAAGTGTCCACCCGCCCCAAGACCACGCCGTCGTTATAATATACTTGGACTCTGGTGGGTTTTTTTCTTTGAAAATTGAAATCCCCTGCTTGAATTACAAATGCTGTGCTTTCAGAGAGCCATTATGAACTCTGCCCCTGGGGACCTGAACAGGTGGGCTCAGAGGGAGGGAGGAGATTAATGGAAGAGAAGATGGCGGAAGGGTTGGGGGTGAGGCTGGTGAAGCTGTGGCATTCAATAATGATAATGATAACAATAGATCACTCTTGTATAGCTGTATTCTCCAAGATTATTTGGACTCAGTGTGCATCACACATTTTACAAGACATAGAGTGTAATATACACAGAAGTACAACTATCACACACACACACACACACACACACACACACACACACACACACACACACACACACACACACACACTAACATACATACATACACACACGCGTGCGACGCGCGCGGTCACACACGCATACACACACGCACTCTCTCTCTCTCTCTCTCTCTCTCTCTCTCTCTCTCTCTCTCTCTGTTCTCTCCTGTCTCTCTCTCTGCTCTCTGTCTCTCTGTCTCTCTGTCTCTCTGTCTCTCTCTCTCTCTTCTCTCTCTCTCTCTCTCTCTCTCTCTCACACACACACATGCACACACACACACACACACACACACACACACACACATACACACACACACACACACACCAACACATATCAGAATACACATGGTAATAAACGTGCACAGATGGATATATACTAACTATCTTTAACCCTACATACACATACATTTATGGTCATAAAACATGTTTACACGTGAATGAGTACACAATACTACATGGCCGGTAGTCAGAAGTGGAAATTCCTACTGGTGGACAAGCAATTATGATAACAACCAAGGAACGGCTGGGTGAACAGGCAAGCATGAATGATCACAGTTTGCCACATGATCTGTAGTTAAACGTAAAAGTACATAGTGTGTGGATGATCAGTTATGACATCAACAATCTGATGGAAAGCCTGGATGAACAGGCAAGCATGAATGATCACAGTTTGCCACATGATCTGTAGTTAAACGTAAAAGTACAAAGTGTGTGGATCATCAGTTATGATATCAACAATCTGATGGAAGGCCTGGATGAACAACTGTTTATACATGTTTATATATGAGTGATTTCACAATACTACATGGTCGGTAGTTTGAAGTGGAGATTCCTACATGTGGATAAGCAATTATGATATCAACCATGGAATGTCTGGGTGAACAGGCAAGCGTGGATCATTACGCCACGCCACATGATATGTAGTCAAAAGCAGAAGTACATATCTTGTGGATGATCAGTTATGATATCAACAATTTGACGGAAAGCCTGGGTTACCAAGTGCACCTTTAACTGAGACATAACCCTTTGACTTCCGCACTATATCCACCAACTGCAAAAACATTTAACCCTTTGACTCCCTCACTCCATCCACCAGCTTCCTGCGAAAAGAGGGTGCATTAGGTTAGGGAGACAAAGGGTTAAGTTTTTGCTTTGCTAGAGTGGTTGATAATGCAGGGTGCGGGTGAGTGGGCTTGCAGGAGTCTAAGGGTTAAAGTGAGAAAGAATGGGCAGATCTCACAAATCAGCTGTCAATGAGTTCCGCACAGATGGCATGATGAAACGAGCTCGCATGCGCGCGCGCGCACATACACACACATACACACACACGAACACACACACACACACACACACACCACACCACCACACACACACACACACACACAACACACACACACACAACACACACACACACAACACCAAAACACAACACACACCAAACACACAACACAACAACACACACACAATACAACACACAACACACACACACACACACAACACACAACACACACACACACACAAACACACACACACACACACACACACACAATACACACACACACACACACACATACACAAACACACAGACACTCACACACACACACAAACACACACACACACACCACACATACACACAAAATTACACGCACACACACACACACACAATTACACTTACACACACACACAAGCACACACATACACACACACACTTACACACACACACACAAGCACACACACAACGCAAACACACAAACACATATACACACACACACACACACAAACACAAACACACACACCACAGACACACACACACACACCATACACACACACACAAACACACACACACACAACACACACACACACACACGCAAACACACAAACACATACACACACTTACCACACACACAGACACACACACACATATACACACACACACTTACACGCACACACACACACACACACACACACCACCACCACCACCACCACCAACAACAACAAAGACTAAATCACAGAGATCCACACACATAATGTGACATAAAGTACCAGTACTCATATACTGGGTATGGGAGTAGAAAGGGAGTAAAAAGATTGAGATAGTCAAGTCAAGCTACCCCTAACCCCTTTTTTGTAAAAAAAAAATGTTGCACAATATTTCGACTTTGTATTTTTCAAGGTCAATGTGATCTTGAAGAAGCTTCTTCTTGTGTAGTGGGAGTGGGGAGAGAGGAAATAGACTGAGATGGTTAAGTCACACCACCTGTTTCCCCTTTTTTACAAAAAAAAAAAGAAGGAAAAGTTGCACAGTATCCTGAATTTGTAATTTTTAAGGTTAACGTGACCTTGAAGAAGCTTCTCTTTAAATAAAACTTCATGTGCATCGAGGACAACGGTAGACTGTCAAAACAACGAGAATAGTTGTTGTTGTTTTTTGTTTTTGTTTTGTTGGTTTTTTGGTTTTTCTTTTAACTTTTAATATTGTTAGGCGTTCCAGTGAAAGTGCTGTTTGCACACCCTTTGTTTTATAAAGTGCTGTTTTAGAATGTTTCTTTTGTGATCATTGTGACTTTAATCTTCCAGTTTTAATTTTCAAACGTATGATTTTGTGACTCCTCAATAGTCTATAGCTGTGATCACAATTTGGTAAATAACAATACGCAAAGAGTCGAGGAAATCTTCACACACATTTTTTTTTTTTTTTGTCGCTGACTCTCTCTCTCTCTTTTTCTCTCTCTCTCTCTCTTTCTCTCCTTCTCTCTCTCTGTCTGTCTGTCTCTCTGTCTGTCTATCTGTCTATCTATCTATCTATCTATCTATCTA
Source organism: Monoplex corrugatus (assembly GCA_030674185.1). NCBI lineage: Eukaryota > Metazoa > Mollusca > Gastropoda > Littorinimorpha > Ranellidae > Monoplex > Monoplex corrugatus. Next base: position 22,523,066 of record JAPXFY010000024.1, read on the forward strand.
TCTATGTATCTATGTATCTATGTATCTATCTATCCATCTATCTATTTCCGTCCCTGTCTGTCTCTCTCTCTCTCTGTCTCTTCCTCTCTCTCTTTCTCTTTCTTTCTCTCTCTCTCTCTTCTCTTTCTGTCTGTCTGTCTCTCTGTCTCTGTCTCTGTCTGTCTGTCTGTCTTCGTCTTCTGTCTGTCTGTCTGTCTCTCTCTCTCTCTCTCTCTCTCTCTCTCTGTCGACTGTCAACCTCAAACTGTGTGTGCCACGTTGCCTGTTACAGTCACAGCAGGGGAAACAAAACAGAACAGAAGGAAACACGGACACACAAAATAAAACAAGTCAACAAAGAAGAAATAAAACTAAAATGGCATAGCCACGCTATCAATCTCCAATTTGTTCTGATGGAAAAATAATAGCTACGACACAACAACAACAACAACAACAACACAACTACAATTGCAAAAAGTAAAACAAACAAAAACAAGACAACTATAATAAAAAAAAAAAAAAACACAAAAAACGAATGAATGAAAAAGGGAATGCACGAGTGGAATGCACAAGGGGAATGCACAAATGAAATAAAAAAAGAAAGACAGACATGCAGACAGGCTGAAAGAAAGTCATAAAAATCGATGGACGTTGAAAATACAAGATAAATCTAGTCTTATACTTTCCAATTTGTTCATTCAGTATTTTTCCAGACATTTAAAAAACAATTCTTTTTCTGACAATAAAGAATAACATAGAGATAAATCAAACAAAAAGAAGATGAATGACGAAGGTTAGGAAAAGACAAGCAACATTTATAGAACATTTTAGGAGGCTAGAGAAATTAGAGCACCTAGTCACATCAGGAAAGCTGGAGGGAAAAGAGCAACAGGAGGACCCTGGGAGAAAATATTGGACGGCCGGACTTGCAGAGTGGTTGAGGACAGAGAGGGTGGGAGATGTACTTGCAGTTTTTATTCGTATGGAGGGCCACGATCACCAACGCATTGCAGCAGGGTACACGATGATGATCATGATGATGATGATTATCATCATCATCATCATCGTCGTCTTTCGTCGTCGTCGTCCGTCGTCATCATCATCACCGTGGTTATTATTATCATGTGATTAATATTATCATTATCCTTATCGTCGTCGTCGTCGTCGCTCGATCGTCGTCGTCGTCGTCGTCGTCATCATCATCATCATCATCATCATCATATATCTATATATTATATTATTGTTGTTATTATTGTTATTACTATTATCATTATTACTTATTATTATTATTATTATTATTATATATTATCATTATCATTATTATTATATTATTATTATCATCATCATTATTATTATCATTATCATCATCATCATCATCATCATCATCATCATTTTTATCATTACCATCATCTTATTACTACTAGAATCAGTAGTGGTAGTGGTAGTAGCAGCAGCACACAGTAGCAGTATAGCAGTACTAGTAGTAGTGTTATTACATTTCCCATGATCACCTTTATCATTATGTTATATTCCTTTAAATTAATTGCACGCCATTTTGTAATTGAAATTACTTGGCTATCAAAAAAAAAAAAAAAAAAAAAAACTAGAATAAGATATTCAAGTTGTCTTTTCTTTTCAATTTGTCATGTGTTGCAGACGATCCATTATTACTCAGGAAGCGTTCAAAAACGAAAGGAACTAAACTGAAATGAAACAGAATAATATAAAACACAACCTTATGCCAATTAACCAACTCCAAAAACATTTCTTCGGTTAATTACCACACACGCCAAAACGTCTTCAGCTAGGGGGAAAAACTGCCACTCCAACTGAGCATATGTGGATCATCCTACGTTTTTACCACATGTGTCCCAGTTTTCAAGTTTACAAAAATATTACAAATATTTAATTGTGCCTTATCATTGCTAGTTGAGTTTTTCAAAGCCATAACAGTGCCTTAGGTCTGGTTGTCATGGAGATAGTGTTCTCTCGTTCAGTCTAGTTGCATAGGTTCGAAGCTGGCTCAAGACATAACTTTGGACGTGGATTTCCTGTCAGTCCCGCTGTGAATGGTTTCCTGACCCTTCAGGGCTGGTTGAATGTAAAACAGCAAATGAGAACAAATTTTAATGATGTAGTTTTATATATATATAAAAAACTATATCAATTATAAATATTATATATTATTTAATAGTCATTAAATTAAATCATATATATAAATATATGTTTATATATATGTATATGTCACAGCCACATAAACAATAATTGTAGACAGAGACAGCGAGACAGACATAGTCAGAGAGAGACAGAGAGAGACATAGACAGAGAGACAGACAGACAGACAGAAACAAACAGAGGACAAGAGACAGACAGACAGACAGAGACAGACAGACAGAGAGACAGAGAGTGACACAGAGAGATAGAGAGACAGAGATATAGAGAGACAGAGAGAGAGAGAGTGAGACAAAGAGAAACAGAGAGAGAGGGGGGAGGGAGAGAGAGTGTGAGACAGACAGACAGACAGACAGATAAGACAGAGAGAGAGAGACAGAGAGACAGAGACAGAGAGACAGAGAGACAAAGAGACAGAGAGATTAAGCCAATACATCATCAAAACCTTGCCCTCCGTGATCTCACTTTTTTTTCTCTTCTGTCTTCTTCTCTCTAAAATCCACGAACAGTCAACTGAGGCGCCGCATAAAAGAACCATTCACAGACTCCTCCAGCTGTGTCGGTCGTGTGCCACAGTCTGGGTCTCTGCACATGATTTCCCTGTCCATTCCGTGATGTTTTCAGTCCATCATTTTTATTTATTTATTTATTTATTTATTTATATTCTTTTCTTCTTCCCTTTTGGTTCCCTCCCTCAGCCGTTCCCAGGCAGACTGATTTAGCAAGGCCACTGGATCTTATTACTCGGCCATATCAGCAGTGTTTTCTTTTCTTCGCTGATGTCAGCAGATCTTTATTCCGTTAGTTAGTTCTGTTAACATCTATTCACAGATGTGCTTTTAGACGAAGATCTTTACATAATCCAATGTGCTGTTGGATAGTTTAGCGTACTTGTTTCGTCGGTGATACGATCAGCATATCTGTTGTTCAGTATTTGGGGATATAATCTCACTCGCATGGCTTGGTTTCATCTTTCCAAAACTACGCCGAGGGTCCATGTCTCGTATGCATCCATGAAGATGGAATAATACCAGTGCACGTAGGATCCTGAATCTTGTGTTTCATGGAGCTGTTCTTCTCCTTCCATAGAAATTTCATCCTGAACAGTGCTGAGACCTTACATCAAGCGTTATCTCAAATATTAAAGTGACGTTGATGGTGTAACTCTGTAACTGTGATGTGTTTGCATCAAAAGGACAGATGATACAATCAATGAAAGAGTGTTCATAATACATATATATATATATACCGTTTACCCATGTTCGTGATTACATTTGGAAAAGAAAACCCTGCAATAATTACCCGTTCAAAAGAGTTCATAAATGAAAATGTCTCAACTTGCAAAGAATTGAGAAACTCAATTTGAAAGTTGCGCTATACAGCACACCGCTGGGTAAACTTGTTTGTTCCGTCAAAGACGCGTGCAATCTTCACAATGTCTAAAACATGTGCCTAATACGGTTGGCTCTGCGCGGTCATACACATACACAGACGCAGACAGACGGACAGACACGCAGGCATACAGATAGACAGACGAACACTACACACACACACACACACACACACACACACACACACACACACACACACACACACACACACAGCACACACACACACAACACACATGTGCATACAGACACAATTACATCAATCAACATGAAAATGTTTCGTTTGTTCGATATAAAGAGTTTCCGTTCGCCCCCCCCCCCCCCCCCCCGTATATATATATGTACATATATGTATGTATACGCACACACACATATACACGCGCTCCACACACACACCACACACTCATCACACACCACTCACACACACTACACACACACACACACACACACACACACACACGCACACACACACACCACGCACACACACACACACGCACACACACACACAGCACCACACACACACACACACGACACTCACACACACACCACGTACAAATACACACTTATCACTTATAGTGAAAAGACGTTAAATCAAAGAACGAACACACTTATCCACATAGAAACAAACTTACACACACACACACACACACACACACACACACACACACACACACACACACACACACAACACATATATAATCATATATTCATATTATTATAACACACACACACTCACTCATTCACACACACGCTCACAAACATTCACAAACATACACACAGAAAAACATAGACACAGTACACATATACACAGACACATACACAGGCATGCACACACACACACGCAACACACCACACACACACACACACACACACACACACACACACACACACACACACACACACACACACACACACACCACACACACCCACAATCTCCCCTATCTCTCTTTACTCTCTCTCTCTTTCTCTCTCTCTCTCCCTGTCCCCCCCCCCCTCTCTCTCTCTCCTCTCTGTCTCTCTTGTTCCTTTGAATTCCAGAATCCCCCAGATGTTGCTGCACGACCTGTCTGCTCTGTGAGAGGGTGTCACGTCTGCCATCACGTCAAAGCTTAATGACCACACTCCATAGATAACGACTTTATGAATTGTGGAGCTGGTGAGTAATGAAAAGGCAGGCACAAGTTCACTTAGTGTGATGATGTTGTTATGGTTTGTTAGCTGGTTTGCTGATAAGATGGCTGGCTACCTGGTCGACCGATGACTGATTGTTTGTTTGTCTGTTTTTCTGCTGTCTCTTTTTCCTGTCTTTGTTTTTTGTTTTTTTTTAGTCTGTTTTTCCTGTCTTTCTTTTGACGTTTTGTTTTGCTTTATTTGTTTCGTTATTTCACTTTGTTTGATTCTGTTTATTGCTTAATTAATGCTGAAATTAAGCAAAGGCAAATAAACTTCCATATAAAATATAGCTGTTTTCTGATGTTATTTTATAGAAAAAAATAATTTCAGAATCGTTTTTAATTACTTCATATCCTTTGAATAATCTATCTGTTATATAAGTATTCATCATCAAGAAAAAAAAAAGGTGCTTTAACAATAAAAGTGGAGGAAGACTTTTGTGCAGACATTTATGTACAACTGTAATTACGTTATTTGCTCGTAAGAGAAAGCGCGTAAAGAACAGGAGAGATGACAACAGACACAAGATATAAGGAAGGAAGGAAGGAAGAAAGGAAGGAAGGAAGGAAGAAAGGAAGGAAGGAAGGAAGGAAAGAAAGGAAAGAAGGAAGGAAGGAAGGAAGGAGGAAGAAAAGAAAGAAAAGAAGGAAGGAAGCAAGCAAGGAAGGAAGGAAAGAAAGAAAAGAAGGAAGGAAGCAAGCAAGCAAGTAAGGAAGGAGGGAAGGAAGGAAAGAAAGAAAAGAAGGAAGGAACAAGCAAGGAAGGAAGGAAAGAAAGAAAAGAAGGAAGGAAGGAAGCAAGCAAGGAAGGAAGGAAGGAAAGAAAGAAAAGAAGGAAGGAAGCAAGCAAACAAGGAAGGAAGGAAGGAAGAAAGGAAGGAAGGAAGGAAAGAAGGAAGGAAGGAAAGAAAGAAAAGAAGGAAGCAAGCAAGGAAGCAAAGAAGGAAGTAAGGAAAGAAAGAAAAGAAGGAAGGAAGCAAGCAAGCAAGCAAGGAAGGAAGGAAGGAAGGTAGAAAGGAAGGAAAGAAAGAAAAGAAGGAAGGAAGCAAGCAAGCAAGGAAGGAAGGAAGGAAAGAGAGAAAAGAAGGAAGGAATCAAGCAAGCAAGGAAGGAAGGAAGGAAAGAAAGAAAAGAAGGAAGGAAGCAAGCAAGCAAGGAAGGAAGGAAGGAAGGAAAGAAAGAAAAGAAGGAAGCAAGCAAGCAAGGAAGGAAGGAAGGAAGGAAGGAAAGAAAGAAAAGAAGGAAGGAAGCAAGCAAGCAAGGAAGGAAGGAAGGAAGGAAAGAAAGAAAAGAAGGAAGCAAGCAAGCAAGCAAGGAAGGAAGAAAGGAAGGAAAGAAAGAAAAGAAGGAAGCAAGCAAGCAAGCAAGGAAGGAAGGAAGGAAGGAAAGAAAGAAAAGAAGGAAGCAAGCAAGCAAGCAAGGAAGGAAGAAAGGAAGGAAAGAAAGAAAAGAAGGAAGCAAGCAAGCAAGCAAGGAAGGAAGGAAGGAAGGAAAGAAAGAAAAGAAGGAAGGAATCAAGCAAGCAAGGAAGGAAGGAAGGAAGGAAGGAAAGAAAGAAAAGAAGGAAGGAAGCAAGCAAGGAAGGAAGGAAGAAAGGAAGGAAGGAAGTAAGGAAAGAAAGAAAAGAAGGAAGGAAGCAA
>JAPXFY010000024.1:22554416-22559416 GCA_030674185.1 Monoplex corrugatus
TAATAATAATAATAATAATAATAATAATGAAGATGCTTTCTATCAGCAGCTAAATATCAAATTAGAGCGCACACACATATTATTCCATCATTCCCTCGAACAATCCACTCACGATGACAAGACAGACAACTTCAGTGCACAAAGCACATGAATACCGGAAAGAGGAGGACAGGAAGGGGAGTGGGATGATGGGATAGGTGCATAAAGGGGAAGAATCACTGCATGACAAAAAAAAAGAAAAAATAAGATGCAGCTTCAGGTTAGACTTGAAGAAGGAAAGTGTAAGCGACGGTCGAAGAGACGCATATGGAACCGTCCAAGAACGATGAGCTTCTCTTGGATACACTGTCTGTTGAACAGATTTCAGACTTCTAATTTTTTTTTTTTTTTCAACTTTTCTTCAGGGCGATGCCCATCTCTTCATCCTTGCTGCTTGCCCCTCTACAACTTTGAAGAGGACTGGGTATCCATTCACAGGTGTTTCTTTTTCTTTCTTTCTTTCTTCTTTCTTTCTTTCTTTCTTTCTTTCTTTCTTTCATTCATTCATTCTTTCTTTCTGTCTGTCTGTCTTTCTTTTTCTCTATCTTTCTTTTTTTTTCTTTCCTTTTTTTTTTTCTCTGGCCTCTGTCAGCTAACGCCAATCCGTGTAGACAGATTTATTATATATATCATTCAAATATAATATATATGTAAATATATGTAAAATTCTCTCTCTCTCTCTCCCTGTCTCTATCTGTCTGTCTGTCTGTCTATCTGTCTCTGTCTCTGTCACTGTCTCTGTGTCTCTGTGTCTCTGTCTCTCTGTCTGTCTCTCTCTCTCTTTCTCTCTCTCTTTCTTTCTGTGTATTGTGTCTCTTTGTCTGTCTGTCTGTCTTTCTCTCTCTCTCTCTTTCTGTCTCTGTCTGTCTTTCTCTCTCTGTATCTCTGTATCTCTGTCTGTTTGTCTCTCTCTGTCTCTGTCTCTGTCTGTCTCTCTCTCTGTCTATATCTCTCTGTCTGTCTGTCTTGTCTCTATCTTTGTCTCTCTGTGTGTCTCTCTCTCTGTCTCATTCTCTGTCTCTGTCTCTGTCACGGTCTCTCTCAGTCTGTCTGTCTGTCTGTCTGTCTCTCTCTCTCTCTTCTCTTTCCCTCTCTGTCTCTCTTTGTCTTATAAAGACATCACACCAGTCGCAGTAGCGCAATAATTACAGCGACGGACTACAGACTGGAATGTTGTGGGTTCGAATCCCCAACTTTCCTGTCGAAATCATTGTAAGATTTTTTTTTTGCCCCAAGCAGCTCCTACAGAGAACTGTGTGTATTATGAGCTCTTTGGGAAGGCTGCGACCACACAGCCGAGTCTCATCTACTTCACGGACCCGTCATTGAGGGTGTTGTTTGAATACCTGGGAACGATCATTTCATCAGACGGCAGATGCACATCAGAAATAGCCCTCAGAATCGGCCAGCCAAAACAGCACTCAGAAGTGACAAGCATTCTTACCAACAAATGCCTATCAATTAACATCAGGAAGAGAGTTCTTGAATGTTATATAGAACAAATACTGTTGTACGGATATGAGGCGTGGACAGTCAACAAGCAAAGCCAGAACAAGATTGAGGCAGCCGAGATGTGGTTTCTAAGAAGAATGTTGAGAGTTCCATGGACAGCAAAGAAAACAAACGAGACAGTCTTGATGGAGGCAAACACAAGTAGATCATTCATAAGGAAGATTAGGAAAAGACAGTCAACATTTATAGGCCATTTTATGAGGAAGGGGGTTTGGAGTACCTGGTCACAACGGGAAAGCTGGAGGGAAAGAGAGCACCAGGTAGATTCAGGGAGAAAATGCTGGACGGACTTGCAGGTGGCTGAAGACGAGGAGTGTGGAGGAGATGCTTGTGGCAACAAGAGATAGAGACAGATGGAAGTCCATGATCGCCAACGCCATGCGGCAGGGCACCTGATGATGATGATGATGATGATGATGAACAACACTGCAAATATCTGCATCTCTTTCGGGTCTGGCTAACGTCAGGATGTGTTGTGATGGTAACCCAAGAGTAAAGCCTTGTCATGAAATCTTCGTCCTAGATGAATTCCATAGCATCATGATTATTGTGCTCATCGACATCATCATGACAGCGCTGTAAACCTTGTCCCAGCTTCTGTCGCCGTTATGGTGGTAAAATGGGAGCAAAAATAAATAAATAAAAAGTTAGATAAATAAATAGGTCAATTAATTAATATGTAAACAAATAAATGAATAAACAAATACATAAATAAACAAATAAATAAATAAACGAACAAATAGTAGTAGTAGTAATAATAAGTAATAATAATAAATGAATAAATAAATAAATAAATGAATAATAATATAATAATAAATGAATGAATAATAAATAATAAATGAATAAATAGATAATAAATAAATAATAATAAAATAAATAAAAAACAATAAATAAATAAATAAAATACACACAAAATACACTATACTAATTAGAACTCGAATTTTCAGGTTTTTATTGTATCTATCTGTGAATGATTTACATACGAAAATGATTTTTCCATTTAATTTATGTCTTTCCAATTTTCATATTTCCTTTATATTTGTTTGTATATGAAACATATTCGAAAATCAATTTTCTGTTTAATTTCTTTTTACTATAAAGACTATCCATTTCTTTTTTTTTTTTTTTTTTTTTTTTGTAAATTCTTAAACGCGGAGTGAGGGAGTCCTGCTCAAGGAACTCTGATTATCATTTCATGTTAAAGAGTATCACTGGCACCCAGTTCATCATTCATTGTCTAGTGGAAGGGAGGAAAAATTCCAGTCTAGTCTGATATATGAACACTTTTTTGTGTATGTTTGGTTGGTTGGTTGGTTGGTTGGTTGGTTGGTTGGTTGGTTGGTTAGTTGGTTGATTGGTTGGTTGGTTGGTTGGTTGGTTGGTTGGTTGGTTGGTTGGTTGGTTGGTTGGTTGGTGGTTGGTGTGTTTGTTTCTTTGTTTTGTTTGTGTGTCTGTCTGTTTTATTTTTGTTTTTTGTTTTGTTTTGTTTTTGTTTTGTTGTTTTGTTTTGTTTGGTTTTGTTTGGTTTTGTTTGTTTGGGTTTGGTTTGGTTTGGTTTGGTTTGGTTGGTTGTTCTTTCTTTGTTGTTGATTATTTTGTTTTATTTCGTGTGTTTGCTTTGTTTCCTTGTGTGTTAATAATAATTAATAATTACAATATTTATATAGCGCAAAATCTTGACAAAATCAAACTAAGCGCTGAAACAGACACACACACACACGCACGCACACGCACGCACGCACACGCACGCACGCACACACACGCACGCACGCACGCACAACACACACACACCGCGCGCGCGCGTGCGCGGCACACACACACACACACACAACACACACAACACACACACACACACAGCACACGGCTATAAATGGGGAGAAAGAATAAAAGCAATGGAAAATTATAGAGAGCATATTATACACAATTATATATTACAATGTGATTCCCCTCCGAGTGGAGACAGGCTGCAGAAGGGATTGAGTGAGGTCTGGATTTTATGCAGAGGAGAAAAGGTGAGTTTTGAGAGCGGACTTGAAGAGACAAAAGTAGGTTGCTGACGGACTGAGAGAGGAAGTTTGTTCCAGGAGAGCGGACCAGAAACAGAGAAGGCTCGTGGACCATAGGTATTGAGTTCGTGTGTCGTGTGTGTGTGTGTGTGTGTGTGTGTGTGTGTGTGTGTGTGTGTGTGTGTGTGTGTGTGTGTGTGTGTGTGTGTGTGTGTGTGTGTGTGTGTTTGTGTTTGTTTGTTTGTTTGTTTTTGTTTGTTTGTTTGTTTGTCTGTTGTTTGTCAGAACCGTTTGCTTCACCATAATGGAACTTTCAAACACCGGGACACCGACCACTCCACTTGACAAATTATCAAAACAGCAATGTTGGAGAATTTGATCTGCACCTCACTGTGATAGTGTAGCAGACGACAGCGCGGCACCAGAGCTATTGTCCATCTCTGCGGTAATTCCTGTCTGTAGCGGTGACTTCTTAGAGTGCACCCATGCCAAATCATCGCCCGGCATTTTTCCATCTCTGTGGTTGAGATGAAAATCAGTCAGTTAGTCAGTCTGCCATTCAGTATGTTTCTTGGGTTTATTTGTTGTGTGCTACATCAGCACTGATCTCTGTGTCGTTTTTATCATTGCAGAGTATGTTGAATTCAGAGAAATAATGATTAAGTGTAAATGTATGTATCGTTAATGTGTGTTTCAGTAATGAAATTATTACATACACGCACGCGCGTGCACGCGCCACACCAAACACCCACACAACATACACACACACACACACCACACACACACACACACACACCAACACACAACACACACACATACGCTACTTACGCTCGCACACACGGACACAAATACATACAAACACAAACACAAGCACACATACATATAAACCACATATACAAACACGAACACAAACAAAAACCAATCAAACACATACGCACACACACACACACACACACACACACACACACACACACACACACACACACACACACACACACAACCACACACACACACACACACACAACAACCACACACACAACACACACACACACACACAACACACAACACACACAACACACACCACCACACACACAACACACACACACACACACACACACACACCACACAACACACACTGCTTTTCATCCACTTTTATATTTGCAAAAATCCTTGGTGTCAGCTCAATGCTTTCATAGGTCCCATCAACCCCTTTGCCATTTCAAGACCTTACCAGCGATAGAGTTTGCGTGGGCTTAAGGAATCTGCCAGATAATTGCTTGCAGATTTGGGTGGAGCATGTATGGAGTTGTCCAAACACGATGAATTCCTTTCGAGCAAACTCCAAACAAACTTCATGAATTAATGAAAGTATTTTAAACGGAGTGATCCTGTGTTGCTATTATATTTTTCCTTTTCTTTAGTTTATTTTTTCGTATTCAATTT
>JAPXFY010000024.1:22561916-22564416 GCA_030674185.1 Monoplex corrugatus
GAGATTTCAATTTTCAAAAAGAAGAAATCCAGAGACCGGACCGGCGACTCCACGGAGCGCGCTGTCATGTTGTGTCTGGACCCGTTTTCTCTGGCAGAAACGTTATCAGTTGATCAGAATTCAATTCGATTTTTTTTTTTCCAAGTTGATGGGAGCAGGGGTTGTATGGCCAACGTGTGGACAAAAGCTTCAAAGACAGACTACACACGCCGCCAAGGTCTGTTGATGTAAATAAAAGACACTGAAGCCAGCGCCACCTTGCTTTCCTCTTGTCTCCCTTTTTCTCTTTCTCTTTTAACTCAAACACACACACACACACACACACACACACACACCACACACACACACACACACACACACAGACACACACACACACATACAACACACACACACACTCTCTCTCTCTCTCTCTCTCTTTCCCTCTCTCTCTCTCTCTCTCTCTCTCTCTCTCGTTTGCTGCTGTCTGCCTTGCGCCATGTCTGTGAGTGATTCTCTTTTTGTCTCTGTTTAGTAGTGTCTTGATTGATGGCCGCGATAGTCAAGTGGGTAGGGATCAGACTTGCAATCGCAAGGTCCTGGGTTCGATCCACCTCTCCAACCGTCCGCGCAGTGTGGGTTATCGTCATTGCTATTTGTTTTTGTTATTTTGTTTTAAGCCCAGCCAACTGCATAGAGCCATACCAGGGCTATAGCCTTTTCAAAACATACGCAATACTTCAACAGGGGAAAAAAAAAGAAAGAAAAAAAAAACAGGACCAGAACGTTAAGCACACATATCAAAGCATTCGAGCACATAATTTAAGATACTTCAACAGAAAAAAAAGGAAAAGAAAATTAAGTACATATATCAAAGCATTCGCGCACATAATCTGAGGAGAAACCCCCCCACATGCACGTCCACCAAAATTGCGTAGACTATGGATAACTCGGAACTCAAGACATATTCACTTGTGTAAGAACCTAACACAGAGCTACAAGATGGGGACCAGTCATAATAAGTTGACATAACAATCAGCATGGACACCGTCATAATAAGTTGACATAGTAATCAGCATGGAGACTGATTATGATAAGTTGACATAACAATCAGCATGGAGACGGTCATAATAAGTTGACATAACAATCAGCATGGAGACCAGTCATACTAAGTTGACATAACAATCAGCATGGAGACCGGTCATAATAAGTTGACATAACAATCACATGGAGACTGGTCATAATAAGTTAACATAACAATCAGGATGGAGACCAGTAATAAGTTGACATAGCAATCAGTATGGAGACGGTCATAATAAGTTGACATAACAATCAGCATGGAGACCAGTAATAAGTTGACATAACAGTCAGTATGGAGACGGTCATAATAAGTTGACATAACAATCAGGATGGAGACTGGTCATAATAAGTTGACATAACAATCACATGGAGACCGGTCATAATAAGTTGACATAACAATCAACATGGAGACTGGTCATAATAAGTTGACATAACAATCAACATGGAGACCAGTTATAATAAGTTGACATAGCAATCAGCAGTGAGACCAGTTATAATAAGTTGACATAACAATCAGCATGGAGACCAGTTTAATAAGTTGACATAGCAATCAGCATGGAGACTGGTCATAATAAGTTGACATAACAATCAACATGGTGACTGGTCATAATAAGTTGACATAACAATCAACATGGAGACTGGTCATATAAGTTGACATAACAATCAACATGGTGACTGGTCATAATAAGTTGACATAACAATCAAGATGGAGACTGGTCATGATAAGTTGACATAACAATCAACATGGTGACTGGTCATAATAAGTTAACATAACAATCAACATGGAGACCGGTCATAATAAGTTGACATAACAATCAACATGGAGACTGGTCATAATAAGTTGACATAACAATCAACATGGTGACTGGTCATAATAAGTTGACATAACAATCAACATGGTGACTGGTCATAATAAGTTGACATAACAATCAGCATGGAGACTGGTCATAATAATTGACATAACAATCAACATGGAGACTGGTCATGATAAGTTGACATAACAATCAACATGGTGACTTGTCATAATAAGTTGACATAACAATCAACATGGAGACTGGTCATAATAAGTTGACATAACAATCAACATGGTGACTGGTCATAATAAGTTGACATAACAATCAACATGGAGACTGGTCATAATAAGTGACATAACAATCAACATGGAGACTGGTCATAATAAGTTGACATAACAATCAGTATGGAGACTGGTCATGATAAGTTGACATAACAATCAACATGGAGACTGGTCATAATAAGTTGACATAACAATCAGCATGGAGACCAGTAATAAGTTGACATAACAATCAACATGGAGACTGGTCATAATAAGTTGACATAACAATCAACATGGTGACTGGTCATAATAAGTTGACATAACAATCAACATGGTGACTGGTCATAATAAGTTGACATAACAATCAACATGGAGACTAGTCATAATAAG
>JAPXFY010000024.1:22571916-22574416 GCA_030674185.1 Monoplex corrugatus
GTCAAGGCCTGAAAATGCAGAAAAGATCATGTAATTATTGATCAGTTTTTGGTTGTAGTAAATGCTAAAGGATTAAGCATGGCTTTGAACTATGCCATGTTAAGGTTTAGAGCACAAAACAGAGATTGAAAATACTCAAAAATAAGTTGAAAGAAGAAGCAAACCTGTAGGTGACAATACCACCCACAGTTGCTCAATTTCCGCCTGCTAAAACCCACAAAGGAACATGATTGATACTTTAAACATTTTTCCCCTTTGACAATACTGTGCTCCATCCATTGTTTTAATTCACATTTCGCTATGCCATTTCTGCTTCACAGCATAGGAAATATTGGCAAAAATGTGGGTCAAGGTCTGAAAATGCAGAAAAGATAACATTGACAATAACAATGATCATTTCCAACGGTACAAGTGACTAATGTAAAAGCCATCACTAATATACATATTTACCTACAAAGAAGAAGAAGCGAGAATCGAATTAGTCAATGACAGTTATAATGAGACAGTTTTAACTGGAAAAGAGTAGGGGTTCATCGATTTTTAACAGGAATAAAATGTTACGCTACACTGTTACATCTTGTCAGTTATTAATCCTTGTATAGAGACGTGTGGAAAGATATCAACTTTGAGTTAGTGATGAGCTACGCTTTGTGCTGTTCATGCAAATAATAAATGCTTACAACAAAGACACAGACACAGAAATCAGACACACAGACAGACACACATACAGACACACAACAGCACACACACACACACACACACACATCACAACATATGCACACACAAGCCACCACGTGCACAAACACAACAACACCAGCACTCACCACAAACACAGACACACCACCAACACACACACACACACACACACAAGTTGCCTCCATACGCACACATTTAACTGCTTTTTGGTTTAAGAACTAAAAATATTCACAAACCAGAGCTTTTTCAATCGTCCTTAACTGCCTCAAAACAAACCAGCTGTCATTTAGTTTTTGATCAGTTTTTTTTGTAATAAATGCTAAAGGTTAAGAATGGCTTTGAGCTATGCCATGGCAAGGTTTATACCACAAAATAGATTGAAAATGTTTAAAAACAAGATAAAAAAAAAGAAGCAAAAATGTAAGTGACACTACCACCCACCGTTGCTCAATTTCCGCCTGCTAGAACCCACAAAGAAACATGATTGACGGCTTTGAAATAAAGTGTCCCATCTATTGTTTTCATTCACACTTCGCTATCCATTTCTGCTTTACATCAGAGGAAATGTTGGCAAAACATGTAGGTCAAGGCATGAAAATACAGAAACAATAACATTGGCAATAAAAATGATCATTTTCCAACGGTAGAAGTTACTAAGGTAAAAGCCATTTTTTTAGTCTTCCCATGACTATTCTACATATTGGCCTAAAAAAGAAGAAGAAAGGAGAATCCAATTAGACAATGGCAGTCATAATGAGACAGTTTTAACTGGAAGAGAGTAGGGGTTAATTGACCTTTAACAGAAACAAATTATTTCGCTACACACTGTTACATCTTGTGAGTAATCATTAACCCTTGTATAGAAACGTGTGGAAACATATGAACTTTGAGTTAGTCGTAAGCTGCGCTTTGTTCTGTTCATGCAGATAACAAACACTCACAACAAAGAATTTGTAATTGATACTACCACCCACCGTTGCCCAATTTCACCTGCTAAAACCTGCAAAGGAACATGATTGACATTTTAAACACCTTTCTCCTTTTTACAATACAAGTGACCCACCCATTGCTTTTATTCACACTTTGCTATCCCATTTCTTCTTCACACTATTAGAAACGTTGAACCTACCCATTGCTTTTATTCACACTTTGCTATCCCATTTCTTCTTCACACTATTAGAAACGTTGAACCTACCCATTGCTTTTATTCACACTTTGCTATCCCATTTCTTCTTCACACTATTAGAAACGTTGAACCTACCCATTGCTTTTATTCACACTTTGCTATCCCATTTCTTCTTCACACTATTAGAAACGTTGAACCTACCCATTGCTTTTATTCACACTTCGATATCCCATTTCTTCTACACACTATTAGAAACGTTGACAAAATGTAGGTCAAGGCTTGAAAATGTAGAAATGATAAAATTGACAATAACAATGATCATTTTCCAACAGTAACAGTGACTAAGGTAAAAGCCATTTTTAGCCTTGCCATCACTAATCTCATATTTGCCTACAAAGAAGAAGAAACAAGAATCCAATCAGACAATGACAATCATAGTGAAACAGTTTTAACTGGAAGAGAGTAGGGTTAATGAACCTTTAACAGAAAAAAATATTTCACTACACTGTTACATCTTGTCAGTTATTATTAACCCTTGTATAGAAACGTGTCGAAACATTTGAATTTTGAGCATGTCATAAGTCTCGCTTTTTGCTGTTCTTGCAGACAACAAAGACTCACAAGCAAAGACAAAACACACACACACACACACACACACACACACACACACACACACAA
>JAPXFY010000024.1:22581916-22584416 GCA_030674185.1 Monoplex corrugatus
GCGAGTGTTGTTGTATTTCTGCGCCAACCAGGACTTCATCCGACTACAAGATTTGAATAGATGTGAATGTTCTTTGTTTACCCATTTATTGGTAGTCAGACCTGGTCCAGATGTATGATGAAATCATGGAGCGTAATTCAATGGATGTTCTTGTTTGTTTTTTTCATATAATTATATGGTCAGACATGTTTGGACGTTGAAATCGTGGATCGTACTTCAATGAATGCTCTTGTGGTTTTTGTTTTGATTTTTTTTTTCATAATTTTTGTCAGACATGTTTGTGCATTGAAATCGTGGATCATACTTCAGTGGATGCTTTTGTTTTTGTTTTGTTTTGTTTTTTCATATAATTGTAGTCAGACATATTTGTGTGTTGAAATCGTGGAGCGTACTACAATGGATACTCTTATTATTTTTCTATATAATTGTCAGACATGGTCCGGTTGTGTCTGAAAATCATGGAGCGTACTTCAATGGATGCTCTGTTGGTTTGTTGTTGTTGTTTTTGTTGCTGTTTTCTTTTTTATTTATATATATATATGTGTGTGTATATATAATTGTAGTCGGACACGTTTGTGCGTTGAAATCGTGGAGCGTACTTCAATGGATGTTCTTGTTTTTTTGTCTTGTTTTTTGTTTTGTATATATATATATATATATATATATATATATATATATATATATATATATATATGTTGTAGTATACAGTACTTACATATATATATATACATATATATATATAATCGTCGGACATGTTTGTGCGTTGAAATCATGTAGCGTACTTCAATGGATGTTGTTGTTTTTTCCATATAATTGTTGTCTGACATGGTCCAGTTGTGTGTTGAAATCATCGACCGTACTTCTATGGATGTTCTTGGTTTTTGTTTTTTTGTTTGTTTGTTTGTTTTATATATATATTTGTTGTCAGACAGCGTCCGGTTGTATGTTGAAATCATAGAGCGTACTTCAATGGATGCCCTTGTTTGTTTGTTTTTGGGGGGTTGTTTGTTTGATTGGTTGGTTGTTTTTTTTGTTTGTTTGGGGTTTTTTGTGTTTTTTTATAATCGTTGCCAAACATGGTCCGGTTGTGTGATGAAATCATACAGGGTACTTCAATGGATGTTTTTGGGGGGGTTTCCCATATAATTGTAGTCGTGTATGCTTGTGTGTTGAAATCGTGGAGCGTACTTCAATGGATGCTCTTGTTCTTTTTTTCCATATAATTGATATAATTGTTATCAGACATGGTCCGGTTTTGTGTTGGAAACATAATGCGTACTTCAATGGATGTTCTTGTTTGTTTGTTTGTTTGTTGTTGTTGTTTTCATACAGTTGTTGTCAGACATGGTCTGGTTATGTGTTGAAATCGTGGAACGTACTTCAATGGATGTTCTTGCAGGGGTTTTTCCCCACATAATTGTAGTCAGACATATTTGTGCGTTGAAATCATGTAGCATACTTCAGACTATGGAAGATTGATGGCATTGCGCATTATAATCATTGTGTTTGGCATATCTAACATCCGACCACTAAGTGGCATGAACACTTTACAATACAGCCTCACCTCTGGCTGATAAGTTTTACAGACACTGCTCTGCTGGTTTGACAAGTGTTTAGTTCGTGTCAGTACATAGTTCACCTTTTCAACTTCCCGTCTCGAATCAAACAAAAATAGACACCAAAAAAAGATTATAAACAACTGTGTGACACGTGCATGCAAGTGAGCGTACGTGCCCTCGCGCGCACGCACGAGCACAAACACATACACACACACACACACACACACACACACACACACACACACACACACACACACAAAACACACACACACAAGTATACACACACACACTGGATATCGAATGCAAACGAAAAAAAAAAAAAACTTTCTTTGTCTCTGTCTCTGTCTCTGTCTCTGTCTCTGTCTCTGTATCTATCTCTGTCTCTCTCCCTCCCTCCCTCTCTCTCTCTCTCTCTCTTTCTCTCTTCCTCTTCTCTCTCTTTCTCATTCTGTCTCTCTTCATATCTGTCTCTCTCTCTCTTTGTCTATTTGTCTATTTTTGTCTCTCGTTCTCTCTTTCTCTCTCTCTCTCTCTCTCTCTCTCTCTCTCTCTTTCTCTCTTTCTCCCTCTCTCTTTCTCCTCAGCCCCTTACTATTTTCATTTTTTTTATTAATGAGTTAGCGTTAGAAATAGCCAAAAAAGGGAGACATGGTGTACAGCTATTGCCTGGTGCTGTTGAAGTTTTTTTACTGCTATTTGCTGATGATGTGGTGCTTTTGTCAGACATTGTCATAGGGTTACAAAATCAACTAAATGCTTTAAAACATGAATCTGATAGTTTGTTACTGTCTGCTGTTACCTAGAAAATACGAATGTAATGATTTTCCCGTAAGGGAGGACATCTTTCGGCTCGAGAAAAATGGTTTTATGGTGACTCGGAAGTTAAAGTAACAAACTCACATAAATATCTAGTTATTATTTTTACAACAAAACTGAGTCTC
>JAPXFY010000024.1:22599416-22606916 GCA_030674185.1 Monoplex corrugatus
ACCGATAATGTTATACGGTTGTGAGGCGTGGACAGTCAACAAGCAAAGCCAGAACAAGATTGAGGCAGCCGAGGTGTGATTTCTAAGAAGCATCTTGAGAGTTCCATGGACAGCAAAGAAAACAAACGAGACAGTCTTGATGGAGGCAGACACACACAATATCATTCATAAGGAAGATTAGGAAAAGACATAGCAATATTTATCGGCCATTCCGTGAGGAAAGAGGAATTGGAGCGACTGGTCACAACAGCAAAGCTGGAAGGAAAAATAACACCAGGTAGACCCAGGGAGAAAATATTGGACGGACTTGCAGGGTGGCTGAGGACAGAGAGGGTGGAAGATGTGCTTGCGGCGACAAGGGATAGATGCATATGGAGGGCCATGACGCCAACGCCATTCGATAGGGCACATGATGATGATGATAATGATGATGATCATCATCATCATTTCAGAAAAGTTTCTCCCTTTAACCACAAGGCAGGATCGAATCCAGACTTTCCAATCAGAACTCTGACGTCTTACCCACTTGGCTATCGTACTCATCAAAACTCCGTTCAATCAGGTTTCAAACTCCAGACGGTTCGGGACCACTCACTTTATATGCAGATGCTTTTAAGCTTGGAGCCACCAACCACTCCACTTGACAAATTATCAAAATAGTGACGAGAGAGAATTTGATCGGCGCCTGAATGTGACAGTGTAGCAGACGACAACATGGCACCATGGCCATTGTCCATCTCTTCGGTGATTCCCGTCTGCTGGCTGTAGCACCTTGAAAGTGTATTCTCACCAATATTACTCCCGGCGGTTTATGTTGTTTTTTTTTGTTTTTTTTTACTTGTTGTTGTTGCTGTTGTTGTCTCTGTTATTGTTGCTGTTCTTCTTCTTACTGTTATTATATTATTATTATTGTTGTTGTTGTTGTTGTTATCATTATCATTATTGTTATTATTATTATTATTATATTGTTATTATCATCATCATCATCGTCGTAATTATTATTATCATCATTATCATCATCATCATATTATTATTATCATCATCATTATTATTATTATCATTATCATTATTATTATTATTCTATTATTATCATTATTATTATTATTATCATCAGCATTATTATCATTATTATTATTATTATTATTATCATTATTATTATTGTTGTTATTATTGTTATTGTTATTATTATTGTTGTTGTTGTTGTTTTGGTTTTGGTTTTGTCTGTTGTTGTTAGTGGGTTTGTTATTGCTATTGTTGTTGTTTGTTCTCTTTTGCTTTTATCATGGCTCAGATATGATTTATTTGTTTATGTATGTAGTTATTCATTCATGCATTTATTCAGATTTAGCAACAACACACAACAGTAATTGCTGCAGTACTGTCTATATATCTGCTTCTTTGTTTATTGTTACTGGATTTTGTTTTCTCAAACTGTTTGTGTATTATTTTCCTTGTTTAAAATGATTTTATGATCTTGATGCTAACATATAGCCGTAGTTTTTCGTTGATTTGTGACATGGGTCATTGAGTCAATGACTAGCCAACATAAAGCCGTAGTTTTTCGTTGATTTGTGACATGGGTCATTGAGACAACGACTACAGTATACCAAAATTAAAGGTATTTTCCTGGTATGTTTAAAACTTAACTCTCTGGAGGCTTGAGGTGCTAGAGCGTGCGAGGCCCTTATCACTACTAAAAGTATATCGAACATGGCAAGACGTCTGGTGTCTCCATTCAGTAATCTGTAAATTCGACACTGAAGTTGTCAAGGGTTTTTATTAAAAGTTTACATACACGTCTGAAGATGCGTAGACTATGTTATATTTTGTCTCCGGGCACGGGTGGAAAAGTGGAAGGAAATAATATACTTTGAGTGTTTGAAACCCTAATGTTCTGTTGGTCTGATGGTGAAAGAAGGAGATCCTTACTTTGGTGTGTATCTTTCAAAATACGGTGTGGGGTATTTGGAATGTTTCGTCGATGGAAATAATTGACAAAGACAAGGATTAGAGGTTGTTGTAGTTTTTTTTTTCTCTTAAAATCTCTGTCTCTCTTCTCTGTCTCTCTGTATCTCTCTCTCTCTCTCTCTCTCTCTCTCTCTCTGTCTCTCTCTCTGTGTCTCTCTGTATCTCTCTCTCTCTCTCTGTCTCTCTCTTTTAATATCTTCCTCGACTCTCCCTCTCTCTCTCTTTCTCTTTAACTCTGTTATATTCTCTGTTTCTTTCCTCTCTTTCTCTCTAACTGTCTCTCTCTCCCTCTTTCTCTCTCTTCTCTCTCTCCTCTTTCTCTCTCTTTCTCTCTCTCCCTCTTTCTCTTCTCTTTTCTCTCTCCTCTCTCTGTCTCTCTTTCCCTCCCTCCCTCTGTCCTCTGTCTCTGTCTGTCTGTCTGTCTGTCTCTTCTCTCTTTCTCTCTCTCCCTCTCTCTTTCCCTCCCTCCATCTTCTCTCTGTCTCTGTCTCTGTCTCTGTCTCTGTCTCTGTCTCTTTCTGTCTGTCTCTGTCTGTCTGTCCTGTCTCCTCTCTCTCTCTCTCTCTCTTCTCTCTCTCTCTCTTTCTCTCTCATCTTTTCTACCTACTTCTTTTTTTTTTCTCTTCTTTTTGTGATGATACAAATTCCAGCTCGCTTTTTCTTCTCCCCTAACCCCTTTCTACTTTTTTATCTTGTTTGTTTGTTTGTTGTTACTGCCACATTTCCACGCCACTTCAGAGGTATTACTTCCATGGTGCTTATCTCAATCCACTAAATCCACAGAAAAGAGTCAACGATGTCGAACTGCCATTGGCACTCAGAAATCCACAAGAGTAAAAAATGGCGATCTGTCATTAGGCCACCCACTGGAGGAGACATCATTGCTGTTGGATTACTTGGATGGAGTTCAGCCTTGCCAGTTCTGTCCAACTCACTGAACACATTGCCTAAACAGCACTCCCCTACTAAAGACAGTAACCACTCAGACACGGAGACAGACAGAACGAGTGACCTTCTAGTAAGGAGGTCTCCCCACAACCCCTCCAATTTATAGTTCCCACAAATCATTGATACCGAAGACCACCACAACCACCATCCCCACCACCCACACAGCGTATACTACTTCCAGGTATGGAAATGGCAGAAGCAAACCTAAACTCAGAGATCGGACCAAAAGAATGGCCACAGAACATGGGACAAGGCTTTCAGAACATCATCACGCCATGTATATGCTATGGAGTTCCTTTCAGGTTGAGACTGAGTGGTGGGTTTGCACTCCAAATGCTCCCTTTTCGTGTCTTGTCGTCAACCAGCCGAGATATATCACACACTTGCGTGTTGGTCAGGAAATTTTGAGAAACACCTCGTTTCGCATCTCCGAAGTTGATCAGGCTTGACCATATGGTTCCAGTCCTTTTTTTTTTTTATAATTATTTTATGTATTTATTTATTTTTAGGATCATGGCGCTCAGGGAGGTTACCTTCGTGCTGACCTTTATTTTCCCGTCTCATTTTCAGCGTCACCTTAATGGCCGCAGAAGCTGGCACAGTTTTTTTTTTTAACAATGCGATGATGATGATGTCGATGAGGGTGGTATGATAATCATGACGCTACGGAGTTCAATCTATCATTGAGACTGTATGACAGGACTGTACTCTACGCTTACTATCATAATATATCCTGGCGTCAACCAGGCCTGAGAGATACAGACACCTGTGGTGCTGGTCAGAAGATTTGAGCAAAACCCTCAATGACGTATCCGTGAAGTGGATGAGACTCGACTGTGCGGTCCCAGTCTTCCCAATGAGCCCATAGCACGCCCAACTCTGGGTAGAAGCCGGTTAGAGCCGAAAAATCCCACAATGACTTTTGAAGGTACTGATGGGGATCCGATCCACAACCTTTCGGTCGGTAGTCCGTTACATTGACCACTACAACCCCGGCGACTGGTTATATGGTTCCAGTCTACCCAACAAACCTGTAACACACTCACAAATCTGACCACAATTTGGTCAGAATCGAACAATCCCACATTTTTTCTTTTCTTTTTTTTTTTTTTTTGGGGGGGGGGGAGGGGGGGGGCGGTGTAGATCTGACACACATGGCCTCATTGTGTGTGTGTGTATGTGTGTGTGCGTGCGTGCGTGCGTGCGTGTGTGTGTGTATGTGTGTGTGAGAGTGCGTTTGTGTGTGTGTGCGTGTGAATGTGTCCGTGCATGAGCGCGTGTGTGTGCGTGTGTGTGTGTGTGTGTGTGTGTGTGTGTGTGTGTGTGTGTGTGTGTGTGTGTGTGTGTGTGTGTGTGTGTGTGTGAGTGCGTTTGTGTGTGTGCGTGCGTGTGAATGTGTCCGTGTATGCGCGCGTGTGTGTGCGTGTGTGTGTGTGTGAGCGTGCGTGCGTACGTGTGTGTGTGTGTGCGCGCGCCTGCGTGCACGTGTGTGTGCAAACGCGCGCGCTAATCACAGAAAGCAAATCCTTCAGTTTATATGAGCACGTACACCCGAGTGACAAGAACGACAGCACAAAGTTTGACGAAAAAAAAAAAAAAAAAAGGAAGGAGAGAAAAGAAAGACATATCTTACACACTTCCTAGCACACTTCGTAAAATCTTTCCTTGACACTGAGGCTTGCCATCTGTCTGACAAACAAACCACTACAATCTTTCCTTGACACTGAGTCTTGCCATCTGTCTGACAAACAAACCTCTACAATCTTTCCTTGACACTGAGTCTTGCCATCTGTCTGACAAACAAACCACTACAATCTTTCCTTGACACTGAGTCTCGCCATCTGTCTGACAAACAAACCACTACAATCTTTCCTTGACACTGAGTCTTGCCATCTGTCTGACAAACAAACCACTGCAATCCTTCCTTGACACTGAGTCTTGCCATCTGTCACAAACAAACCACTGCAATCTTCCTTGACACTGAGTCTTGCCATCTGTCACAAACAAACCACTGCAATCTTTCCTTGACACTGAGTCTTGCCATCTGTCACAAACAAACCACTACAATCTTTCCTTGACACTGAGTCTTGCCATCTGTCTGACAAACAACTGCAATCTTTCCTTGACACTGAGTCTTGACATCTGTCTGACAAACAAACCACTGCAATCTTTCCTTGACACTGAGTCTTGCCATCTGTCACAAACAAACCACTGCAATCTTTCCTTGACACTGAGTCTTGCCATCTTTATGACAAACAGCTGCAATCTTTCCTTGACACTGAGTCTTGCCATCTGTCTGACAAACAAACCACTGCAATCTTTCCTTGACACTGAGTCTTGACATCTGTCTGATAAACAAACCACTGCAATCTTTCCTTGACACCGAGTCTTGCCATCTGTCTGACAAACAAACCACTGCAATCTTTCCTTGACACCGAGTCTTGCCATCTATCTGACAAACAAACCACTACAATCTTTCCTTGACACCGAGTCTTGCCATCTACTGACAAACAAACCACTACAATCTTTCCTTGACACTGAGTCTTGCCATCTGTCTGACAAACAAACCACTGCAATCTTTCCTTGACACTGAGTCTTGACATCTGTCTGACAAACAAACCACTACAATCTTTCCTTGACACTGAGTCTTGACATCTGTCTGACAAACAAACCACTACAATCTTTCCTTGACACTGAGTCTTGCCATCTCTGTCACAAACAAACCACTGCAATCTTTCCATGACACTGAGTTTTGCCATCTCTGTCACAAACAAACCACTGCAATCTTTCCTTGACACTGAGCCTTGACATCTGTCGGACAAACAAACCGTTGCAGAGGTTTGAAGTGTCAGGACTGGGACGAGCAGACAAGTTTATGCTGCAGGCGAATTCGGCAATTTATTGGAGAACTCTACACTTAGAAATTACTCTCGAAATTTTTGGCCAGGGTCTAGTAGAGCCTAGGCCCTAAGGGTCACTGCCAGACTGAGATCTAATATTTGAAGAATGGAGAGGCAGAAATAAAGTGTGAGGGGGATATTGAGACAGAAAGAAGGGAGGGTAGAGTTAAGGACAGACAGAGGCAGAGAAGGAGACTGATGCAGATACAGATCAGCCGAGACAGACTGAACAACAGAGACAGACAGACAGACAGAGGGAAAGGAAAATAAATCACAGAGAAAAAAAAAGAAACAGAGACAGAGAAAGAGAAGTCGAGGGAGAGAGACTGGGAGAGAGGAGAAAGGGAGAGAGAGAGAGAGAGAGAGAGAGAGAGAGAGAGAGACAGACAGACAGACAGACAGAGATAGAGAGAGAGACAGAGATAGAGACACAGACAGAGAGATAGAGAGACAGAGACAGATAGACAGAGACAGAGAGAGAAAGAGACAGACAGACAGACAGACAGAAACAGACAGACAGAAGATAGGCACAAAAAGAGAGAGACAGAGAAAAAGAACGAGAGGCAAAGAATTAGAGAGAAAGAGATGAAATGAGAGAGAAGAGAGAGGGGGGGGGGAGGACTGAAATAATGAGAGAGTGAGAAAGAGAGAGAAAGACAGAGAAAAACGGACAGAGACAGAGACAGAGAGAGCGAGCGAGCGAGCGAGAGAGAGAGTGGGAAAGAGAAAGAGAGAGAGAGATTGAAAGAAAGAAAAGAGAGAAAGAGAGAGGGATAGAAGGAGACAGACAGACAGACAGACAAACAGGCGGACAAACAGAGAGAGAGAGAAAGAGAGAGAAAGAAAGAAGTAAAGAGAGAGGAGAGACTGAGTGAAAGAAAAGAGAGAAAGAGAGAGGGATGGAAGGGGACAGAGAGAGAGAAAGAAAAGGAAAGAGACAGACAGACAGACAGACGGACAGACAATCAGACAGATAGACAGAAAAACAGAGAGAAAGACAGACAGACAAACAGACAGACAGACAGACAAACAAACAGACAGACAGAGACAAAAACCTCCTAAGCGACAGAAAAAGAAGAAAACAAATAGAAGATGAAATAATCTTGATGATCTTTAAAACATTAGAGATAAGATGAGAGACAAGATGTGTTGGGAGGTGAATGCCTCACGGCAGCTGCTTGTAAAATATATATATATATATATATATAAAAACAAGTGTGATGGATTTTACAATGTTGCAGCGGAGATGAGGATGAGGATGGGGGAGCGGGGATGGAGAACGGAGGGTACGGATGTGTTTAGGGTTGGAGGATGTCTTTCAGCAGCTGTTTCAACACTGTATAAGTTTTCCCCCCATCTTATATCGAAAGTTTATTCTCCACTCTAAAACCGATTATCTTTAAATATGTTGAACCTAGAAAAGAAACTTTACTGTTGATTTTTTTTTCTTTTATTCAATCTCATATTGCTGGAAAACTGAGAAAGTAAGCAAACCTCTCTCTAAGAAATTGTTGACGAAAGATCATCCATTGTTGAAAGAGAATCAAGAAATAACACACAAAGATAACATTCTTGCAGTCAAAACAGCAACACAAAGACTGTTTGTGGTCACAAAACGAGCAAGAGATAGCAACAAACTCATGCAACAAAAATGACTGCTGACAATGAAACAGCTGAACAAATC
>JAPXFY010000024.1:22626916-22629416 GCA_030674185.1 Monoplex corrugatus
ACAGGCAAAATATAATGATGATGATGATAATAAAAATAATAATAATAATAATAAATAATAACATAATAATATCAATAATGATGATGATGATGATGATGATGATGATGAATGATGATGATGATGATGATGATGATGATGAGATGTGACGTTGATGAAGAACAATGGGAAATCATGGACACAAACAGGTCTAAATGGAGGCAAACTATTCGCAAGGGAACAGAAGCTTATGAAAATGAAAGACGAAGCAGCCAAGCGGTAAAGCGTGCAGCAAAAAAGGCCAGAACTAACTCTGTAGAGCGTTCCATTGAGTGTCCAGTATGCGGCCGCCTGTGTGCATCAGACTTTGGCCTAAGATCCCACATGAAGGTACACAAATAGAATGTAGGTTGGACTTTATCGACCACGATACAATACAAAGAAGAAAAAGACCTGCTGCACAGAAATACAGACTGAAAAGTATGCCAGTGTACCCAGCAACCTGAGAATCGCGGTTTCCAAGCCTACGTCCTTGCCATGGAGGTTGGAGCAAGGAAGTTGGTCGACGTATCTGCCTTATCATCATCATCAATTGCTCTACCACATGGCGTTGGCGATCATGGCCCTCCTATGTATATCTGCCTTATGACCTCACGAAACAGATCTCGATTCCTGAGAAGGACAGGACCAAAGCCCTGAAGGCAATGCCAGAAGAAGCTGAAATGTACTCTCGTTGAATCTGGTCGAGAAGGAACATAAATGAACTTTATAAGGTTTAAAATTCCCCAATATGTTGCTGATAACCGATAGCCAAGTGGGGAAGACGACGTGGTTATCTCAGGAGGCAGAAAGTGTATTCCACTTCTCTCTTCAGCGAGAGCTCGTGTCTACTGTCATTGGAATTTCCATTCGTCGCCCTCCATGATCCAGGAAATAAGATGTTCAGTTGTTTTAATATTGATTTTTTGACACGAAAACATTTGATGCCTCTTGCTTGACAATGTTACCCCAAATTTATTTTGTCTAATTTGTTTTATTCCTGTTTATGTTAACCAAAAATACATAAAATAGAATCAGAACGCACGCTTGATGTAACAAGAACAAAGACAAATTTTCGACCAGCTGCTTCTGCACAACATAAAAGCCATGAAAGTGGGTTATTGTTTTGTTTCCCATTACTTTTCGTGCGTTCATTCTTTGTTGTCTTTTGTGCACGCTTGGCAAAGGCCAGTGGCCGAAAATTTGGCCCAGTCTTATCTTGTCTTGTTGTATCAAATACGCGTTTTGATTGTTTTTGTGACTTTCTGGTTCATATTTCTTTTAAAACTGGCAACCACTTTGACTCGGACTTCTGGTTACTTTGTTTATATTTTATTTCATTTTGTTTCATTTTATTCATTTATTTATTTGTTATATCTTATCTTATTTTATATTATATTATTTTATTTTATTTTGTTTTATTTTATTTTATTTTATTTTATTTTATTTTATTTTATTTTTTTTATTTTATTTTGTTTTATTTTTTTTATTTTATCTTATATTACATTATTTTATTTTATTTTATATTTTTATTTTATTTTATTTTTTAATTTTATTTTTATTTTATTTATTTATTTTACATCTACCTTACTTCATTATATTCTTACAATTAACGATATTGTTGATGGTGCGTTGCTTGAAATACATTTCTCAACATTTAAGATAGCTGAAATTGTCTCTGATCGTTTTTGATCATGTATTTAGTGTCTAGTATTACACCGGGCTCGCATTCTCTCTCTCTCTCTCTCTCTCTCCTCTCTCTCCTCTCTCTCTCTCTCTCTCTCTCTCTCTCTCTCTCTCTTCTCTCTCCTCTCTCTCTCTCTCTCTCTCTCTCTCTCTCTTCGATCTCTCTCTTCAGTTCTAGTAGATATATAGAATAGCATACGCGAATGAAAGAATTGGCTTTTAGTTAATAATTTCTACCGTTAGCTAAATAAACTATCATTATCATCGTCATTCTTTGTATATATATTTCTCTTCACGCACACACAGACACACAACACACACACACACACACACACACACACACACACACACACACACACACACACACACACACACAACACACACACACACACACACACACACACAACTATCTGGTAAATTTCAAAGTCTGGACCAGGGGTTTAGTGTGCTTGAAGTCTTGTTGCTGCACCCCTGATACAGAGATAAATACAAACACACACACACACAACAACACAACACACCACACATATATATATATATATATATATATATTATAATGTGTGTGTGTGTGTGTGTATGTTTTGTGTGGTCTGTGTGTATGTATACATATATATATTGTATATTATATATATATATATTATATACAGTTCAGTGTGTACATATATATATATATATATATATATATATATAAATAGTTGTAGTTTGTACACATATATATATAGAAATTTTGTTGTTTATTCATTTACTATTGACCAGAACCGTGGACTCAAGACCTACATCTTGAGTTCATTTCAAGCCG
>JAPXFY010000024.1:22636916-22649416 GCA_030674185.1 Monoplex corrugatus
ACAGCCGAAGTCAGAATGCCATGACGACTGACGACTTTAACTCTATGACTCCTTCACCCTGTCTACCAGCTTTCTGCATTGTCTGCCATGCTAACAAATCCAGAGCGTAACCCTTTGAGTTCCTCACCCTGTTTACCAGTTTTCGGCATTGTTAGCTATGCTGGCCAAGCAAAATCTTGACCTATGACTCCCTCACCCTGTCTACCAGCTTTTTGCCTTGTCAGCCATGCTTACAAAGCCAGAGCGTAACTCTTTGACTTCGTCACCATATCTACCAGTGTTCATCCTTGTCAGCCATGCTGGCAAAGCAAAATCTTAACCAATGACTCTCTCACCCTGTCTATCAGCTTTCTACATTGTCAGCTATGCTAGCAAAGCAAAAACTTAATCCTTTGACTCCCTTAACCCATCCGCCAGTTTCCTGCGGAAAGCTAATGGATAGGGCGAAGGAGTCAAACGGTTAATTTTTGTGTAGTTGGTGGATGGGGTGCGGGAGTCCAAGGGTTAAAATGTCAAAACATCATCGTACAATTGACAACCAAACAAAATATTATACAAATCACATCAGAATTCCAAAGGACATAACGTGATGGATGTGATCCAAGAAAGGAAATACATGTGATTATTTGGAAAATGTTTGAATATTTGATAATGTTAGAAACTAGAAGAAATAAGCTCTGAAATGGTGTGAAAACATTTGTTGCGGGATATATGGAACATAATAATAGTAACCATGAACATACAACAACAACGACGACGACAACAAAATAGAATGAGAACGCAATTTTGATTTTAAAAAATCAGTAACCAGAAACACACAAAATCAGAATGAGAATGAGCATCTAACAAAAAACAAAACAAAACAAAACAATACAACACAACAACAAAAACAAAAACAGAAACACACACACGCGCGCGCGCGCACATACACACACACACACACACACACACACACACACACACACACACACACACACACACACACACACACACACACACACACATGCAGAGAAAGAGAGAGAGAGAGAGGATGCTAAGTTAGGGTACACTCAGTCCTTGGTGGTATCGCTATGTTTCGAAAACTATAAATCCTACTGTCGTTTGTATGCCGTTAGTAGATTTCATTGAATGTCGAATACTAGTCACCGCGATTAAATAATTAGCACAACGGGCTGGAAGGTCTTAGATTCAAACCCCATCAGCGAATAAAAGTAGAATTTGTTGGTTGTGGTGGCTTTTTTTAAAACAGAGCTGAGCGTGCTATGGACTCATTGGGAAGACTGGGACCTCACAGTCGCGTCTCATCCACTTTACGAATATATCATTCAGGGTTTTGATAGAATTTCCTATCTATGCACCGCACGTGTCTGTATCTCGTGTACCTGGCTGACGTCAAACTATGTTATCAAAATAAGCGTACAATACAGACAGACCTGTCATACTTTCTCAATCCGAGTTGTAACTCTGCAGTATCACCACTCATCATCACCATCATCATCATGTGCCTTACAGCATGGCGTTGGTGATCATGGCCCTCCATACGAATCTATCTTTTGTCGCTGCAAGTACATCTCCTACCTTTCTATGTCTTCATCCACTCCGCATGTCCGTCCAACATTTACTCCCTGGGTCTACCTGGTGCTCTCTTTCCCTCCAGCTTTCCTGTTGTGACTAGGTGCTCTATTTTCTCCTGCCTCATGAAATGTTCTATATACCTTATTTGTCTTTTTCTAATCGTCTTCATTAATGACCTTGATGTCTTTGCCTCTTTCAAGCCTGTCTTGTTTGTTTTCTTTCCTGGCCATGAAACTCAACATGCTTCTTAGAAACCACAATTCAGGTGCCTCAATCTAATTCTGATTTTGCGTGTCGACTGCCCACGCTTCACATCATACAGCACTATCGGTTCTATATAATATTGAATAACTCTCATCCTGGTGTTAATTGATAGGCATCTGTTGGTAAGCATGTTTTTCATTTTCTTGAATGCAGTTTTCCCTTGGCCGATTCTGCTGACTATTTCTTAACATGCATCTGCTGACTGATAAGATGACCATTCCTAGATATTTAAATTTATCAACTTGTCTCAATACTGTGCCATTTGCTGTTATATTGCATGAGGGGATTTCTTGTTTTCTGTTTGTTTCTTTCTTTCTTTCTTTGTTCTTTTAATGATTACTGTGATTTCAATTTTCTTACTATTAAGCTCCAGCTGTTTATTTCTGCTTTGTTATTCTATTATATTTGCAAAATTTTGTAGAACTTTTTCATTTTATGCAGTTAGAACGGTGTCATCTGAGTAACGAAGATTGTTAAATATTTTTTCTCCAACCTTTGTCCGAGGGCATTCTTCTAGGTTTCTCATGGTGGTTTCACTGTAAAATGATAACAAATCTGGTGACAGAGCACATCCCTACCTAACCCATCTTTATATAATTTTGGAAAGAGTTTATATCCTTTTCTACTCTCATTGCTGATGTTTATTCCCAATACATACACATTATTCTTAGATCCTTTCCATCAACATTGAACCTTTCTACTTGGTTGATTGACTCTTCGTGTCGTACCCCATCAAAAGCCTTGGTATAATCAAAAACATAAATATGAATCTTTTTTCAACTTCATTGATATTTCTATGAGAGTTCTTAGCATGTATATCGCATTAATATTTCTTTGTTTTCAACAAATCCTCATTGTTCTTCTGCTATTTTTCTTTTGGTGCTGTTCTTTGTTCTCATTATCATGATTAATCTTAGTGGAATCTTTGTCACATGAGTCATCAAGCTGATTGTACGATGGAGTTCACATTCTCTAGCCCCTGTTTTCTTTGAAAGTGCAATGGAAATTGATTTTGATATATCTTAGGAATTTTTCCGATATCATAAATTTCATTTAGGAGGCTGATATTTTTCAGTACCAAATCCATCTAGAGCCTTGATCGTTTCTGTATCACCACTATCATCCCCATTCTCATTATCATAACACTGTTGGAAAAAAAGGGTTCCAGATTTTGTGGCATTTTATGCCCTGTTTTCAAGGTGACATCAGTTTCAGTGGGTTTGGAGGTGTGTTGAAGAGCTGAAATGAGCAGGGTGGGGAAAGTGATGCAGGAGCAGTGCAGAAAATAAGGCACACACACACACACACACAAAAGTTCTAACATGAGATAATGGCTGTGATAATTAATTACTGGCGCACTGAAGTCAATGTCACTCTGACTGCCATGGAGGCTGCTCTGCCTAGAGTTTTGTTGTCTGGTCACTTCGTCTGCTCAGAGAATTGTAATCCCTTGAAATCTTCTGTCTGAGCTGAGCTCATCCCCCTGCATCCCTGTAACATCGACAAAACATCCACTGACTGTTTTTGTGTGCACCTGGAACAATCCTCTGGATTTCTTTGTCTGGGCTGAAGACAGTCCTCTGAATTTTTGCCTGCGATGCCAGCCAGTGTTTGTCTGATGTTCTCTTTCTCTCTTTCGAGACATATTTTTGTGAAGTACAATAGGAGCTTTTTCTTTTATTTGAAACCTCTTTTTAATACACTTTTTGACAAAGTAGAAGTACAAATGCATGGACATCTACATGAGAACAATAACAAAATGTAGCTGTAGTTGCGGAATAAAACTAAAATGCCATGTTTACACTGTTTAACACATTTGTACTTTCTAAACTGCTAAGAATATTTGCGTGAATTCCTCAGTGTGCATTGGGACGTCTTAGCTAATTTTTTTTTCTTTCGCTTAAAATGGACGATTGCAATGATGCGTATACCAACTTCCCTGTGTTTATTTTGAACACAAAACAAAATAGTTCTTTTGAATGTTTCTGTCTCCCTTGGTACTAGCTCTCAAAAAAGGCAACTTTGTCTCCTGGTCTATTGGTACAATGATGTAAGAGAGTTTGGTGAAAACAAAGAACAACGTGTGAAAACCAGCCTTTACCAGACCACCGGACTGACCATTTCAAACATAGGTCATGTTCGTAGAGAGAAAAAGAATACCACCGTCTTTTGTTTTCTGCGTCTACGTTTATAGGCTGCTCCTTATGCTTGCATTTTTGCATATGTCCATTGTGTTTTTACATGTTGATCTCCCCTTGGTGCAGACAATTTTATCTGGATCATTAAGCAAGACATTTTGTTTCATGTTTTCCAGACTAAATAAGAGCACGGTGATTTCTACAGAAAACCTAGAAGGCTGAAGTCAGAGATTTGCAGACCTGCAGGCGTGTTCTAACAAACATTGTACCATGCAATATAACGCAAACGTCTACAGGGTCATTTAAATCAGAGCTGGTACATGTTCTTTGGCCACGAGCCAAGAGCAGGATAATTTCTGCAGAAAACGTAGAAGGCTGAAATCAAATATAGCAGGACTATAGGCCGGTTCTAGCAAAGCATGGTGCTCTGCAATATAACGCACACGTCTACACAGTCATTTGAATCAGATGAGAATGATGCTCGACCATAGAAGTCCATTCAGGGTGAAGCAGGGATAGGGTCCTGCGCCACAACAGGATCTACAGTCAGCTAGTGGAGGTCTCTTTCGTCCATCTTGTCACGCCAGGGGAAGTAGAAGGAAGGCGACAGGATCTGGAAAAGACCACCATCATCATCAAATGTGGCCTTGCTATGCTGTCAGCGAATGAAAGAAAAAGAAAAGTTGTCCAATTATCTATTGGAGTACACTAGAGGATGGCATCTTCAATCGGTAGATCCAAAAGACAGTTTCGGTTTCAGTTTCGTTCTTTGATTTAACATCTTTCCACTATGAGTGATATTAGACGATATTAGACGGTTTCAGTTCCAATTTCTCAAGATGACGTCTCCGCGCTCGGAATGAATTCCATACGCACTAACGTCACAGATGCCATGTGATGGAGAAAATCCAGAATGATCATGGCACC
Organism: Monoplex corrugatus; assembly: GCA_030674185.1. Taxonomy (NCBI): domain Eukaryota; kingdom Metazoa; phylum Mollusca; class Gastropoda; order Littorinimorpha; family Ranellidae; genus Monoplex; species Monoplex corrugatus. Next base: position 22,641,821 of record JAPXFY010000024.1, read on the forward strand.
AGTCAAGAGCCTGCAGATAAACACATGAGCTGGCCAGGTCCTGAGGTCCTACCTAGATAGTTCCATAAGCCTGTGGTCGTAGGGGAGTGAGGTGGCTGAGACCTCAACTTTCACGAGGGCGGCGCCCATCTCCTCTCCCTCGCTTCAAATTCAAATTCATATTCACTTTTTTAAAACCGAGACTTCATAAAGACGAAAAGACGAATTGGTCTTCAAGAGGTGGGACTTAAGAAATCAACCTATAATTCCAATATTTTATACCAAGACAGCAGAGGCAATGCCCTGCTCTTCACGATTTTCGTCCCTTTCCGAAGGACTCAAAAAAGGACAAGTTTTCATCAGCTTAACAACATCTTCTACATGGATCGAAGAGTTTGCGTTATACCCACGGCAGGACTGACCATTCTGTAGTGTTTTTGCGTGTTGATCTCCCTTTGGTGCCTTCGCTTTTATATGAATCGTAAGCAAGACACTGAATTTTTGTGTCTGTCTCTCCATTGTTTGCACTAGGCTGTCTACTGGGGAATTCACTTTTGTTTGTGCTCTCCTCTTTAGATTGTTTCTTTTTTTTTCTTATATTACATCAGGGGGGTTTGTATGGATTGCTGTATCATTTACAAAAAGATGACATTTCGTTTTGCATACACAAAAAAAATAATAAGTAGAAAGAGAGATGAGATTATTTTGTTTAAATTTCAATATAGGCTGTATTACTTGTTCTTGTTTTTGTCTGCTATTCAGTTTCACACACACACACACACACACACACACACACACACACACACACACACACACACACACACACACACACACATACACACACACACACACACACATACACACACACACACACACACACACACACACACACACACACACACACACACACACACACACACACACACACACACGGTGGATGTGCGTGTGTAGGTGCCTGTGTGCGTGTGTCTGTCTGTCTGTGTCTGAGTGTTCGCGTCTGTGTGTCTCTGAATCTGTGTCTTTGTGGTTTGTGTGATGCGTATGCATGCATGTGTATGTATGTGTGTGTGTGCGTGTGTGTGTGTGCGTACGTGCATGCGTGCATGTGTGTGTGTGTGTGTGTGTATGTGTGTCTGTGTAAGTTTCCGTATATACATGCTTGTGCATGTGTTATGTGCGCGCGCGTTTGTGTATCTGTGTATGTGTGTATGTGTGTGTGTGTGTAGTGTGTGTGTGTGTATGTATGTGTGTGTGTGTGTGTGTGTGTGTGTGAGTGAGTGTGTGTGTGTGTGTGTGTGTGTGTGTGCATGCCATTGCTCTGAGTGTCACTGCCTACAGGAACAACAATCCTCTTAATTCCTCTATCTCTGAGAGAGGCCTTGGCAGATCATGAAAAGCTCCAGTATCCTTTGTCAGTTACGGTTTCCCTCTCAAAGAAAGTGAAGAATTCTTATTTGCTCTCATCTTGTGTGGATTAGCCCAACAAGAGAGGGAGGGGAGAGAGGAAAAAGAAAAAAAAAGGAGACAGAGAGAGAAAGAGAGAGAGAAGGAGAGAGAAAGAGAAAGAAAGAGAAAGAGAGAGAGAGAGAGGGAGAGTGTGTGTGTGTGTGTGTGCGTGTGAGAGAGAGAGAGACAGACAGACAGACATAGATGGAGACAGAGAGAAACAGAGAGATACTGAGAATGAGAGATAGAGGGACAGAGAGAGAAAGAGAGAGAGAAAGAGAATGAGAGAGAGAGAATGAGAGAGAGACAGATAGAGATGCAGAGATAGAGAAAGAGAGAGAGACTGGAAAGAAAAAGAGAGAGTGAGAGAGAGAGAGAGAAAGAGAAAGATAGTCAGACAGAAAGACAGAGAGACAAAGACTGAGAAAAGACAGACAGACAGACAGACAGACAGAAACTGAGATGAGAGAGACAGACAGACAGAAAGAGAGAGAAGAGGAGAAGAAAGGTGGAAGAAAAGTGAAAATAAAGACAATGGGAATGACGATGGCGTTGTATTTTTCCAACGGCAAAAAATTTTTTAGCTAAAAGTCATTGTTTTTCCAAACGTGCCGTTGTTAATCTATATGTCTGCCTTGAACTGAAAATGTATAGAAAAGAAATACATCGATAAATTGAGGAGAAAGGGGCTAGGACACGGAAACGAGACAGGGATAGAGACATGGACATTGAGTTTGTAATTTGGAGTTTGATCAACATGGATTCATCGCACGCGAACAATTCCATATGCGCTTTACCCCAGTCTGCCAGTAATAATCTGTCAGACACCCCAAGCGTGTGCAAAACCATATGCGCTGGCAAGGTCATGAAATGGGGGCGGACAGTGGGGTAAGGGGACCGAAGGGGTCAGTGAAACATTAAACCAACACCACCAGAATGATGGAAACATTAAGATTGGCAGAGAAAAGGCCAGATTTTATTGTTTCGAGCTGGGAATAAGATACCGATAAATCAGATATTGAGTCCATGGCTTTATCAAGACATCCAACTAGTGTGGAGATAGAGAAAACAACAAAGGGACAGAAAGGGAAAGAGAGAGAGAGAGACAGAGACAGACAGACAGACGGACAGACAGAGACACAGAGAGACAGAGAGAGTGAGAGAGATAGAGGCAGACAGACAGACAGAGAGACAGACAGATAATAGCGAGACACAGAGAGACAGAGAGACAGACAGACAGAGAGAGCGAGAGAAAAAGAGAGAAAGACAGACAGACAGACAAAGAGACAGAGAAAAAGAAGACAGACAGACAGACAGACAGACATACAGAGCGAGAAAAAGAGAGAGAAAGACAGACAGTCAGACAGACAAAGAGACAGAGAAAAAGAAGACAGACAGACAGACAAACAAAGAGACAGAGTAAGAGAGACAGACAGAGACAGAGAGATAGCGAGACAGAGAGAGAGAGAGCGAGAGAGACAGACAGACAGAGAGACAGACAGAGAAAGAGAGAGAAAGAGAGAGAGAGAGAAACAGACAGAGGGTATTCCTATCAACTTTAATTCACTTTAGGCTGCTTATACCCTCCATGGGAATGCTATGGGCTCTTTCGGTATAAAAAGTATTCCCGCCTTCTGAAAAAAAATCTTAGCTAGAAATTTCCTCTTTTCTGTCACTCTTTTGTTTTTGCCTTGCTCCTTTGCTTTCTGTCATCTCTTCCTAACCTATTTTTTTTCCTGTCTTCCTGGTCCATTCACCTGTACAGCATTACATGCTTTGTATCAGGATTGATTATTGGGGTTTATTATTAACCGCGTTTTGGGGCTCTAAGAAAACGTGATGTCCAGACGTAATTTTTAGATAATTTACGCAAATATTTATTTATGTCTTAGCGCATCTAGAGCATCTATGTTTATGCATTCGAATTCCGGTTTGTCTTTTTAAACTTCCCTAGTGATAAAATGGACGGGATGGCTAACCCCCGGGGGCATATCTTTAAATTAATGTGCTCAAATGCATTGACATGCGTACTTAATTTTCTTTTCCAGGTGGCTCTTTTTCCCACGGTCAACGAGGCGGTTTTACAATAGTTATAGCCCTGATATGGCTCGACGCAGTTGGCTAGGCTTTAAACAGCAGCAAAAAAAATCCATATTTGATAATAATAACAAAACTAATTATCATTGTTGTTATTATTATTACTATTATTATTATTGTTTATTATTATTATTATTATTATTATTATATTATTATATATTATTATTATATTATTATTATCATTATCAGTATTATTATTATTATCATCATCATCATCATCATCATCATTATTATTATTATTATATCATTATTATTATATTTATTATTATTATTTTATTATCATTATTATTATTATATATCATCATCTCATCATCATCATCATCATCATCATCATCATCATCATCATCATCATCATCATCATTATCATTATCGTTATCGTTGTTGTTGTTGTTGTTGTTGTTGTTGTTGTTGTTGTTTGTTGTTGTTGTTGTTGTTGTTACTATCATCGTCATTGTCGTCATCGTCGTCGTCGTCGTCGTCGTCGTCATCGTCGTCGTCGTCGTCGTCGTCGTCATCATCATCATCATCATCATCATCTGTGTTATTGCATTGAACATTGTTAGTATTATCATTGTTCTGGTAACAATAATAATAATGATAACAATCATTATTATTGTCATTATTGTTATTATTGTTATTATCATTGGTAATGGTAGTAGTAGTCATAGTAGTAGTAGCAGTAGTAGTAGAAGTAGTTACTGTTGTAGCAGTAGTAGTAGCACCAGCACTAGTAAGCAGTATTATAATTAGTATTACTTAAGTTCGTAAATCAAATATGATTGTATAGTTCAGAATAAGCCATCAAACATTGTGTATGTTCGCGAAAGCATAGCCTCAGCTTAGAGCTTGTTGTTCTTGAGTGCCCTTGTTTATTTAATGTATCTATAGATCGATGGACAGTCTTTTAGAAATAAACTTTGTTTAACTCTTTGGCTCCCGCACCCTGTCCACCAGTACCCTGCGTTGTCAATCATACTAGCAAAGCAAAAACGTAAACCTTCGACTCACTCACCCTATCCATCAGCGCCATGCAGGAATCTGGTGGCTAGGGTGAAGGAGTCAAAGGGTTATGTTTTTGCAGTTGGTGGACAGGATGCGGGAGACAAAAGGTTAAACCACGTAAAATCAAATCAAACGAGGTAAACTCGTTTCACCTAAGAAGGCAAAACTACTGTCGGGTGTCATGCTTTCTTGATTTCAGTTTCAGTTTCTCAAGATATTGTATCCGTGCTCGGAATGAGTTTCATATGTCCTCACGTTATTGACACAAAGTGAAGGATAAGGTCAAGGATAAGGTCCAAAATGCCCACGGCATCATCATCATCATCATCATCATCATCATCATCATCATCATCATCATCAAGTGCCCTGCCGCATGACGTTGACGATCATGGCCCTCCATATGCATCTATCCCTTGTTGCCGCAAGCACATCTTCCACCTTCTCTGTCCTCAGCCATCCGCAAGTCCGTCCAATATTTTCTCCCTGGGTCTACCTGGTGCTATCTTTCCCTCCAGCTTTCCCGTTGTGACCAGGTGCTCTAGTTCCCCTTTCCTCATAAAATGGTCTATAAATGTTGCCTGTCTTTTCTTAATCTTCCTTTTGAATGATGTTCTTGTGTCTAACTCTATCAAGACTGTCTCGTTTGTTTTCTTTGCCGTCCATGGAACTCTCAACTTTCTTCTTGGAAACCACATCTCGGCTGCCTCAGTCTTGTTCTGGCTTTGCTTGTTGTCTGTCCACGCCACGACACAAACCCTAAACCTGCACATAAACCATGTCTATGAGTTAACAAGGTCTTGCTAAAAAAAATCAAATCACAGGTATTTGATATTGAGACTCTCACCACAAGAGCACACATGCAGCAAAGAAGGGAAGTTGTGACCTGTATGTTACCTTACTAAACAGTACTTCCTTTTCTTCAGTTGCTGATAATATCAGTAAAATGCTCTTCGAGAGGTGGACGGTTGTGGTAAAATCTGTTATTTGTTTGGGTATCCCGCTCGTCTTGCCAGAGACTCTGTACACAAAATATTCCTTTTCTCACACTGGACGGAGCAGCAGGGAAGTTTCAGTCTTGTCTTTCTAACTTTTTGTATCTGGTGTTTGTTTGTTTGTGATCTTACGCTTGACAAAGGCCAGTTGGCCGAAAATTTGCGTCTGTCTTGTCTGGTTGTATTAAAACACGCGTTCTGATTCCTTTTTCGTATTTTTTCTGGTTCCTGTTTGCTTGAACGCGGGCAGTCACACACCTGTTTTGGATTACAAAATATGCGTTTGTGTGAGGTAAAATCAATATGAGAGTTTGCCTTTTAATGATATGTCTTTTTTGGAGCTTGCCTTTCATGGCATTTTTGGATTGTGTGTCACCGACGTCGTTGTCTCCAATGCCAACAATAGCAGGAAACCAGACCCATATTTTGTAAGCATCTTTTTCTTAGAGCGTTGTACAGTTCCAAGAACCACAGAAGCCCGGTGTGATTGATGCTCCGACCAGAAATAGACTTGTGTAGCAGACTGTGAGTCAGAGTAAAGAAAGATTTTGATGTTGTTGTTGCCAACCAGATATACACGAAAACAAAAATAACTAAATAAGAGAGACAGAGACAGAAAGAGAGAGAGAGAGAGAGACAGAGAGACAGAGAGACAGAGACAGAGACAGAGAGACAGAGAGGGAGAGAGACAGAGGTAGACAGACAGACAAACAGAGACAGACAGAGAGACAGACAGACAGACAGACAGGTAGAGAGAAAGGCAGGCAGACATACAGACAGACATGCAGACAGACAGAGAGACAGACAGACAGAGACAGAGGCAAACAGAGGGAGAGAGACAGGCAGACAGAGAGAGAGAGAAAGAGAGAGAGAGAGAGCTCCAGACAGATAGATTGATAGAGAGAGAGAGATAGAGAAAGATAGAGAGGTCGAGACAGACAGAGTTCGAGAGACAGAGACAAAGATATATATATATATATATATATATACACATGTATATATATATATATATATATAATATATATATATATATCATGTGTGTGTGTGTGTGTGTGTGTGTGTACATAGAGAGAGACAGACAGCCAGACAGACAGACAGAGACAAAGATAGACAGAGACAGAGACAGACACAGAGAGAGACAGAGAGAGTGAGAGAGGAGAGAAAGAGAAGGAGAGAGACAGAGATTGAGAGACAGAGAAAGAGACAGAGACAGAGCGTTATTAATACAAAAACAAGACAGACGCAAATGTTCGGCTAACTGTCTTTTGTCAAGCTTACACAAAAGTCAACATAGAATAGATGCACAACACTCAGGGCAGGAAAAACTTAACAAAAAAGGGATTCCCAAGTCAGCGAAACATCACGGAAGCCTTCCTGCATTGTTCTCCGGGGTTTTTGTATATTTGTTCATTCTTGTCTTTTTGTCAGCTTGACATAGGCCAGTTGAAAGGAACCAGGAAATAACGCGAAAAACGAATAGGCCAGTTGGTCGAAAATTCGCCCATGTTGTTGTTGTTGTTGTTGTTGTTGTTGTTGTTGTCGTTGTTGTTGTTGTTGTTGTTGTTGTTGTTGTTTGTTTCTCTTCTTCTTCTTCTTCTTCTTCTTCTTCTTCTTCTTCTTCTTCTTCTCTTCTTCTTCTTCTTCTTCTTCTTCTTCTTCTTCTTCTTCTTTCCTTCCTTCTCTTCTTCTTCTTCTTCTTCTTCTTCTTCTTCTTCTTCTTCTTCTTCTTCTTCTTCTTCTTCTTCTTCTCTTCTCTTCTCTTCTTCTTCTTCTTCTTCTTCTTCCCTTCTTCTTCTTCTTCTTCTTCCTTCTTCCTTCTTCTTCTTCTTCTTCTTCTCTTCTTCTTCTTCTTCTTTCTTCTTCTTCTTCCTTCTTCTTCTTCTTCTTCCTTCTTCTTCTTCTTCTTCTTCTTCTTCTTTTTTCTTCATTCTTTCTTCTTCTTCTTCTTCTTCTTCTTCTTCCTTCTTCTTCTTCTTCTTCTTCCTTCTTCTTCTTTTTCTTTCTTCTTCTTCTTCATTCTTCTTCCTTCTTTCTTCTCTCTTCTTCTTCTTCTTCTTCGCATTCTTCTTCGCATTCTTCT
>JAPXFY010000024.1:22651916-22671916 GCA_030674185.1 Monoplex corrugatus
TACACACACAACACACACACAGAACACAATACACACATACACACACACACACACACAACACACTCACACACACACACACAACACACACACACACACACACACACACACACACACACACAACACACCATTTTACAGTTTGTTCACACAGCCTGGAAACTCCATGGCGAGCGACAGGACAATACTGACTACAACCTGGACATCAACGCCCGCATTGCAACCACACACTGGGTCACCGTGATCTCTACACTCACTTTGGTACAGGAAATCATATCATAAATGCCCCATTTCTAATCATACTATTCCACGCGTTCCCCCTACCACCGAACCACACCGCACATCGTGGGGACTGCCACGCCCACACCGTACACAGAGTTCTTATCAGTATAAATAGTTTATCCCACCTGGAAATCTGGGAAGAAATGGAACAATACTTGATAAACGTGATACGCCTTGACCGCAACGTGGGTCAGGTGATTCTACAATTTGGTCGAAATATATATAGATGCCCCCATCACATACTTTACCCCCCCCTGTGGATGCCGGTGGCTCTTTCAGTAAATAGTATCCCCACCTTTGAACTTCTGTGCCAGAAATTTCCTCTTTCTGTCACTCTCTTTGTGTCTGCCTTGTTCCTAGCTTTCTGTCAATTCTTTCCTACCATTTACTGCCTTGAGGATCCATTCACCTGTATGTGTTCGATAAAGTCTTAGGTACTTTCTCTTAAGATTGATAATTGGGTACATGCGTGAAGTGTATTTCTGGCTCTAGGGAAATGATATATGCGGAAGCAATTTGAGGTAGTTTGGCCCTCTTTTATATGTTTTAAATGTTCTTGGTTGTGTTTAAGTTTGTATTCAGGTATGATTTTTAAATCCCCTGTGTGATAAATTGGACGGAATGGTCAATGGCAAGGGCATTTCTTTAGATTATGTGCACAAATGCGTGGTATGTGTACTTGATTTTCTTTCTTTCTTTCGTTTTTTTGTTTGTTTTTTGTTTGTTTGTTTGTTTGTTGTTTGTTTGTTTTTCGTTGTTGAGTAGTATGTTTTCAAACGGTTTATAGCCCTGGTATGGCTCTAGATAGTCGGCTGGGCTTTAAACAAAAATACTGATAACAATAGCACCATATTTTATACTTTATACTTTATAACATGAACTGACTTAACGTGTGTGGACAGTATTGCTCAAGAACTTTCAACAATAGTTACATTCTGTTTCTTTTAGCTATGACAGTCTACCAGCGTCTTTACTTCACTTTATGTTCCATTTCATCTGATTCTACGTTAAGGTCACAGTGACTTGAGAAGTAAAAAAAACACCTCGTATTTTCTGTCTGGAAGCAAAAACTTCAATTAGGCTTTTAGGCCGTTGTTTGTTTCCATTGTTCTTTGGTCAACTAATATATCTCTATCTGTGAGTATTGAACTTTTAGTTCTTTCATAGGCACCCGTTTAACCCTTTGACTCCCGCACCCTGTCCACCAGCTTCATGCATTGTCAACCATGCAAGGCAAGCAAAAACTTAATCCTTTGACCCTCACCCTATCCACCACTCCGCAGGAAGCTGGTGGGTAGGGTAAGGAGTCAAAGGGTTAATTTTTGCAGTTGGTGGATAGGGTGCGGGGGTCAAAAGATTAAAAGAAAAGGAGACTGTTTCCGTTTCGACAGGAAGGAGGTGAGTGTGTGTCTGTTTATGTATACATGTGTTTGAGTGTGGGGGTGTGTGTGTGTGTGTGTGTGTGTGTGTGTGTGTGTGTGTGTGTGTGTGTGTGTGTGTGTGTGTTTATGAATACATATATTTGTGTGTGTGCATGTGTCTGTTTATGTATACATCTGTTTGTGTGTCTGTAACAGGAAAAATAAATTGTAATCAATATTTTTCTCAGCTGCCTCTTTACCAGACTTAGGTCAAAGGTTCAAACTATTGACCGGTCTCGAATACAGAAGTTTGAATGACAATTTGTATTTGTATTTTGTATTTGGTGTTTGTTCCTTAGTGATGTTACATCTAGACTTGACCAAGGTCAGTTGGCCGAAATGTTGCTCCTGTCTTGTCTGGTTGTATTAAATACTCGTACGCGTTCTGATTCTTTTTTTTTCGTGTTGTTATTTTTTTCTGGTTCCTGTTTACTTGAACGCGGGCAGAACCTGATTTCACTATATGACAGCCTGCTATTATCTTCGCTTCATGAGAAATTATATATCATCAATCGAACTGTTTCCAAGATCACAGAATCATGACAATAATAAATTCTAGATTTTCTAAAACAAGTTTGACTGCCCGCGTTCAAGTTAAACAGGAACCAGAAAAAAAACACGAAAAAAGAATAAGAACACGTATTACAACAACAAGACAAGACAGGCGCAAATTTTCGGACAACTGGCCTTTGTCAAGCGTAAGATTACAAAAAACCAACACCAGATACAAAAATTAGGAGAAAAAGACTGAAACTTCCATTCTGCTCCTAATTTATGTATCTGATGTTTATTTGTTTGTGTTCTTACGCTTGACAAAGGCCAGCTGACCGAAAATTTGCGCCTGTGTTGTCTTGTTGTATTAAACACCGTTCATATTCTTTTTCGTGTTTTCTAGTTTCTAGATCTTTTTTTATTAAAAGGTAGACTGTGATAATGGTTTCACTAAATCGTTTGTCGCTGTCGTTGACGACGGTCGTAGTATTGTTTGTATTCTAAATTTGTAAAAGAATATTCTGAACAACTTTATTCCATGGCCACAAGTGCCTGTGCTTGTACACGTACGCATACAGATACATTTCACAGCGTGGAGGATTATACGTTCAATCATTTTTCCATCACCTGTCCTCTTCTGCAGCTGCAGTCGTCTTAGGAGGGATTTTGCCTCTATTTCCAGAAAATGTTGATTGTCATGCCATGAGCTTTGTATAGTCTAAGATAATTATTCTCCATATGAAATAAAATATCCCTTTCTCTATGTTTCTCTGCTTTGTCTCTGTCTCTGTTTGTCTGTCTGTCTGTCTGTCTGTCTGTCTCTTTCTTTCTTTCTTTCTCTCTCTCTCTTTCTCTCTCTCTCTTTCTCTCTCTCTCTCTCTCTCTCTCTCTCTCTCTCTCTCTCTCTCTCTCTCTCTCTCTCCTCGTGCACGTGCGCTTTCTCATTCTCTTTTATTTTCTCTCTCATACACAGAAACACCACACACACACACACACACACACACACACACACACACGAACGCATGAATGAGAGAGCGAGAGAGAGAGAGAGAGAGGGGGGGAGAAAGAGAGAGAAAGAGGGAGGGAGGGAGTGACAGTTTAATTACTGTTTGTTAATATCTGCATTATAATCCCTCTGTCTCTCTATGTCTCTGTCTCTCTCTCACTCTCTCAATGTCTTTCTCTATCTCTCTTTCTGTCTGTCTCTCTCTCTCTCTCTAGCTCTCCCTCTCTCTCTCCCTCTCTCTATCTCTCTCTCTCGGGTGACAAAGACACATCTCTCTCACTCTCAATCTCTTTCTCTCCCCCCCCCTCTCTCTCTCTCTCTCTCTCTCTCTGTCGGGTGAAAAAGGGACATCTCTCTCACTCTCTCACTCTCTCTCTCTGTCTGTCTTTCTCTGTCACTGTCTCTGTCTTTGTCTCTGTCTCTCTGTCTCTGTCTCTGTCTCTGTCTCTCTCTCTCTCTCTCTCTCTCTCTTAGAGCAACATATGTCAGGCTGCACTACTTTACTACTTAGAAATCACTGAGGCTTAGGCAGCTTATCATCTGAAGCTCAAATGGAAAACTGAACGTTCTATAATCCGAATCTGGTCAATAATATAATCTCGACACGTTAAAATAAAATACAGAACTTCTCAGTTGATCAACAACTTCTCACGAGAACCTTAATCCTAATCCCTGAAACATTTGTGTCTGAAATCAGATTTTAAGTTTTTGACACCATCAATTTTATGTTTGAACAGAATAGTTTGATTACTTCGTCTCTTGAAATTCATCTGTTTCAAATATAACCTCTCTCAGTCTCTGTCTCTGTCTCTTTTTCTCTGTCTCTGTCTCTCTTTCTTTCTTTTCTCTCTCTCTCTCCCTCCTCTCTCTCTCTCTCTCTCTCTCTCTCTCTCTCTTGTAGTGTGCGTGCTTATATGCGTGTGTGTGTGTGTTTGTGTGTGTGTGTGTGTGTGTGTGTGTGTGCGTGAGAGAGAAAGATATTTGTGTGTGTGTGTGTGTGTGTGTGTGTGTGTGTGTGTGTGTGTGTGTGTGTGAGAGAGAGAAAGAGAGGGAGGGAGGGAGTGTGTGTATATGTGTTTTTTGTAGTGTGTATGTGTGTGTGTGTGTGTGTGTGTGTGTGTGTGTGTGTGTGTGTGTGTGTGTGTGTGTGTGTGTGCGTGCTTGCATGTGTAAGCGCGTGTGTGCGTGTGAGAGAGAGAGAGAGAGAGATGAGGAGGGAGAGAATGAGAGGGGGAAAGAAAAAAGAGAGAGAGAGACAGAGAGACAGACAGACAGAAAGACAGAGACAGAGAAGAGAGAGAGGGACAGACAAACAGACAGACAGACAGAGACAGAGACAGAGAAGGAGAGAGAGAGAGAGTGTGTGTGTGTGTGTGTGTGTGCGTGCGTGCGCGCGTGCGCGCGTGTGTATATAATAATAATAATAATAAATGGTTATTTATGAACGCTTTCCACTTGCACAAAGCGCTTTACAACAACAATAAAAAGTAAAACAAGCACACGAACTCACAGACACACACCAACACACACACAAACACGCACAGACACACACACACAAACCACACACACACGCACGCACGCACGCACACAAACACACACGCGCACGCATTCACACCCAAAAACACGCACATCAAGAATACAGAGCGGCAGAAAGAGGGTCTACAAGAAATGTTGCTGGAAGAGAAAAGTCTTCAGACTAGTTTTAAAGGAGGGAAATGAAGGGCTGTGACGGAGATTGTGAGGCAAGGAGTTCCACATCTGCACAGCAGATGATGAAAAAGCTCGACCACCATGCCTCTCTCGTTTATATTTTGGAACGCGGAATGTTCTATCATCGGTAGCAGAGCGAAGAGATCTGGGTGGTACATAGATCGTAAAGATGTCAGAAAGGTATTTAGGCGCAGTGCCAATTATGACTTGGTAGCAGAGACAAGAAGCTTTGTATTTGATTCTTTGTTCAATAGGTAACCAGTGTAACTCTCGTAGAAGGGGTGTACAATGTGCCGATCTTTTTGCTTTGCACACTATTTTGGCTGCTGAGTTCTGTACTTGTTGTAGTGGTCTGATCAGGGTATGTGGAGAACCGACAAGAAGAGAATTGCAGTAGTCTAGTCTAGATAGTACACAAGAACTGACAAGTGTTTTTGTTGCATCAACTGTGAGGTAGCGACGTATAGAGCTGATGCGTCTGAGTTCATGGTAGGCTACTTGACAGGTTTTACTGATATGATGTTTCATGGACATCTCTTTATCAAGGAAAAAGCCAAGGTCACGTACATTGTCTGAAAATGAGACGGGCGTATTTCCTAGGTCAAAAGTAGGAGGTAGGGAAGTGGCATCAACTGATGGAGGAAGGAGTCTAAGAGCTTCAGTCTTGTCATCATTTAGTTTCAGTTTGTTTTCGGTCATCCAATTTTTAACTTCTGTGACACTATCTTGGAGAGATTGAATGAGATTATCGTAGTTTGAAAGCGTATCAGAATGTTCCAGTTGAGTATCATCAGCATACATTTCATGACGAATGGAATGAGTATCAATGAGATGAGTGAGTGGAGTGGTGTAGAGTATGAAAAGAACAGGCCCCAGAACAGAGCCCTGAGGAACGCCGAAAGTGAGAGTAGATTCAGAGGATCTATTTCCGTCTACTAGAACAATTTGCTTTCTGTCAGAGAGATATGATCGAAACCAGTTGAGCACGATATTTGTAATTCCAAATGTTGTATTCAGGCGTGAGAGAAGGATGTCATGATCTATTGTGTCAAAGGCAGCAGAAAGGTCCAAAAGTAGAAGAACAGATATTTTGTCTTGGTCAATAGCATTCAAAAGATCATTTACAATGCGTAAAAGAACAGTTTCTGTAGAATGGCCAGGCCTGTAAGCAGACTGGTGATCGCTGAGAAGTGAATGAGAGGTCAAATGGGAGAAAAGCTGGCGAAGCACAAGTCGTTCAAGAAGTTTAGAGAGGTATGGAAGGTTGGAGATGGGTCTGTAATTTTTCAACTCGTTGGGGTCCAGATTTGATTTTTTCAGAAGGGGTTTTAACACGGCTGTTTTAAATTCAGTTGGAAAGACGCCGGAAATGAGTGATTCGTTCATGATATGAGTAATGCTAGGCAGAAGGTCTAAATGCTGAATTAGAAATTTGGTGGGCATTGGATCTAGTTCACAAGTCTTTGGAGTTGTCTGCATGATCGTTTTTCTCACTAGATCTTCACTAACGGGAACAAAAGCAGACAAAGGGGTGCTAGAGAAGGGCGGGCTGATGTTATGAGACTGTAATGTTGACGGGAAGTTGTTTCGAATGGTTGCAATCTTGTTGCTGAAAAATTCGGCAAACATATTCGGAAGGAGCTTTATATCTGAGACAGAAGGTAGTGAAACGGACTTATTTTTACCAAGAAGGTGTGACATATTTTGGAAGAGCTGCTTGCATGTGCGAGAACCTGACACAAGCGACGAATAGAAGGTCGTTTTTGCAGTGTGCACAATGTCCGTGACATTGCGCTTCGCAGCATCGTAGATTTGTTTGTGAACAGTGAGCTTTGTTTTTTTCCACTCACGCTCTGCACGTCTGCGTGCGGTTTTAGCTTCGCGAAGTGGACCAGAGACAGCGTTGTACCAGTGGCTTGGTTTTCCATCGCGAACTTTTATCTGTCGCATAGGCGCATGCTTGTCAAAAATAGATGAAAGATTTGAGTTTAATTCTGAGATTGACAGATTTGGTGTTAAGAACTGCGCGATGTCGTGTGCAAGTTTATCGTGATCAATTTTTCCGATGGAACGAGTGGAAACATATTTCGGAGGACGTTTAAGTTTAGGTGTAGATAGATGGCACAAAATGGCAAAATGATCAGAAGCAAGATCATGACACACATTGGTGGAATGAATGATATCGTCATCATTTCTATGTATAACTAGGTCAAGAATATGTCCACACTTCTGAGTTGGTTCGGTGACTGTCTGTATCAGATTAAACATTTCAAATTGTTCTATCAACTTCAAAGCATTTGTGTTAGTAGTGTCATCAACATGAAAATTAAAGTCGCCAGAAATCACAAGTTTGTTTGGGCATTGTAAACAAAAATCAAGGAAACCGGTAAGTTCAGTAAAGAACAGAGGCGTCGTGAGTTCATTTTTCTGGTTTGGTGGAATCCTGTACACAAGGAAGAAGCTTACACGTTGTTCGTTTACTGTTAGTGTTAGCTGGGCCAGTTCAAAAGACACATGATTAAAAGGAAAATTAGACACACTGAAACAATTCTCAGCAAGATGGTATATGTGTGTGTGTGCGCGCGCGAGCGCGCGAGCGTATGTGCATTAACGCGTGTGAGCGTGTCTGTCAATCGAGCGAGTATCTTGATGCGTATGTTCATGCATACATATGTCTAGGTGTGCGTGTGTCACTTTAGCATATATACGCGAATTTGCGTATGAGTGTGAGCGCTTGTGTGTCTGACTGTGTGTACCCTTGTAGATAAGGATGTGAGAGATGAGAGAGAGAGAGAGAGAGAGAGAGAGAGAGAGAGAGAGAGAGACTGAGACAGAGACAGAGAGACAGAGAGAGAGACAGAGAGATGATGTGTTCGCTGTTTTGCACTTTGTATACCACATAGTCCTTCTTATCTTAAAGATCTTCTTTCTGAATATAAACCTGTTCGCAGTCTGAGATCTGCTTCCAAGTCTCTTCTTCATGTTCCTGGGACAAGGGATGTTAAAACCAAAAGATATGGTCAGCGAGAATTTAAATACCTTGCCCCTACCAAGTGGAACATGCTTCCCATGAGCATCAGGGAGAAAAAGACTCATTCATCCTTTAAATCTAGTCTCAAGACACACTTTTTCTAATGTTGTATGGGATTACTTATTTGAATGTGAATACCTTGAATGCCTTTATGAATGTTGGTGCAAAGGCTGTGTGGAATTGTTTTTGTGCCCCCTCTACCCCCCCCACCCCCACCCCCCACCCCTCCCCCCCCCCCCACACGTGCGCCGCGAGCATGCTTTTATAGCATGGAGATTTTTGTTGCACGATATAAATTTTCATTCATTCATTCATAGTTCGACGTACTTTTTCAATTATTTAGCGTGATCGTAGCGAAACTAGTTGAAACGAATGCGTTAATATTTTTACAAAATAACAAATCATTTTCCCGCTTTCGATAACTTCGTATGTTCTTGTGGTTCGTTCCTTTCATCATGGCGATAGGGGTTGACATATATTTTGTCAAAACACTTATGGTTTTTGCAATGATGATGATGTTTATTTAGTTTGTATTGTATTTCATCATTTTATTTGTTTATCATTATCATTGTTATTATTATTTTTATTATTATTATCATCATCATCATTATTATTATTATTTTTATTATTATTATTATTATTATTATAATTATCAGCAGCAGCAGTAATAGTAGTAGTAGTAGAGGCAGTAGTAATAACATTGATATAAGATCATCATCATCATCATCATCATCATCATCATCATCATCGTCAATCGTCATTATTGTTATTATTAATATCATATTTTTATTATTATTATCATTCTTGTTATTATTATTATTATTATTATTATTATTATTATATTATTGTTGTTGTTGTTATTATTATTGTTATTGCTGTTATTATTATTATTATTATTATTATTATTATTTATTATTATTATTATATTATTATTATTATTATTATTATTGTTGTTATTATTGTTGTTGTTGTCGTTGTTGTTGTCGCTGTTTTTTTGTTGTTGTCATCGTCATGATGATGATGATGATGATGATGATGATGATAATGATGACGACGACGACGACGACGACGACGACAATGATGATGATGATGATGACGACGACGACGACGATGACGACGACGACGACAATGATGATGATGATGATGATGATGAATATATTCTGCATAGACACAGGAAGCAAATTAGTCATCGTCCTATTTGGAGTTTGTTCAAGAGAAAATCTTCAAATTGAGACAATTCATCATATATGCTACGACACAAATCTGTCTGCTCTGCAGGTATAATAATGGCACAGATGACAAGAATTCTTCTGAGTGTGCTAGAAATCCCTGTGCACCGGTAAAGTCTTGAAATGCATGTGGCAAGCCAGAATTAAACTCGAGACGCAAGATCTTCATCATGCCAGCTCTCAGACTACTCACCACACAAGAAATAAAAAAAAAGAATTGAAAAAGAAAAGAAAAGAAACAACAACAGAACAAAGAAAGAGCGCTCCGATTAATGTCCACTACCAAAAGATGAACCTGTCTCACCGATAGTGTGTTTGTTCATTTTCCCATGTATTCCCATTTGTTCAGAAAATGTTTCGTTATCAATGTATTGGTTGAGCAGGACTTTTACTAGAAAAACACTTAACCGTACTATTCACTACTTCCATTACCACCTTTTGTTAAAACTGAAATAACCACTTGTTTTATACACTTGTGCGACAACGACAAACCACACTCTTCCACCTGATGACTGGACATTTCCGCCTACTTTTTTCATATGTGCTGAATGTTGTGGTTGTCCAGTGTTCATGCCAACAAGACCACAGTCTCCAGATTAAGTTCTGCAGACTTTTTTCTATTGTTCAGAAATTAAAAAAATAGATATAAGCACTGACCAAATGGAGCATTCTAGAACCACAGCTCTGGAGCAACAAAGAGGACTTGACAAAAACCACATCCTTCACCGGGACCACTGTACTGACTCATCTCATCTCATCCATCTTCATCACTGTGGATGACGGTGGGTGCTCCACTCTTTGTTACAAAGGATCGCCAGGCGACACAGTCTCTGCTCCTGTGTATGATGGCATGGAGCCCCTGTTTGCAGGCGTCAGCGATGTTGTTCATGAAGGATTTTGCTGGCCTTCCTTGTTTTCTCTTTGCCTCCACTCTCCCCTGCAAGACTGATGTCATCAGGTCGGTTCTTGTGTTTCTGTTCATGTGCCCGATATATTGCAATGTTCTTTTGTTGATGATCTCTGGGAGCATTTTTCTCTTTGCCTCGACTCTCCCGTCGGTTCGTGTGTTTCTGTTTATGTGCCTGATATACTTCAATTGTTTTTTGTTGATCTCTGGGAGCATTTTTCTCTTTGCCTCGACTCTCCCCTGCAGGACTGATGTCATCAAGGTGGTTCTTGTGTTTCTGTTCACGTGCCCGATATACTTCAGTTTTCTTTTGTTGATCTCTGGGAGCATTTTACGTTGGACAGCTAATTCCCTCAGCACACTTTCGTTGGTTCTTTTGTCTGTCCATTTCACTCTGAGAAGACGCCTGCAGAACCACATTTCCCCCGCGTTTATTTCATTTTCGTCATCTTTCTTCAAAGTCCAGACTTCACATCCATACATGACAACAGGCCAAACTGTGCTGAACTATCTGAGGCGGTAATCATGCTCGAACGAAATACGAAATATTTTGACTTTGTCTTTTTGACATTGTGTTAGTCTCGCAGACTGGGTGCCAAAGATCCAAGCTGCAAACGAAGGAAGCACCATAGTCGACTACCCAGAAGAAAAAAGGTATCGTCAGTTCTATTTATATCATATCGGTTAGTAGTCTGTGTCCACTGTCACGACAGATGAAACAGACCAGAAGTAAAGAGAGAGAGAGAACCGTCTGGACCATTTCATGCATCACAGGTACAGGGGAGTCCTTGTTACAGATGATGGCTATGGCCGTTATTGACGTTTCCAGCTCATTGTTTCAGGTCAGACAGTCTGGAACCGTATCAGGTGTGGTACTGCCATCACGGTGAATCTGTCGTTTTGATCATTATCTTCCATAGTGAAATGAAGTCGTTTTTTGTTTGTGTTTTTTTTTGTTTTTTTGTTTTTGTTTTGTTTTTTGTTTTGTTTGGGGTTATTGTCAATGAACCGTACCCTTCTTGGTCAGAATATTTATTTGTCGCTTTAATTGTTGTTGTTGTCGTTTTTTGTGTTGTTGTTGTTGTTTTTGTCAGCATCAAGTGGCCAGTAACACGTGTGTCACATTATGATAACACTTACTAATAATAGTATACAAATAACAAGTGATATGAAGATGTTTGAAAATATATTTGTTCAAGGGGGTTCATTGCACCAGACAGCTCCATATGCGCTCCTTCTAATTCAAAGTGACTGTCTGCCTTGAAGCAAGTAGGCGCACACACACACACACACACACACACACACACCAACCACACACACGCGCGCGCGCGCGCACACACACACACACACATACACACAAATGCAAATACAACACACACACACACACACACACACACACACACACACACAGAGGAGAGAGAGAGAGAGAGAGAGAGAGAGAGAGAAACAGACAGACACAGACAGACAGACAGACAGACAGAGACAACGAAATAGTATTAAATGCATGCTTAAGATAATTAAACAAGACAGTCGCAAATTTTCGCCCACTTGCCTTTGTCAAACGTACAGAGAAAACAACAAAAGACAAACACGCAAAATCTAAGGGAAATACAGAAAGATTCCCTGATGTATCGTCAAGCAAGAGAAAATGACATCTATTTTTGTGTTTTCTGGTTCTTGCCTGTGATTAGTCTGGCAGACTTCCTGGGCCTGCGTTAAAACCTTTTGTGCATGTGAAGTCTTGAAACTGAAGCAGGGAGGCTGGAAGAGGGACACGGAACCTATGAAGCACTAAACTGGCACAACCAGAATGACTGAAGTCTTGAAATGGGCAGAGAACAGACCCTCTGTGTGTGTATGTTGAGGGCTGGGATTGAACTTAAGAAATGAAAAAATTGGAAGCCAAGGTCATGTCTTCTGGAGTTAGCTGATAATTGTTGACTCACAGCCCAGCTAATATTTGTGGACTCACAGCCCAGCTGATGTTTGTTGACTCACAGCCCAGCTAGCTGATATTTGTGGACTCACAGCCAGCTAGCTGATATTTGTGGACTCACAGCCCAGCTGATATTTGTGGACTCACAGCCAGCTAGCTGATATTTGTGGACTCACAGCCAGCTAGATGATATTTGTGGACAAACAGTCGAGCTGATATTTGTGGACTCACAGCCCCGTTAATATTTGTGGACTCACAGCCCAGCTAATATTTGTGGACAAACAGTCGAGTTAATATTTGTGGACTCACAGCCCAGTTAATATTTGTGGACTCACAGCCCAGCTAGCTGATATTTGTTGACTCACAGCCCAGCTAATATTTGTGGACTCACAGCCCAGCTGATATTTGTGGACTCACAGCCCAGCTGATGTTTGTTGACTCACAGCCCAGCTAATATTTTTTGTTCTGGCCTGCCAGTGATTATTGGCGACTTTACTGAGCCCTGCTAAACTTTTTTGAGTCTAACAAGCGAAGCTGAGAATTATGACTGAAATCACAGACCAGCTAGACTGATATTTGAAAGGCAACAGCCCGTGTGTGTATTTGTGGGGCTTGAACTAAGACACTGATAATTGGAACCAACATGTTCTATATATATTGTTGACTCACAGCCCAGCTGATATTTTGTGGACTCACAGCCCAGCTAGTATATTTGTGGACTCACAGCCCAGCTAGCTGATATTTTTGGACTCACAACCCAGCTAATATTTGTGGACTCACACCCAGCTAATATTTGTGGACTCACAGCCCAACTGATATTTGTTGGACTCACAGTCCAGCTATATATTTGTGGACTCACAGCCCATCTGATTTTTGTGGACTCACAGCCCAGCTTGATATTTGTGGACTCACAGCCCAGCTATATTTGTGGACTCACAGCCCAGCTAATATTTTTGGACTCACAGCCCAGCTATATTTGTGGACTCACAGCCCAGCTGATATTTGTGGACTCACAGCCCAGCTAATATTTTTGGACTCACAGCCCAGCTGATGTTTGTGACTCACAGCCCAGCTAATATTTGTGACTCACAGCCCATCTAATATTTGTGGACTCACAGCCCAGCTGATGTTTGTTGACTCACAGCCCATCTAATTTTGTGACTCACACCCCAGCTGATTTTGTTGACTCACAGCCCACTAGCTGATATTTGTGACTCACAGCCCATCTGATATTTGTGGACTCACAGCCCAGCTGATTTTGTGACTCACAAGCCCAGCTGATTTTTGTGACTCACAGCCCATCTGATATTTGTGGACTCACAGCCAGCCCAGCAGCTGATGTTTGTGGACTCACAGCCCATCTGATATTTGTGGACTCACAGCCCAGCTGATATTTGTGGACTCACAACCCACCTGATATTTGTGGACTCACATTTTGTTAACTCAGAAGGGCTGAGGGTGAAATGGCCTCAGCTTCTTCTGTGTTAACGTTAAACTTATTACCGTAGAGCCATGATATATTATCGATGAATAAACTATACTTTAGCCCTTGTCCTCATGGAGGTAGAGCTCCCATTTTTCAATCTGACTCGAATTACATCATGACTTGGAAGAAGAAAAAACAACTCTGTGTGCTCTTGGCTTTCGGTCAGCTCAGTTGTGAATGGGTACCTGACTCCAGGGCTAAGCAAAGTTCAGCACTAAGGGAAGAGCAGATGGGCACTATTCTCATAATGCTGGTTCACAATGAATTTGAAGTCTTTACGCCTCATTTCCCTATGATCTCGGGGTTATGGGACAATATTCATCTTACCTTTAGACTATCACCTGAGTGAACAGAAGGAAAAACTGTCTGGCAGGGCGGCCATGGAAAGGACGGGGTGAAACAGACCATGAGTGAAGCGTCTAGACCATTTCGTGCATCAGAGATGGTGGAGAGTCATCGTTACAGACAAAGGGCATGGTAGTTATTGGCGTTTCCAGCTCGTTGTTGTAGGTCAGGTAGTCTGGGACAATGATATGTATGTGTGTGTGTGTGTGTGTGTGTGTGTGTGTGTGTGTTTGTTTGTGTGTGTGTGTGTGTGTGTGTGTGTGTGTGTGTGTGTGTGTGTGTGTGTGTGTGTGTGTGTGTGTGTGTGTGTGTGTGTGTGTGATACTGCTGCCAAGGAGGTCTGTTCCTGGTTTTGCTTGTTTGTTTCTTTCTTTGTATTTAGGATATTCTGAAAATAGTCTTGGACAACACAACATAACCATTGTTTGTTCAAAACAAGTGTGACTGCCCGCGTTCAAGCAAACAGGAACCAGAAAAGTACGAAAGAAGAATATGAACACGTATTTAATACAACAAGACAAGACAGGCGCAATTTGTCGGCCAACTGGCCTTTTTTGTCAAGCGTAAGATTACAAACAAACAAACACCATATACAAAAATTATGAGTAAAAGACTGAAACTTCCCTGCTGCTGTGTCCAATGTGAGAAAAGGAATAAACTGACTAAGATGACCAAATCAAACATTAACACAGAAAAAGCTGAGAACATGTCCATCATTGTAACTTCAAAGGGCAAATGGAAATGACAAAAAGAAAGAAAGCAAAGAAAGAAAAGAACAAGCAAACAAACTTTCTTTCTTTCTTTGTTTTTTATTTATTTCATCTTAGTTTATTCGTTTTCTCACACTGGACACAGGAGCAGGGAAATTTCAGTCTTTTTGTTTAATCATATTTTTTGTATCTGGTGTTTGTTTGTTTGTAATCTTTCATCTTAGTCACTTTATTCCTTTCCTTTTCTCACAGTGGACAAAGCAGCAGGGACGTTTCAGTCTTTTTCTCATAATTTTTGTATCTGGTGTTTGTCTGTTTGTAATCTTACGCTTGACAAAGGCCAGTTGGCCGAAAATGTGTGCCTGTCTTGTCTTGTATTGAATATGCGTTCGTATTCTTCTTTCGTGTTTCATCGTTTGTTCGTTTGTTTCTTTCTTTGTTTGCTTGTTTCTTTCTTTCTTTGCTTTTTTCTCATTTCCATTTGCCCTATGAAGTTACAATGATGGACATGATCCCAGCTTTATCTGTGTTGATATTTAACTTATTACTGAAGATCCATGACATATGATCGATAGATAAACTGTACTTTAGAGCATGGTAGTTATTGACATTTCCAGCTCGCTGTTATAGGTCAGGTAGTCTGGGACAATGATATGTGTGTGGTACTGCTGCCACTGTTCCTGGTTTGATTGCTTGTTAGTTAGTTAGTTTGTTTGTTTGTTTGTTTGTTTGTTTGTTTGTTTGTTTGTTTGTTGGTTGGTTGGTTGGTTAGTGGTTGGTTGGTTGGTTGTTGGTTGGTTGGTTGGTTGGTTGGTTAGTTGGTTGCATGCTTGCCTGCTTGTTTGCTTCTTTGTTATTTTATTTGTTTGTTTGTTTGTTTGTTTGTTTGTTTGTATTTAGGGTATTTTCAAAAAAGTATCGGACAACACAACATAACCTTGTTTGTTTCTTTGTTTGTTTCTTTCTTTGCCTTTTTTTTTTTGTTTCATTTCCATTTGCCCTTTGAAGTTACAATATTGAATTGTGCTACTTTTGATCACCTTTTTATATTGACGTTTTCTTTTTTTTCTTTTCTGGGAGAGAAAAAGTGGCCAATTTTCATGCTTTGGTTTTTACTTATTTATTTATCTATTTATTTGTTTATTTATTTGTTTATTTATTTATTTATTTACTTACTTACATACTTTTTTATTTTTTTATATATCTATTTACTTATTTATTTATTTATTTGATTGTTTATTAATCTATTTCATTATTATTTATTTATTTATTTGTTTGTTTGTCTATCTATTTTGGGGATTTTTTTTCTGATATTTAGAAAAGTACATCTCTCTCTCTCTCTGTATATATATATATATATATATATATATATATATATATATATATATATATATATACAGAGAGAGAGATGTACTTTATATATATATATATATCATTCTATCTAGCTAGCTAGCTAGCTAGCTATCTGTCTATCTATCTATCTATCTATCTGTCTATCTATTTATCTATCTATCTGCCTGTCTATCTCTATCTAACTCTTTCTCTCTCCTTGTCTCTCTCCTCTCTCTCTCTCTCTCTCTCTCTCTCTCTCTCTCTTTCTCTCTCTCTCTTTCTCAACCTTTATGCCTGTCTCTGTCTCTGTGTCATTTGCTGTGTCTCTGTGTCTCCCTGTGTCTGTCTGTCTGTCTGTCTCTCTCTCTCTCTTTCCCTCTCTCTCTCTATCTCTCTATCTCCCACTCTCTATTTCTTTCTCTCCCTTTCTTTGTCTTTTTCTCACCAATACACACAAAGATTCTCCCTCTGTATACATATATACATATATACACACATATGTATATATATATGTATGTATGTATGTATGTGTGTATGTATACATGTATATATTTGTATATACATAATATGTATACATATAGACATATACAGACAAATAGATAGATAGATAGATAGATAGATAAATAGATAGATAGATAGACAGATAGATAGATAGATAAATAGATAGATAAGATAGATAGACAGACAAATAGATAGATAGATAGACAGACAGATAGATAGATAGATAGATAGACAGACAGACAGATAGATAGATAGATAGATATATAGATAGAAGGATAGATAGATAGACAGACAGACAGACATATAGAAAGATAGATAGATATATAGACAGACAGACAGACAGATAGATAGATAAATAGATAGATAGAAGGATAGATAGATAGACAGACAGACAGACATATAGAAAGATAGATAGATAGATAGACAGACAGACAGACAGACAGACGAATATATAGATAGCTCTGTGTGTGTGTGTGTGTGTGTGTGTGTGTGTGTGTGTGTGTGTGTGTGTGTGTGTGTGTGTGTGTGTGTGAGTGAGTGTGTGTGTGTGGTTGTGTGTGTGTGTTGCGTGCGTGCGTGTGTATGTGTGATTTTATAAGCAAAAGACGTAAATGTACCATTCGGTTTTAGTATATTCTTTACAACATGTGCAGTGTTATTCTTTTACCTTGTTTTCATACAATATCACCTTTTTGTCAGTTTCATAGAACAATGGCTCTAGGAAAAATATGTCTTCCGATTTCTTTTTGTTTGTTTTTGTTTTGGTCTCTGCTCCAAATTCCTAACAGACCTGCAGGACATTTTCAGGACGTATTTGTCTTACAGAATTGGTACACTGGGGAACAGCAGCCGATGCTTTCTATTGAAGCTCTTTTGCGCAGCTGTGGCGATGTCCTTCCATTTGTGGTTCGTTTTTTTTTTTTCTACTCTTCTTTCTTTTGTGCTTTATATTTGTTGTTGTTTTTAATTTTCTGATTCAAAGACGTTTTAATGATTGCGTGTGTACTTTTAATTGTGATGTTCATCTGACTCCATTTTCAAAGCTCTTAATGCTAGATTTTCTATGAATTGTGATATATTATATTGTTTTATACAAACATAGATACAGACTTTGTATTTTTAATGTTAGGTTATCTAATATCCAGTGGGTTTGTTACTGAGATCTTAAGCTGAATATTGTTTGAAACTACAAATGATATAAAAACTGCTCCAAATGTGTTTTTGTCATAAATTTATATTTGTGTTCGTTATCAAGAAGTGTTTATTATGTTTAAACTGCCTTCTAGCAAATTTTAGTTCACACCTACGTGAATGTGTGATTTTGTTAACAGCTCGATATCATAGCTACTACATTACAATTCCTTTGTTTCCGTTTTTCTGATAACAGCAAGCTGTAACTATTATGATGATAACAACAGTAACATCCTACCCTGATCTCACCATCTCATATCATAAAAAAACTACGACTAGCCAGTCCTATTACGACCGCTGCTGTTATTGCTGTTTGCTAGTAGTGGTACTATGGTACTGCTACTACCTTTGGTTTTGCTGCTATTCCTGTGGCTGTGCTACTGTTGCTGATGCTGCCACTACTATTACCACCATAACCACAGTTATTACTTTAGCTATTGCTGATGTTGCTGTCAGATACAGACACACAGAGGAACGAACACACACATACATTGCAGAGTAGTTTGAATATCTCAGATCTCTACTTCCCATTTGTAGGAGTGGTTGTAAAAAGCAACACCAATATCCTTCAGCTGAATATGGAGATTTGTCATGTGGCATATGTTCATTTCTGTTTTAGCTCTTCCTGCTTTTCAAGTTTTCAAAGGTATTGACAGCAATGATGACAGCAACGATGACAGCAAGATGACAGCAACGATGACAGCAACGATGACAGCAACGATGACAGCATGATGACAGCAACGATGACAGCAACGATGACAGCAATGATGACAGCAAAGATGACAGCACGATGACAGCAATGATGACAGCAACGATGACAGCAATGATGAGATAAATGATGACAGCAACGATGACAGCAACGATGACAGCAACGATGACAGCAACGATGACAGCAACGATGATAGCAAAGATGACAGCAACGATGACAGCAATGATGACAGCAACGATGACAGCAAAGATGACAGCCACGATGACAGCAAAGATGACAGCAACGATGACAGCAAAGATGACAGCAACGATGACAGCAAAGATGACAACGATGACAGCAATAATGACAGCAACGATGACAGCAATGATGACAGCAACGATGACAGCAATGATGACATAAATGATGACAGCAATACTCAATGTCAAATTAACAGTAAGAAACACAAATCGCAAAAAAAATTTAAAAGTCAATATTTGAAACACTTTAGTAATACACTGTCGTCTATGTAAAGGTCAAACGTTTTCGAAGAACAGAAAGGCTGATTTGTTGGTTGGTTGGTTGCTCGGATAGCTGGCTAGCTGGTTTGTTCATTGATTGGTGTGTTGGTTGTTTGGTTGGCTGTCTAGTTGTTTGCTTGCTTATATGCTTGCTTGCTTCCTTTCTTGTTTAGTTGATTGGGTGATTGGTTCGTGGATGGGTGGATGGATACTGGTTGATTGAGTGGCTTGGTTGTCTGGTTGGTTAGTTTATTGGTTGGTTGGTTGGATTCTTGCTTGCTTGCTTGCTTGCTTGCTTGCTTGCTTGCTTGTTTGGTAGATGGATTGTTTGCTTAGTATCATTTCGTCTGAAAGAGTCTTCCGTTGATCTAACACGAATAGGCATACTAGTCCTTTATCGACTGGTACGGATCTTCATGTGAGATACAAGACCGATCCAGAGGGGACCAGTCCTGTTCTTCCAGGGCTGCTGCACGGTAAGGAACCATGAGGCCTTGCGTTCTGTTACCACCAATCGTGTTTTTGTTGAGCAGCAGTTGTCTGTGCTGTTTAGATGTGATTGTGCCCTGTGTGCACTGCTTTTACCAGGTTTCTCTGATGCAGGCAGTGTTTTCCAGTTTGGTGAAGTCGGCCAAGCCAAAACAGCATTCAAGAAGATGGAGAGCATTCTTACCAACAAATACCTATCAATTAACATCAGGAAGAGAGTTATTGAATGTTATATGACGAAATTTATAATTACGGTTGTGAGGCGTGGACAGTCAACAAGCAAAGCCAGAACAAGATTGAGGCAGCCAAGATGTGGTTTCTAAGAGGAATGTCGAGAGTTCCATGGACAGCAAAGAAAACAAACGAGACAGTCTTGATGGAGGCAGACACAAGAATATCATTTATAAGGAAGATTAGGAAAAGACAGGCAACATTTATAGGCCATTTTATGAGGAAAGGGAAATTAGAGCACCTGGTCATAACAGGAAAGCTGGAAGGAAAGAGAGCATCAGGTTGACCCAGGGAAAAGTATTGGACGGACTTTCAGAGTGGCTGAGGACAGAGACGGTGGAAGATGTGCTTGCGGCGACAATGGATAGATGTATATGGAGGGCCATGATCGCCAACACCATGCAGCAGGGCACTTGATGATGATGATGATGATGATGATGATGATGATGATGATGATGATGATGATGATGATGATGATGATGATGATGATGATGATGATGA
>JAPXFY010000024.1:22676916-22679416 GCA_030674185.1 Monoplex corrugatus
GTCATTATTTTCGTCATCATCATTGTTACTGTTGTGATTATTACTATTGTTTATACTACCGTCATCATCATCATCATCATCATCATCGTCGTCGTCGTCCGTCGTCGTCATCATCATCATCATCATCGTCGTTATTGTTATTATTATCGTCATCATCATCATCATCATTATTATTATTATCATTATCATTATGTCATTAATGTCTGCATCGTTATTATCATCATCATTATCATACTCACCATCACCATCATTATTAGTACTACCAACAGCAGCAGCAACGGTAGCAGGAGTAGCAGTAGTAGTAGTAGTAGTAATAGTTGAAGTAACAGTAGTAGTAGTATATTACAAATACAGGTTATTACACGGTGCTTATAGCACCCATTTAGGATTTCAGATGTCCTAGGTTTTCAGTCAGACAAGAGATCTCTCTTCCCTGATACCACTCCTTGATTGGTGGTCTGCTTCTTGATGGCTTGTTTGTTTGTTTAGTAAAGAACGATGCAGCATCCAGTATGCATTACTGCATGTAAAAGTACCCAAGGCAACGGAGATATTATCCCTCATAAATTTCCACTGAAAATCTGCTCTGAACAAAGATACACTCACGCAGAAGAAAGGATGGACAGCATCGCTAAAAGACATGCTTTCCTTTGGGACAGCAGCTCACGTTTCACGTGGAAAAAGTTGTTTTAATATGAACAATCACAACGATAATTGATAATCACTATAAACGTAAACAGTCAGATCTAATTTAAAACACAGTCACAAATGTAGGATGGAAGGGCGGAAATCCACGTAAGCTTATCAACAAAACCAATAACAAAGTCGAATATGGATGGACGTATTTAGCTGAAGATTACCAACAAAACCAATAATATGAATATGGATGGATGTATACAGCTATGCTTACTGAACAACCATCAATATGCCGTGAACACTTACACAGCATCAGTAATTTGGAATTCAAATAGGAAAAGGATATTATCATATCATCAGTTGTTTTTTTCGGGTATCTTCCAGCCAGCTGCCTATGATTCCAAAGTTCATTTCACCCCCCAAAAATCAGAAATGGTGAACGAGTGTAGCTTTCAGTGTGTGGCATTCTCTGAATAGGGTCTGTGGTTCCGCTCCCCCAGCCTGCCATTAAAAACGGCCCAATCACTGTCCATCTGTCTGTCCTAACACGCCAATCCATCTGCTGGTGTCAGCTTGCTGTTTTATCATTTTTGATGATTAAAGACTTTAGGTCTTGATCCTTTCCCGTCTTTTACAGTGATTGACTTGGCCATGCATCAGATGCCTTTTTTTTCTTTTCTTTTTTTTTTTTTTTTTTTTGCAACACGAATTTCCCTTGCCGCTTTTGTGGCATTGTCCTCAAGCTAGTCATTTCCACTGAGCAGTTTGAATAATCTCCCACTTCTTTCATGTCCAATCGCTTTTGCCAGGAAATCCATATGAACTAAAGATGACAAACCACTGTGAGCCACTCATTAGAGGAGGCTCTGCATTTCCCTTGGATCGCTTCGATGGAGTTCAGTTATGACTGTTTTGACATGATATGTACACGATATTACTTACAATTTTGATATTACATATACAGGATAGTACCTACTAATTCCTCTGTTAAAATCAGTTCGATTTAAACCATCAACCCAAGGATAGCATAGACTAGCTCTCTTAAAAAATAATTTGTGGTTCTTCAAAATTTGGTGATATCTTGCATAGTCCTGGAGGATACAGGGTCAGTAAGTCTTCATATACAGGAAGTGTCCAATGCGTTATTCCTACGTCATGTTACATATTCCTCATGAAGCGTTTTACACTTAACCTTTTTGTCAACTTTGTTCGAACTTGGTATTTGTTTCTGTATTCAGTTTTCTGTCCTGTCCATGATGAGGGACCATAGATGACCAAGGGCAGATATGTAATTTGAAGGTTAACAGCCAGAATGGCGTATTTCAAAGGGAATAAAGAAGGCAGAGATATAATTCTGGCAAGTAGTCTATGACATGGAAATTGACCTATGTGCAAATTGGTGTGGAAAGTAAATGTACCACACTCACCTTTAGGACTGGAACACGGTTCACACAAACACACACACACACAAAAAATCATCTACCAGTTTCGATGTATGGGTCTTCTACAGAATGCAAAAACAATAAAAAGACAAGAAAAGAAAATATAGACACACTGACAAGACACACACGTCGTGTATCAAACCTACGATGAAAATGCACCAAAAAAAATTGATTAAAGGTAGATAATGTATATGGTAAATGAGACGTAACAAGTGAGGAAGAAGTATCTATGTGTTTGGTAGAAAGAGAGATCTGTTTCTGTACTTGAGATCATACAAAGAAAAGGGTTAGGGAGTCAAAGGGTTAAGATTTTACAGATGCTGTGTATCAAATCCACGATGAGAACGCAAAGAATTGAAGGGAGATAATGTATATGGTAAAGGGGATGTAACAAGTGAGGAGGAAGTATCTATGTGTTTGGT
>JAPXFY010000024.1:22684416-22686916 GCA_030674185.1 Monoplex corrugatus
TGGCATTGCTGCTGCTGTTATTGTTTTCAGGATAGTTTCACATATTTTGGGACAACACCCGAGTGACGCTGTCAACACTTCAGGATTTTGATTTTATGATGTTTTCACAAAATGTAGGAAAGGATCATCGTTACATTGCTATCACTACATCTGGTTTTGATATAAGGGAATAGTGGTGTTGTTTGGGATAAGTATCTTCCAATGATCCATTTAAGTTGTCTCCTTCTCCACCTATTTTTGTATGAATCTGGATTATAGCCTTCATGTTAAAAGTCTAAAACAATAACTGTGTGGTATTGCTGCTTATCATCATCATCAAGTGCCCTGCCACATGGCGTTGGCGATCATGGCCCTCCATATGCATCTATCCCTTGTTGCTGGAAGCACAATTTCCACCTTCTCTGTCATCAGCCACTCTGCAAGTCCTTCAAATACTTTTCTCCTGGGTCTACCTGGTTCTCTCTTTCCCTCCAGTTTTCCCGTTGTGACCAGGTGCTCTAATTCCCCTTTCCTCATAAAATGGCCTCTAAATGTTGCCTGTCTTTTCCTTATCTTCTTTATCAATGATCTTATTGTGTCTGCCTCCATCAAGACTGTCTCGTTTGTCTTCTTTGCTGTCCATGGAACTCTTAACATTCTTCTTAGAAACCTCACATCTCGGCTGCCTCAATCTATTGCATCTAGTCGTGAAAAACATTGATTCTGTCTTTGATATGAAGATATTGATTGCTTTATCTTCGATGATCACCTTGTATCAATAAAACAGAACCAGAAAAAAACACGAAAAAAAGACGAAAAAAGAATAAGAAAGGTTATTTAATACAACCAGATAAAACAGGCGCAAATTTTCGGACAACAGGCCTTTTTCAAGCGTACACGTAAGATCATAAACGAACACAAACACCAAATAAAAAAAATATGAGAAAAAGGAGGAAACTTCCCTGCTGCTTTGTCCAGTGGGAGAAAAGTACTAAAATAAAACAGACTGTGTATTTCCCATTTTTCCTCCCATCCTAATATAAAATTGTGTACCTTATGTTCGGTTATAAAGTCAAAAGACAACACCCGTGTAGTTTTGCTATCACTCTAATCCGTTTTTGATGTTGGAATATCAATTTATATTTAGTAAAAGTTATTAGTCCTGGTTTTGTATTTTCTTGGAATATCGTTAAGATACTTCATAAAACATTAAGTGTGAAGAACTTTTCAAGTACATGTGTTTGTTTTATTTAAGGTTGTTGACCTGTATGCAATTTATTCTGTTTGTCGTTATGATACTCCATAAAATATTAAGTGAAAGATTTTTTTTAAGTGCATGTGTTTGTTTTCTTTCGGGTTACCGATCTATATGAATTTCATTCTGTTCTCCATGTGTGTGTGTGTATGTATGTGTGTGTGTGTGTGTGTGTGTGTGTGTGTGTGTGTGTGTGTGTGTGTGTGTGTGTGTGTGTATGTGTGTGTGTTTCTCTGTGTGTGTGTTTCTCTGTGTGTGTGTTTCTGTGTGTGTGTGTGCGTGCGTGTGTGTGTGTGTGTGTGTGTGTGTGTGTGTGTGTGTGTGTGTGTGTGTGTGTGTGAGTGTGAGTGTGTGTGTGTGTATCTATGAGTGTTTATCTGTTCAGCCTGTATGGACCAAATACATAAAAGAATACTCAAGAGGTGGGGATGGGTATAATACATAGAGAGGGAGGTAGACGTAGTTGGAGGTGGGGTATGGATGATGAGGATTATACAACTAGACAGGTAGACAGACGGGATGGGACTGACATGGGTAGTAGGTAACAGACCTGAGGGAATATGAGATAAGGGTAGTGGTTGCGGAGGTAGAATGGGGTGGGGACAGGTAAAGGGTATTTCAATGGGACGGGCTCTGCCAGACATGGCTTGGGTCAAGGGTTTACATATCTGATTGGCTGAGTGTACTCTAGCTCAGCATCCTGAAGACATATATATATTATATATTATATATATGTAGATATATACACATATATATGTGTGTGTATGTGTGTTGTGTGCGTGTAAGTGTGTGTGTGTTTGCGTGTGTGTGTGTGTGCGTGTGTGTGTGTGTGTGTGTGTGTGTGTATATATGTGTGTGTGTGTGTGCGTGCGCGTATGTGTGCATCTGTATGTGTGTGTGTGTATGTGTGATGTGTGTGTGTGTGTGTGTTATGTGTGTATGCGTGTGTGCGTGTGTGTGTGTTGTGAGCGTGTATGTGTGTATGTGTGTGTTTGTTGTGTGTGTGTATGTGTGTGTGTGTTTGTGTGTGTGTGTGTGTGTGTGTGTGTGTGTGTGTGTGTGTGTGTGTGTGTGTGTGTAGGTTGGACAAATTGTAAAAAAAGAAAATAATTTATAGAAAAGAACATTTCAGTGTCCTTGATAAAATCTGGACATACCGGAGGAAGAAAAATCGATATCTCAAATGATTCACATTCTTTCTCAACTCTGTCAATGCAGTAATCTGTAAAAATATTGATGGTAGTTTGTATCTCAGCACAGAAGATA
>JAPXFY010000024.1:22696916-22701916 GCA_030674185.1 Monoplex corrugatus
GTATGTGTTGGGGATCAGGGACTAGGAGTGGGAGTATAATTGACCACTAGGCATAGGGCTAATTGCGAACAATGAACAAATTAATGTAAAGCACAGTGAGTCTTTACCTATGTGTAGGAGAACAGCGCAATATAAATGGTATGTATGTATACGCTTAGATTTATGT
This sequence comes from Monoplex corrugatus, assembly GCA_030674185.1. NCBI lineage: Eukaryota > Metazoa > Mollusca > Gastropoda > Littorinimorpha > Ranellidae > Monoplex > Monoplex corrugatus. The sequence goes on from JAPXFY010000024.1 coordinate 22,697,083, forward strand.
ATGTATGTATGTATGTATGCATGTATACGCTCAGCTTAGATTTATGTATGTAAGTATGTAAGCATGTATGTATGCACGTATACGCTCATATGTATGTAGGTATGTATGCATGTATACGCTCAGCGCTTAGATTTGATTTTATCAAGATTTTGCGCTATATAAATAAAATATATTATTATTATTATATTATAAAAGTGATTTGTTATTATCATTATTAAAATAATTGTGGGATTTTTCGGCCCCAACCAGCCCCTACCCTTTCCAAATCTTCAGTGGTATGTTAGGTGCTAGTACCATGATCAGAGCACTTTACATGTAAAGATTCCGCGGCGAGAAATGACATGTCCATGACAAAATTCTGAGGATTAAACATCCAATTTTATAGGATAAATATATATATGTATGCATACAGACAAATAATGAAACTATGGGAGATAAACAGAAATATGTATGCACACAGATAAATAATGAAACTATGGGAAATAAAAAGAAATATGTATGCTCACAGATAAATAAAAAAAACTATGGGAGATGAACAGAAATATGTATGCACACAGATAAATAATGAAACTGGGAGATAAACAGAAATATGTATGCATACAGACAAATAATGAAACTATGGGAGATCAACAGAAATATGTATGTACACACATAAGTAATGAAACTATGGGAGATAAACAGAAATATGTATGCACACAGATAAATAATGAAACTATGGGAGATAAACAGAAATATGTATGTACACAGATAAATAATGAAACTATGGGAGATAAACAGAAATATGTATGCACACAGATAAATAATGAAACTGGGAGATAAACAGAAATATGTATGCACACAGATAAATAATGAAACTATGGGAGATAAACAGAAATATGTATGCACACAGATAAATAATGAAACTATGGGAAATAAAAAGAAATATGTATGCTCACAGATAAATAAAAAAAACTATGGGAGATGAACAGAAATATGTATGCACACAGATAAATAATGAAACTGGGAGATAAACAGAAATATGTATGCATACAGACAAATAATGAAACTATGGGAAATCAACAGAAATATGTATGTACACACATAAGTAATGAAACTATGGGAGATAAACAGAAATATGTATGCACACAGATAAATAATGAAACTATGGGAGATAAACAGAAATATGTATGTACACAGATAAATAATGAAACTATGGGAGATAAACAGAAATATGTATGCACACAGATAAATAATGAAACTGGGAGATAAACAGAAATATGTATGCACACAGATAAATAATGAAACTATGGGAGATAAACAGAAATATGTATGCACACAGATAAATAATGAAACTATGGGAGATAAACAGAAATATGTATGTACACAGATAAATAATGAAACTATGGGAGATAAACAGAAATATGTATGCACACAGATAAATAATGAAACTATGGGAGATAAACAGAAATATGTATGCACACAGATAAATAATGAAACTATGGGAGATCAACAGAAATATGTATGTACACACATAAGTAATGAAACTATGGGAGATAAACAGAATTATGTATGCACACAGATAAATAATGAAACTATGGGAGATAAACAGAAATATGTATGTACACAGATAAATAATGAAACTATGGGAGATAAACAGAAATATGTATGCACACAGATAAATAATGAAACTATGGGAGATAAACAGAAATATGTATGCACACAGATAAATAATGAAACTATGGGAGATAAACAGAAATATGTATGTACACAGATAAATAATGAAACTATGGGAGATAAACAGAAATATGTATGCACACAGATAAATAATGAAACTATGGGAGATAAACAGAAATATGTATGCACACAGATAAATAATGAAACTATGGGAGATAAACAGAAATATGTATGCACACAGATAAATAATGAAACTATGGGAGATAAACAGAAATATGTATGCACACAGATAAATAATGAAACTATGGGAGATAAACAGAAATATGTATGCACACAGATAAATAATGAAACTATGGGAGATAAACAGAAATATGTATCATCATCATCATCAGTCCCGTAGTCTGGTTGACCGTTGGGGCACCATTGAAGATTTTGCAACCAACTTCCTCCACTCCTCACGGTCCTCAGCTTTCCGCAGAATGATATTCCATTCAAGGCCAGTCCACTCTCTGATATTGTCTTCCCATCTTTTTCTCTGTCTGCCTCTTCGTCTCCCTCCCTGAACTGTTCCCTGCAAGACGGTCTTGGCCAGTCCAGATGATCGTGTGACGTGCCCGTACCACCTCAGTTTGCGTCTTTTCACTGAGGTCAGGAGGTCTTCATACGGCCCGATGGCGTTTTCGATTCGGGTTTTCACTTCTTTATTGGTTATATGATCTATGTACGAGATACCAAGGAGTTTGCGGAAGCATCTCATCTCCATTGCCTGTATCCTTCTTTCAATGTCTGCTGTTATGGTCCATGTTTCGCATGCATACAAAAATATTGACATGACCAGGGAACGCATCAGTCTGATCTTGGAGCCGATTGCGATATTCTTGTCGTTCCAGATGACTTTTAGCTTGGTCATTGCAGCTGTGGTCTGTGCAATCCTGGAAAGTACCTCGGGCTTTGATCCTTCATCTGATACTATAGCTCCCAGATATTTAAATCTATGGACGGTCTCAAGTTTCTTGTTGTCTATGGTAATGTCAGTGCTGATGCCATTGGTATTATTTGTCATCAACTGGGTTTTCTCTGCACTGATCTGCATGCCATATGATGTGGAGGCCTCATCAAGATGTTTTATCAAGCTGACTAGCTCTTGCTCTTGCCCAGCTAGTCCGTCAATGTCGTCGGCAAAACGCAAGTTTGTGATTGTTCTACCTCCGATGCTGACTGTTCCCTCGTGGTCTTCAAGTGCGTCAGCCATTATTCTCTCTAAGAAGATGTTGAAGAGAGTGGGGGAGAGCAGGCATCCTTGGCGTACTCCAACTGTGGTTGGGAAACCCATTCGCCTATGTTGTTGTCATGGTAGACTGCACTGGTCGCCTTTTCGTAGAGGCATTCTATGGTTCTGATCAGGTTGGCATTGATGTTGTACAGCCTCATGGTTGCCCACAAGGCTGCGTGCCAAACTCTGTCGAATGCCTTCTTGAAGTCCACGAAGACGTGGTAAAGGCCTTGTTGGTGTTGCAGGTATTTCTCACAGAGCAATCTGAGGTTGAAAATTTGCTCTGTGGTACTTCTTCCTGGTCTGAAACCTGCCTGCTCTTCTTTTATTATCTCCTCAGCTTGTGGCTTCAGTCTACTCAGAAGGATTTTTAGCATGACCTTACTTGGATGGCTGATCAGGCTGATGGTACGGTAGTTTTGGCATAGTTGTAGGTTGCCTTTCTTCGGGAGAGTGATGATCAGGGACTGGGTCCAAGGTGTTGGCCACTCACCTGTCCGCCAGATCTTATTGCAGATGATGAGTAACATATCTATCATGGCCTCTCCTCCTGCCTGGACCAGTTCTGAGGGAATGTTGTCCATTCCTGCCGACTTGCCTTTCTTCAATGATTTTACTGCAGCTTCAACTTCTTCTCGCAAGATGGGGTAGCTGTCGTTGTTGGTTGGTGGAGGAACGTCTAGCACCTTGGGATCTCCTGTTGTTGTGTGTGTGTATAATTCGGAGCAGTACTCTGTCCACCTCTGCAGAATCTCTTGATCTTCTGTGAGACATTTCCCTGCTTTGTTCTGTATGGTAGTGGTTCTGCCTTGTTTTGAGCTTGCTAGTTCTTTCACAAGCTGGTAGGCTTTTTTGCTGTTATTTTTCTGCAGGTTTGCTTCGATATCTTGGCATTGTTCTTCAATCCATGTTTCCTTTGCTTTCCTCATGCCTTCTTTAACTTGTTGGTTGGCTTTTCTGTATAGTTTAGCACCTTCATCCGTACTCTTCTTTTGCTTTAGTTCTCTGCGTTTGTCGCTCAGCTTTAGTACTTCTTCCGTGACCCAGGGCATCTTTGTTGGTCGGTGTTTTCCAAGGATGTCGTTGGCTGCTTCGGTCACGGCAGTGTTGAAGTTGTTGATCAGAGTGTCTACTTCGGTGTCCATATTGTCAAGGACGAGGGGAGAGGAGCAAACTTCCCTCCTATCGTTGCTTGGAAGTTTTCAACTATGTTGGGGTCTTTGAGCTTCTCAAGATTGAACTTAATTCTTATGTTGCCCTGTTTCTTCATCCTCTGGAGGCGGAGTTTGAAGGTCATCATTACAAGCTCATGATCGCTTCCAATGTCGGCTCCTGGAAAGCTCCTGGTCTTTGCGATGTTAACACTTGACTGGAAGCGTCTTTGAACCATGATGTATGCACACAGATAAATAATGAAACTATGGGAGATAAACAGAAATATGTATGCACACAGATAAATAATGAAACTTATGGGAGATAAACAGAAATATGTATGCACACAGATAAATAATGAAACTATGGGAGATAAACAGAAATATGTATGCACACAGATAAATAATGAAACTATGGGAGATAAACAGAAATATGTATGCACACAGATAAATAATGAAACTGCGGCAACACACTCTCCATGGGAAGATCATCCTCAATTTCACGTGGTAAATCTTTTGTGACAGGAAAAAGAAATAAATACAAATATAGAGACAAACACAAATCATCATCATCACCAGGTGCCTTGCCACATGGCGTTGGCGATCATGGCCTTCCATCTGTTTCTATCCCTTGTTGCCTCAAGCACCTCTTCCATCCTCTCTGTCTTCAGCCACTCTGCAAGTCTGTCCAATAAAAAAAATCCTTGTCCAATCCACGATTCGAACCCATATATATATATGTGTGTGTGTGTGTGTG
>JAPXFY010000024.1:22704416-22706916 GCA_030674185.1 Monoplex corrugatus
TCTGTCTGTCAGTCTGTTTGTTTGTCTGTTTGTTTATGTGTTTGTCTGTTTGTGTCTTTGTTTGTTTGCTTGCTTGCTTGCTTGCTTGCTTATTTATTTGCTGCATCATTTTCTTCTTGATTTTTGTTTGGCGTAACCCCCCACTCCATATAGTCAAAAATCCAGACCCAGGAAGCCTCCTTCAGGCCGCCCCCCAAAGGAGACCCTGCATTGCTGCTGTGTCACTTTGGTTTAAGTTCAGCCGCTCTATCTTGTGATATTTTTTACAAAGGACACTGCCGACTAATCCCTCCTCTCCTCTTACCACCCCCTTTCCCACTAACAACAACAATCACTCAGTCACGGAGCCAAAGCGAGAGAATGAAACTCCTTGATAAATAGACCACCACCACGTTTCTCCAATGACTGTCCCTATGAGCCACTGACACCAAATATCCCAAACTGAAAAGTTAATAATTTCACGACAATGAGAACAACAATGATCATGGTGCCATCTAGGAACTACCGTCTATCAGGCGGGAGAGATACAGACACCTACAGTACTGGTTAAAAAAAATTCTCGCAACATCCTCAATAACGCATTTCATATAAAGTGAATGAGACTGGACTGTGCAGCCTCAGCCTTCCTAATGTGCTTATAACATACATAACTCTGAGTAGGACAAATCAGAGCCGAAAAAATCTTCACTGTGTTTTCTTTATTGGACTGATGGAGCTCGAAGCCAAGATTTTCTTCTCAGTGGTCCATTTCTTAAAAGGGTGTTCCCCTTCCACTTAATGGTGACCTTCTTGTAAATGCTTTTGCGATGTCTCGAGAGGACTTGCGGGTGGTATTTTCTTTTTTATTGTATGTATGTATGTATGTATGTATGTATGTATGTATGTATGTATGTATGTATGTATGTACATGTATGTATGTATGTATGTATTATGTATGTATATATGTATGAATGTATGTATGTATGTATGTATGTTTGTATGCATGTATGTATGTATGATGTATGTATGTATGTTTGTATATATGTATGTAATGTATGTATGTATGTACACATGTATGTATGTATGTATGTGTCTTTAAAAATTCTTTCTTTCTTTCTTTCTTTATTTATTTATTCGTTTATTGATCCTTTATTCATTTATCATTTATTCATTTATTTATCTATTTATTTATTCATATGTTAGTAGTCTATGTATCTATTGTCATTATCAACATAAATTGCTTCTTGCAGTGCACTTTCCACCAAAAACTCATCTAGACTCACTGCACATGAAACCTAATCAGACTTTTTAGTGGAGGGCGGAGAACACATGCCTTTCAGCCAGCTGACGCACGTTACTGTGTTGTTGCAGTGTCTGGGCATGTTTGCTTGCTGGAAGTTTTCCTGTTTCTACTAGTCAGCCACTGACATGACTTACAGGGCAGTTTAACATGCACGTTTGATATTCTACGTGCAAACGCAGACGAAGAGGGTTTAGGCATTGGCAGGTCTGCATGCATGTTGTTCTAGGAGTTCGGAAACATCTCCAGCTTTTGCCCATCAGGCGGAAATGTCTAAGGGGATCAAACCCAGGAACTTCCGATTGGAAGTTCATCGTTTACTTACTCAGCCACCGCAGCTGTCAATTTATTTGTTTGAATGCCTACTTGTTTAACAATTGTTTTTCTTTGACAATCGTCCCTTAACAAGAAGTTCAACGTTTACCTACCTAACCACCGTTGCTGTCAATCATTTGTTTGAATGCTTATTTGTTTAACAATTGTTTTTCCTTTGACAATTGTCCCTTAACATATAACAGGTCTTGTTCATACACTCATCTTTGAATTGATCTTGTTTTATTTAAACCAAAAGTCCAACGGTTACCTCCTTAACCACCGCAACTGTCAATTCATTTGTTTGACTGTTTGTTTGTTTTAATAATTTCTTCCTCTGACACTTGTTCCTTGTTAATACAATGGTCTCGTTCATATACTCATCTTTAAATTGTTCTTGTTTTTTTTAAACCAAGTGTTTTAAAAATCTAAGAACCACGCAGCAAGCGAATGAAAGAATCATGCTTGCTGTCGTCTGGAAATATCGCAAAACGGCTAAGTGGATCAGAGAAAGTATTAAAGTGCGAGACATCCTGGAAACCATCATAATCACCATCAAGGGCCCTGCCGCTGGAAACCAGCAACAAACTCAAATGGAACTAGGCAGGACATCTCACCCGGAGAATGGAAAATCGTTGGACAACAAAAAACACGTTCTGCATACCAAGAGACGGCACTCGCAAATAGAGGAAGACAGAAAACTAGATGGAGAGACGCCTAGATGGAATCTGATAAGAACTGGAGAGGAAAAGTGCGGAACGAAGTGAATGGAAGCAGCTGGGGAAGGCCTACGTCCGACAACGGACTTTCGATGGCTGAAAGATGAGACGAATGTTTGACTATGCCTTTACCATTAAACTCGGAATTGACACCTCGACTCCAAGTTCAGTGGTAGACGAATGCTTCGTC
>JAPXFY010000024.1:22711916-22714416 GCA_030674185.1 Monoplex corrugatus
ACAGAGACAGACAGACAGACAGAGACCGAGAGAGACAGATACTTAGAGAGACAGAGAGACAGAGACAGACAGACAGAGGCAGACAGAGAGAGACAGATAGAGACAGAGAGACAGAGACAGGGAGACAGAGACAGAGAGAGAGATAGATAGGGAGAGATAGAGGGGCAGAGAGAGGAGGGTAGAGAGAGACAGACAGACACAGAGAGAGAAGAGAAAGAGAGAGACAGAAACAGAGACAAAAACATAGAGAAAGAGAAAGAGAGAGAGAGGGGAGAGAGAGGGGAGAGAGAGAAAGAATGAGGGTGAGAGAGAGAGAGAGACAGACAAACAGACAGAGTGACAAACAGACAGACAGACAGAGACAGAAACAGAGACAGAGAGACAGACAGACAGAGACAGAGAGAGAGAGAGGACGAAGAAGATGGTGGCGCATGGCGGAAACGAGACGTGGCTACACAGTCTACACTGTCTGTTGTGATTCGTCAATAACCACAGAGGTTATTATTACTTCCATCAAACAAAAAACAAAACAAAAACAAAAAACAACAACAACAAAAACAAAACAAAAAGAAAGAAAAGAAAAGAAAAAGAAAGAGAAAAAGAAACACAAACAAAGGGAGGTTATGCTGTGAAGGCGAAAAAGTGCGCACAGCCGTGAGCTCCTGCGTCATTACGCAATGTGTTTTGGCGTGTTTCGTGATGTTTGTGTTAGTGTCTGCATGGTGACTGCAGCAAATCTTATTTCACGCTAAATGTTTTGAGGGGGGGGTGGGGGAGGGGGGGTGCGAGACAGCATGGAACAGGAAATAGGCACAGGCGTGCGCGTGCGTACGCACAAACAGACGCACGCATACATACCGGCACACGTACACACACACGCACTTGTACTCAATCACACTCTTGTACGTCTGAAAATGCTCACACACATTCGCACATACATGCAGAAGCACACGAGCGCACGCATACACGCACATACACTCACATACACACACTCACACACATACGGACATACACACACATATAGACATACACACACATATAGACATATACACATACATACGCGCACACACCCCGCCACACACACACACACACACACACACACACACACACACACACACACACACACACACACACACACACACACTCACATTAAAACGAATCACACGCCAACACACACACGCACACACACACACACACACACACACCACACACACACACACCCAGACACACCACACACACATATATATATGCACACATGCTCACACACATACACACACACACATACACTCAAGCACGCACGCACGCACATACACACATACGCACATGAAAACGAATCACACGCCAAGACACACATGCACACTCTCACAAACACACACACACACACACACACACACACACTCACAACACACACACACACACACACACACACACACACACACTCACACACACACACACACACACACACTCACACACACACACCACACACACACACACACACACACACACACACACACACACCACACACACACAACACACATACACACACAAACTGTATATGTGTTACGTTAACTGAAATAAGCTTTCATTTTGTATATTTTGTTCTCTACTTGGTTCTTTCTTACATCCACTGCACGGGGAAAGCTGGAGGGAAAGAGAGCACCAGGTAGACCCAGGGAGAGAATGCTGGACGGACTTGCAGAGTGGCTGGGGATGGGGAGGGTGGGGGAGATGCTGGGGGCAACGAGAGATAGAGATGGTCGGAAGTCCATAGTCGCCAACGCCATGCGGCAGGGCACCTGATGATGATGACTGTACGGGGCACTTTTTCTTAACACAGTTTGAAGTTTGTTCAGGATGATTTCATCACACTCAAACAATTCCATTTACACTCCACTCAAATCTGCAAGCAATTATCTGCCAGACTCCCTGAGCCTGCGTAGAAGGCTCTACACTGGCAAGGTCTTAGAATGGGGAGGGGAGGGCGAATGGACTTAAGAAGCACCAAGCTTACACCACTAGAATGATAGAAACATGAAGATGGACAGCGAACAAGGCATTTTTTTAATGTTGCTGTTATTTTCATCCCCTCATGCAAAATAATAGCAAATGGCACAACTTTGAGACAGGTTGATAAGTTTAAATCTCTGGGAACGGTCATCTCACCAGACGGAAGATGCACATCAGAAATAGCCAGTGGAATCGGCCAAGCCAAAACAGCATTCAAGAAAATGAAAACCATTCTTACCTACAAATGCCTATCCATTAACATCAGGAGGACAGTTCTTGAATGTTATAAAAAAAAACTGATGATGTTATACGGTTGTGAGGCATGGACAGTCAATAGTCAAAGCAAGAACAAGATTGAGGAAGCGGAAATGTGGTTTCTAAGAAGAATGTTGAGAGTTCCATGGACAGAAAAGAAAACAAAAGAGACAGTCTTGATGGAGGTAGACACAAGAAGATCATTGATAAGGAAGATTAGGAAAAGACAAGCAAAATT
>JAPXFY010000024.1:22721916-22724416 GCA_030674185.1 Monoplex corrugatus
ACTCACTAAAACTCATTACTCACTCACTACTCACCCACTCATTCATGCGGCGACACATTCAGTCACTCATTTATCTATTCACAAACGCTCTCACTCACTTATCCAGTAACTCATTCATTCACTCATTCACTAACCATTAGTTCATTAACTCGTCTATTCATTACTCACATCTTAATAGCCTACAGAAGCTGGAGCAGTTTTTACAATGCGATCATGATGATGTCGATGAGGATGATAATCATCATGCTATGGAGTTCCATCTAGGACTGAGACTGCGTGACAGGGCTGTAATTTACGCTTACTATCATAATTCATTATGGCGTCAAACAGGCCCGAGAGATACAGACACCTGCAGTGCTGGTCAGAAGATTTGAGCAACACCCTCAATTACGCATCCGTGAAGTGGATGAGACTCGACTGTGTGGTCCAAGTCTTCCCATAGTACGCCCAACTCTTGGTAGGAGCTAGTTAGAGCTGAAAAATCCCACAATGATTTTTCTAAGGGACTGATGGGTATTTGAACCCGCAACCTTCCAGCCGGTAATCTGTTGCGCTAACCACTACACCACGGCGAATGGTCCCACGAGTGAAAGTTATTTATTCGGTACAGCGTGGCAGTGGTCAGGGGAGTGGAACTGATCGCTCGTCTAACAGTGACAGAGAAAGATAAGTACACGATTGTTTACTACCCTGCTACACAGACAGCCCCTGTCCCTACTGATGGAGTGGACAGTGACAGGGGAGACAACACCACCCGATAGAAGGACAACTTAGAGACAGTGGCAGACGTCAGCCATAATGGGAACATCAGACAGACCACTCCACACGACGAAAAGTTCTTTTTTTCAAGCTTTTAGCTTTTCAACAGGACCACGTCTGTGAATGTCAGATCCAAGTTCAGTACCCAACTACTGGCAGCAATTTCAGTTTCAGTTTCTCAAGATGACATCTCCGCGCTCGGAACGAATTCCATATGCACTAACGTCACAGGTGCCACGTGTATGGTGACCGTGGCACATGCCTTAAGCCTGCACATAAACCCATGAGCTGACCAGGTCTTGAAGCCCTACCTAGACTATGTTTTATCGAGTATATATTTTATACTGGTCTTTTATTAGCCTACCACTGGAATAATCTTGGTTACATGTAAATGACATGAGTATGTGTGTATCTTACCTTCAAAAAGGAACACATAATATGAAGTAAAGAAATAAATAATTAAAGGTCTGAGTCACAACACAAGTAGGTATTCTGTATAAACTTGACTCACATGACAGACCCCACCCCCCCAACCCTAGTTAATGCCCTAATGCTCAGCCATCTATCAACTAGGTGAAGCCAATATTTTCTTAATCTTAGATAAGTGAGTAAGTAAGTAAGTAAGTAATTAGGTAAGTAAGTAATTAGGTAAGTAAGTAAGTAAGTAAGGAGGTAAGTAGGTAAGTAGGTAAACATGCAAGTAAGTAAGCAGGCAAGTAAGCAAGTAAGTGAGTGAGTAAGTGAATAAGAAGTAAGTGGCAGCAAACTGTCTAACTCCAAGCTGTTTCCTCTCATACTAGTCTTCCTGACTCACAAAAGGAGAGAGAAATGATGAAATACGGACCTAAAAGTGGTGGTTGTAGTGGTGGTGACAGTGGTGGTTAGTGATGGTGACAGTGGTGGTTAGTGATGGTGACAGTGGTGGTTAGTGATGGTGACAGTGGTGGTTAGTTACGGTGACAGTGGTGGTTAGTGATGGTGACACTGGTGGTTAGTGACGGTGACAGTGGTGGTAGTAGTGATGGTGACAGTGATGGTAGTAGTGATGGTGACAGTGATGGTAGTAGTGATGGTGACAGTGATGGTAGTAGTGATGATGACAGTGGTGGTAGTAGTGATGGTGACAGTGATGGTAGTAGTGATGGTGACAGTGGTGGTTAGTGATGGTGAGAGTGGTGGTAGTAGTGATGGTGACAGTGGTGGTCAGTGATGATGACAGTGGTGATTAGTGATGGTGATAATGGTGGTTAGTGATGGTGACAGTGGTGGTTAGTGATGGTGACAGTGGTGATTAGTGATGATGATAATGGTGGTTAGTGATGGTGACAGTGGTGATTAGTGATGGTGATAATGGTGGTTAGTGATGGTGACAGTGGTGGTTAGTGATGGTGATAATGGTGGTTAGTGATGGTGAAAGTGGCGGTTGTAGTGATGTTGATAATGGTGGTTAGTGATGGTGACAGTGGTGGTTAGTGATGGTGAAAATGGTGGTTAGTGATGGTGACAGTGGTGGTTAGTGATGGTGATAATGGTGGTTAGTGATGGTGAAAGTGGTGGTAGTAGTGATGGTGACAGTGGTGGTTGTAGTGATGGTGATAATGGTGGTTAGTGATGGTGACAGTGGTGGCTAGTGATGGTGATAATGGTAGTTAGTGATGGTGACAGTGGTGGTTGTAGTGATGGTGATAATGGTGGTTAGTGATGGTGACAGTGGTGATTAGTGATGGTGATAATGGTAGTA
>JAPXFY010000024.1:22736916-22744416 GCA_030674185.1 Monoplex corrugatus
ACTCAGTCCATATGGTACTCAGTCTATCGGTAATCAGTCCTATCGGTGCATCAGCCTATCGTGACTTAGTCCTATCGGTGCAACATCAGCCCTATCAGTATACCAGCCCTATCGGTATACTTAGCCCTATCGATATACTTAGCCCTGTCGGTATATTTAGCCCTATCGGTATACTCAGCCTTTCGGTATATTCAACCCTATTGGTATATTCAGCCCTATGGTATATCAGCCTATCGAGTAATACTCAGCACTATCGTATACTCAACCCTATCGATATTATCAGCCCTATCGGTATATATCTGTTGGTTTTCAGCCCTACCAGTATACTCACCTTACGGTATACACGGCCCTACTTATGCTTAGCCATCGATACTTAGCCCTGTCAGTATACTTAAACCCTGTCAGTATACTTAGTCCCTATTGGATACTTAGCTACGTATACCAGCCATCGGTATACTATCATATACCGATGTGAGTATCGTATATAGCGTATCGATAGTACGTGTACTAGCTAGTATACCAGCATGTTATACTATCGCATTTGAGTAACCATGTTACAGCCGTACCATGTATCGATTAAGCCTATGATACCACCGTATCGGTATGGAACAGGGCTAACCGATAATTTCCGCATGACCAAGCGATATCATATGATCCAGTACAAAATATACATTCACTAGTAATCACGTTTGAATAAAATGTTCTTAGATGATAGTATGACTTAGATAAAAAGGACAGCTGATAATGATATAACCACCGTTCGCCATAAAAGCATAACGAAACCAAAAGTAGATCGGGATAGGGAGCCAAATTGTGGCAAGGGATTTTGAATAAATGCATTTCTAACTTTAATCGTGACCTTTTAATTTTCACTGTGTACACATGTATAATCTTTCGAAACACTATGTTGAAATGTTAATTAAGCTTTAGATTTCGCATATTGTTGTGTATGTTGTTTTCATCGAAATATACCGATAAGCTGAGTATACCGATAGGGCTGAGTATACCGATATGGCCGGCATACCTATAGAGCTGAGTATATCGATAGGGCTGAGTATACTGATAGGGTGGGCATACCGATAGGGCTGAGTATACCGATAAGGCTGAGTATACCGATAGGGCTGGATATACCGATATGGCCGAGTATACCGATAGGGCTGAGTATACCGATAGGGCTGAGTATACCGATAGGGCTGAGTATACCGATAGGGCCGAGTATACCGATGGGGCTGAGTATACCGATAGGGCCGATTATACCGATGGGGTTGAGTATACCGATAGGGCTGAGTATACCGATAAGGCTGAGTTATACCGATAGGGCTGGGCATACCGATAGGGCTGAGTATACCGATAGGGCTGGGTATACCGGTAGGGCTGGGTATACCGATAGGGCTGGGTATACCGATAGGCCGAGTATACCGGTAGGGCTGAGTATACCGATAGGCTGAGTATACCGATAGGGCTGGTATACCGATAGGGCTGAGTATACCGATAGGCTGAGTATACCGATAGGGCTGAGTAAACCGATAAGGCTGGGTATACCGTTGAGCTGAGTATACCGATAGGGCTGGTATACCGATAGGCTGGGTATACTGATAGGGCTGGTATACGATAGGGCTGGGTATACCGATAGGGCTGGGTATACCGATAGGGCCATAACACACATTAATAAAAGAGTGGGTTGACGGAAGAGTGGTTGACGGGTGATATTGTTTGCAGACAGTCTCTGATACAGCACTGGTATCCGTAAAAGAAAGTATAATAGCAGGTAACTGTACAAGCTGGTAAACAAAGCAATGTGTACATGGTAATGGTAAATCTTGTTCAAGATAATGGGAGAGGAGAATAGGAGAAGGAATGCTAGACACAAAGAGATGAAGATGGACAGACACAGACAGACAGACAGACAGACGGAGACAGAAAGACACAGAGAAACGGAGACGGAAGAGAAAGAGAAAGAGAGACAGAGAGACAGACAGACAGACAGACGGAGAGAGAAAGACACAGAGAAAGGGAGACGAGGAGAGAGAGAGAGAGAGAGAGAGAGAGAGAGAGAGAGAGAAAGAGAGAGAGAGAGACGGACAGAGACAGAGAGAGACGAAGGGAGAGAGAGACGGAGACAGAGACAGAGAGACACAGAGAGAGAGGGACAGAGACAGTGAGACAGAGAGAGAGAGAGACAGAGACAGAAAGACAGAGAGAGAGGGGGGGGGGGACGGAGACAGAGAGAGAATAGGAGAAGGAATGCTAGACACAAAGAGATGAAGATGGGACAGACAGACAAATGAAAGAGAATGAGATGGAAAGAGAGAACCAGGGACAGAGAAAATAACGATGAGAAAAGATTTTCTTCTTTTTATTTTCTTTTTTTTTTTTTTTTTCCCGCAGTGGTGAAATTTAGCGTTACTGGAACAAAGTGTTTCAATCTTACTTGTGTGAATTGAGGCTGTCTACATGTTTACAAAACAGCAAGTGTCAAATCATAAGGCAAAATACATGAATAAGCTCTCAGAAAGAAAACAGAGCCTAAGATGGACATCCACGGACAGAAAACAAAAGCATGAACACGTTTTTATTTTCTAACCTTGTGACATAAGCATGTCAATACTTTTTGTTTATTCAAGCGCCGTGTGTGGAGGATCTATACTAACACATGTACACTGTAATATTCACTAAGAATCTGTATTAATGCAAATAAACTATAAGAGCATACAAACATCAAAATAACATGAAATCGAAACATTAGTCGTATTGAGAAAGAGAGGGCTGGAAACAGAGAGAGAGAGAGAGAGAGAGAGAGAGAGAGAAGAGAGAGAGAGAGAGAGAGAGAGTGGGAGAAAAAGAGACAATGGCGATGACAGTGATTCTTTGATTTTCAATGTCACATGTTATTAAATTAACAGATGAACCCATTTTTCAAACTTGCCGTTGCTAATCTCCATATCTCCATAGAGACACGACACAGAGAGAGGGAGGGAGACAGACAGAGACAGACAGAAATAGAGACACAGAGAGAGGGAGACAGACAGACAGAGAACGACAGAAATAGAGACACAGAGAGAGGAGACAGACAGACAGAGAACGACAGAAATACACAGAGAGAGAGAGAAAGGCAGACAAAGAGAGACAGGACAGAAAGAGAGAGAGAGACAGACAGACAGACAGACAGAGACAGAGAGAGATGTAAGAGAGAGAGATTATATATATATATAGATAGATAGATAGATAGATAGATAGATAGATAGATAGATAGATAGATAGATAGATAGTAGATAGATAGATAGTAGATAGATAGATAGATAGATAGATAGATAGATAGATAGATAGATAGAAGATAGATAGATAGATAGATAGATAGAAATAGAGAGAGAGAGAGAGTTTGAGAGAACAAAATGTTAAAACATGTGGGAATCATCACCACTGACATCTTTGAACATTCTGTACTTAATATGAAAAGATAAATTAATGAAATTGACTGTTTGCCAAAAATCATATGTTTCGTGTAATAAAGAAAGAGTAAGAAACGGCCAAGAGGAATTCATGGCACTTGGACAATTCCATCTGCGCTCCATCCAAATCTGACAGATATTTTATCTGACACCACCAGAATGATAGAACACTAAGATGAAGCAGAGAACTGGTTAGCTTTTAATGTTAGAATTATAAGCCCAATGCTGTATAAAAATAAAATACGTTATTGTTGATCAGTTAAACAAAACCAACATTTGCCCCACATGCAAAACTTCTGTTTAAGCACACAGTGTTACATGCACACCGTATTAAGAATTATAAATATACAAAAATGAATTAGAACACGTATTTGATATAACAAGACAAGATAAAACAAGAAAGACAAGACAAGACAAGACAAGACAGGCCTACTGGATTTGTCACGCTCAAACAAAAGACAAAGAATAAATGAAAAAACAAAACAATACTCAATGAAGAAGTGATCAGCCTTCTACGCAAAGAACCTTCGCTTCGAAGAATCGGGATAAATCTTCCAGCCCAACACCAGCTTCAGCCTACAGTTACTTGCCCAGTGCAATCAAGAGGGTATGGATGGACGCTATCATCACGAAAATGCGATGGAGATGGACTGGGCACGGGCACATCATCTAAAGACAGCAGGATAACATCACCCGGACTGCCCTTTACTGGACACCAAAATCAAGACGTGAGAAAGGAAGACACACGAAAAAAAAGAAAAGAAAGAAAGAAAAGAAAAGAAAAGAAAAAACACCTGAAGACGAACAATAGAAGGAGAAGTCAAAGACCCCGAAAAACATCTTGCCCAGAATAGACAAAAGTGTTGAATCTTCGTTGCTGTCCTACAAAGGGAAGTAAGTAAGTAGATAACGGTGAAAACTTAAATGACACCAACCATTCACACCACATACGACAATGTGCATGTTGATACAGAACACAGCTTCGTCTCAGACTATCTACACATACACACACACACACACACACACACACACACACACACACACACACACACACACACACACCACACACACACACACACACACACACACACACACACACACACACAGACACACACACACACACACACACATACAAACACCCACTGCCCGCAGATAATGATACAATTCACTAACAGCTGTGATGGTTAGTCAGAATCTGAAACCACGGATATGAGTAGGTTAATTAGCACTTAACCTTTTGCACGCAGTACAGGGCATCATCTGCCATGAACAATGGAAAAGAATCGCTATCCAACAGAAGAAACTCATCATCATCATCATCATCATCATCATCAAGTGCCCTGTCTCATGGTGTTGGTGATCATGGCCCTCCATATGCATCTATTCCTTGTTGCCACAAGTACATCTTCCACCCTTTCTGTCTTCAGCCACTCTGCAAGTACGTCCAATATTTTTTCTCTGGGTCTACCTGGTGCTCTCTTTGCCCCAGCTTTCCTGTTGTGACCAGGTGCTCTAATTCCCCTTTCCTTATAAAATGGCTTATAGATGTTGCCTGTCTTTTCCTAATCTTCCTTATGAATGATCTTCTTAAGTCTGCCTCCATCAAGACTGTCTCGTTTGTTTTCTTTTGCTGTCCATGGAACTCTCAACATTCTTCTTAGAAAACACATCTCGGCTGCCTTAATCTTGTTCTGGCTTTCCTTGTTGATTGTCCACACCTCACAACCGTATAACATTATCGGTTCTATATAACATTCAAGAACTCTCTTCCTGGCGTTAATTGATAGGCATTTGTTGGTAAGAATGCTTTTCATCTTCTTGAATGCTGGTTTGGACAGACGGAAGCAGAACTCAGGACTTATTCCCATGCAGCGACTGCAAAGAAAATAAGATATGATAGATATGTGTTATGTTGAGAGTAGTCTGTGGTGTGGTGTGGTGCGTTATGGTGTGATGTGATGTGATGTGGTGTGGTGTGGTGTGTGGTGTGTGAGGTGTGGTGTGGTGTGGTGTGATGTGATGTGGTGTGGTGTGGTGTGGTATGGTGAGGTGTGGTGTAGTGTGGTGTGATGTGATGTGGTGCGGTGCGATGTGGGTGTGGTGTGGTGTGATATGGTGTGGTGTAGTGTTATGTGATTTGGTGTGGTGTGGTATAGTATGGTGCTGTGTGCAGTGGTGTGGTGTGGTGTAATACGATGTGGTGTGATGTGGTGTGATGTGGTGTGGTGTGGTGTGGTGTGGTGTAATATGGTAGATGTGATGCGATGCAATGTGACGTGGTGTGGAGTGGTATGGAATGGTGCGGTGTGGTGTGGTGTGATGTGGCATGGTGTGGTGTGGTCGTGTGATGTTGTGTGGTGGTGAGGTGTGGTGTGATGTGGTGTGGTGTGGTGTGATGTGGTGTGATGTGGTGTGGTGTGGTGTGGTGAGGTGTGGTGTGGTGTGGTGTGGTGATGTGTGGTGTGGTGATGTGTGGTGTGGTGTGGTGAGGTGTGGTGTGGTGAGGTGTGGTGTGGTGAAGTGTGGTGTGGTGTGGTGAGGTGTGGTGTGATGTGGTGTGGTGTGGTGGTATGGTGTGGTGTGGTGTGGTGTGGTGCGGTGTGGTGTGGTGTGGTGCGGTGTGGTGTGATGTGCTGTGGTTTAGAGTGGTGAAGACGTGAGAAAGGGAGACCTCCACCCACCAACCCCCAAAAACTAAAACAAAAACATACAAACAACTGGAGACGAATAATAGAAGAAGTCAAAGTCCTTGAACAACACCTGGCTCAGAAGTTGACAAGAAACACCAAAGAATGTTGGACGGGACCCAGAGCAACAACGCCTCACCACTATCCGTACAAACCACCTCTACTCCCAGTTCCCGACAACACACGGCAGTCATTTCACCACCAAATGTATGTGTGACAGAACATCATATCTCCAGGACTTGGCCTGCCAAGTTACATGTCGACTGAACAGGAAGAGATGTTAGTTCGAGCAGCAATATCAATCTAACAGAAGCTCCTGCCTCCAGGACTTGGCCTACCGCGTTGAATATCTAATAATAATAATAATTACAATATTTATATAGCGCAAAATCTCGACAAAATCAAATCTAAGCGCTGAAACAGACACACACACACGCACACACGCACGCACGCACGCACGCACGCACACACACGCACACACACACACACACACACACACACACACACACTCACACACACACACGCATGGCTATAAATGGGGAGAAATAATAAAAGCAATAAAAGCAAGAATAAAACCAATGGAAAATTATAGAGCATATCATATACAATTATATATTTTATAAAGTGATTCCCCTCCGAGCGGAGACAGGCTGTAGAGGGGGGTTGAGTGAGGTTAGGATTTTATGCAGAGGAGAAAAGGTGAGTTTTTAGAGCGGACTTGAAGGAGACAAAAGTAGGTTGCTGACGGACTGAGAGAGGAAGTTTGTTCCAGGAGAGTGGACCAGAAACAGAGAAGGCTCGTGGACCATAGGTATTGAGCTTAGTGCGTGGAAAGCGAAAAGTCAGAGGATCGGAGGCAGAGCGGAGGGTACGTGAGGGAACATAGATCTCAAGTAGGCTTGACAGGTAATCGGGGGCTGCGTTATTGAGGCTTTTGTAGCACATGGTGTCTAGTTTGTACTGTATGCGCTTTGATACAGGGAGCCAGTGAAGTTGTGCCAAGATTATCTGTAGAAAACGGAACTCTTAATCTAAGAGATGTGGGTTTGAGCACCAATCTAACGTGACAGAACCTCTTACCTCTAGGACTAAGCCTACCACGTTACATGTCGGTTGAACATGGGAGTCTTGATCCCGTCGGCGACGATTTTTAAAGATAAAATACACACATATACGTGTCAGTTACACTTAACCAAGATTATTCCAGTGGTAGGCTGATAAAATACCAATATAAAATATAGACTAGGTAAAACATAGTCTAGGTAGGACCACAGGACCCGGCCAGCTCGTGGGTTTATGTGCGGGCTTAAGGCTTGTGCCACGGTCACCATACACGTGGCACCTGTGATGTTAGTACATATGGA
>JAPXFY010000024.1:22749416-22754416 GCA_030674185.1 Monoplex corrugatus
CTTGAGAGTCACGTAGGAATTATCTCCCATGTTGTGAAACTTCTCAAATCTAACATAGTTGGTTGGTTGATATTATAAAATTTCTCCCTGCTTCCCTCTTATTTCTTTGATGACAATGTTAGATTTGAGAAGTTTCACAACATGGGAGATAATTCCTACGTGACTCTCAAGAGTTATGTCCTTTGGTTGATATTATAAAAATTCTCCCTGCTTCCCTCTTAATTCTTTGATACCGCGGTAGTTGTATCAGTGTTGAAAATCTCTTTTCTTGGGAGGAGTGACGACTTTAGACGTGGTTCATTGCGTGGGACACTGGACTGGGTATCAGCATGTCATCATCACCATCATGTGCTATGCCGCATGGCGTTGGCAGTCATGGCCTCCATACGAATCTATCCCTTGTCGCTGCAAGTACATCTCCCACCCTCTCTGTCTTCAGCCACCCTACAAATCCGTCCAATATTTTCTCCCTGGGTCTACCTGGTGTTCTCTTTCCCTCCAGCTTTCCTGTTGTGACCAGGTGTTCTAATTCCTCTTTCCTCGGAAAAATGTCCTATGAATGTTGCTTGTCTTTTAACTAATTTTCTTTATCAATAATCTTCTTGTGTATGCCTTCTTCAAGACTGTCTCGTTTGTTTTCTTTGCTAACCATGGAACTCTGAACATTTTTCTTAGAAACCACGCTTCAGTTGATTGTCCTGTCACTTATTAAGTACTGACCGGGTGGCACTATGTAACCGTTCATGTATGTGTATGTATATGAACACAAGTATATGCGTATGCATGTTTAGGATCTGTTGCTCTGTTTTCATTTGTGCACTGTGTGAGTGTATTCTGATCGGTGTGTGTGGTATGTATGTGTGTGTGTGTGCGTGGTGTGTGTGTGTGTGTGTGTGTGTGTGAGTGTCTGTCTGTGTCTCTGTGTGTGGTATGTGTGTGTGTGTGTGTGGTATGTGTGTGTGCGTGCATGTGTGTGTGTGTGTGTATGTGTGTGTGTGCGTGCATGTGTGTATCTGTGTGTGTGTGGGGTGTGTGTGTATGTGTGCGTGCGCGTGTGTGTGTGTGTGTGCATGCGTGCGTGTATATGTGTGCGTGCGCGCGCGTGTGTGTGTGTGTGTGAGTGTGATATCAGTGCTTCCGTGTGTATTACATTCCGTGTCTAATCCATGAACATTTACCTTTTTATACAAATACAAACACATTGGGAGAAAACCCCCAATGAATCAATAACATAAGCCGTAAACAAATCAAACAACAGCACGCGTTGTCTCTTCAGAGACACGAAGAGGAGACAAAAACAACGAAGAGAGAGAGAGAGAGGGTGGAGAGAGAGAGAGAAAGAGAGAGAGTGAGAAAGAGAGAGACAGACAGACAGACAGACAAACAGACAGAGACAGACAGACAGACAGGCAGACACAGACGGACCGACGGATAGACAAGCAGACAGACCAAGAATCAAAGAAGTGAGAAAAAAGAGAGTAAGAGAAAGACAGTATTTATAGATAGAGAGAGAGATAGAAAAATAGACAGAGACACTGAGACAGACAGACGGACAGCAAGACAGAGACACATAGAGAGAAAAATCTCAGAGAGGAGAGAGAGAGTAAGAGAGAGACAGACAGACAGACAGATAGAAAGAGACAGAAAGAGACAGAGAAATACACAGAGAGACAGACAGGCAGACAGGCAGGTAGACACAAACAGATAAAAAGAGAGAGAAACAGACAGACAGACAGGCAGACGGCAGACAGAGAAAGACAGACAGACATAGAGACAAACCTAGACAAACAGGCAGATACAGGAGAACTTGAACTTTAAAAAAAGGAAACTTTTTTATGACCAAGAATAGTAGCATGGGGCCACTTTAAACCTCTCTTACAGCCAAGTCAATGATCCACTGGAACTGTTTTACAGATGGCCCGCAGACAGCCACAGAGACGTAGCGGGTCGATCTGACACTGCCTGACCTTTAAAGTAACGAAGCAAAAAAAAAACCCACACACACACACACACAACCACCACTACTCAAATAAAAAAAAGAAAAAAGACAACAACAAAAACTTTCAATAAAAAAATAAGAACAGATTTTTGCAAAAACATGAGACGGTGAGGTGGGGGAAGAAAGACCTTTGGATTTTCCATCAACCTGTATCGAACGGTAAACTTAAGTCACTCTTATTTGACCAAAGACAAAAAATAAATAAATAAATAAAAAGAGAAAAACAGAAGAAGAAAAACAGAAAGACAGACAAAAAATGCACCGACCTGCATCTAAACCCTTACCTGTATTTTCTTTTCTAACTTAACCCTTTGACTCCCGCACCATGTCCACCACCATCCTGCTGCATTGCCAACTACACTAGTAAAGCAAACACTTAACCCCTTGACTCCTTCACCCTATCCATCAGTTTCCTGCAAGAAGCTGGTGGATAGGTTGAAGGAGTCAAAGGGTTATGTTTTTGCAATTGGTGGACAGGGTGCGGGAGTCAAAGGGTTAAAGAGCCAAATGCGAAGTTGCCCAAGAAATGCCAGTCATCCCAATGTCTACACATGGAATCTCTGTAAACAACGCCAACTCTTATAAGAGACAGCGACCATCAAGGTTATCTTGTTGGATGATGTTTGACGCTGAGGCCCACTCATGGACATGGACAGACGCTTCTGAAAAGAAAAGAAAAGAAAAAAGAAAAGAAATTGACTGTCCTGCCAGGGATTGCCTTGCTAGGTATAGTAAGTGCAGGGGCGTTGTTACAGCCCCAAGCGAGAGGAAAGTAAGGCTGTCTTCCTCGCAATGGTACGAAGAGAGAGAGAAAGAGAGAGAGACAATGACAATGACAATGACAATGACAATGACAATGATGCTTTATTTTTCAACGGTAAAAGCTATTGGCTAGAAGCCATTTTTCAAACTTGCCGTTGCTACTCTATACACATGACATTTGTTTACAGTAACAAGTACAGCTTAAGGAAAATACATGTTGAATACTAAAATTAAGATAACATTACAATGAAATCAAGAAACGTACACAGTCAGCACTTAGAGATAGATAGATAGATAGATATATAGATAGACAGATAGATAGATAGATAGAGAGAGAGAGGTAGATAGTATAGATAGATAGATAGACAGATGAGCAGGTAGATAAGTAAATAAAGAAAGAAAGATAATGTTGATAGTGATAATAATAAAAAATAAGTCGAAGAAGAGGAAGAAGAAGAAGGAAGAGGAGGAGGAGGAGGAGGAGAGGAAAATACAGTAAACAAAATAGTAATAAGATAAAACAAGATAAAATGAAATAGAGGGAGAAGAAACATTACATGTGAAAAAATTATAGAAGATAAATCAAGCATCAAATAGACTAATGTTCTTACAATAAAATCAAAGAAGATGAAATCAATTTTCTGATTACACACAAAAAATATTAACACTGCTAAAAAACCCAATACCACTACTACACTACTACTACTACTACTACTACTACTACTACTACTACTTACTACTACTACTACTACTACTAAACCCAAGATAATAAATGGAGGTAGAAAAAAGAGCAGTTCAGAAGGATGATTAGAGGGAGAAAAAAAAAAAAGGGGGGGGGGAGTAGCAAACATTAGGTCAATTGAAGGCATAAACACATAAAATTCTGTAGGAGACAGAAAATCAACAGATGATATGAAGTCAAATAGACAAATGTATAGATAAATAAATAAAGTAAATTTTACTTTCGACAATAGGAAATTACAGTAATGATAAACGCATATATATATATATATAATAGAAATATCATACATGTGTAAACAAATCAATAATTCATGTAATAAGACATAAATAAATCAAGAATAGTAACCATAATCAAGCGCCGTTATTCTTGATAGGAGAAGAGAGATACAAGCATGATATGGATAACAGTTGGAGAAAAGTGACAAATACAGACAGCAGATAAGAGCCAACCAAACAAACAGACAAAATGGCTAACAGATAAGATGGGCAAGCAAGCAAAGAGAGAGATGCAGAAAGACAGACAGACAGGCAGAGAGGCAGGCATACGGACAAACAGAAAGACAGACAGAAAAACAGACAAACCTAGGCAGACAAACAAAGCCGATACAGGAAAACTTGAAACTTAAAAAACAAAACTTTTTTATGACCAAGGATAGTAGCAAGGGGCCCCGTTAAAGCTGTCTTCAGCCAAGTCAATGATCCACTGGAACTGTTTTACAGATGGCCTGCAGACAGCCACAGAGACGTAGCGGGTCGATCTGACACTACCTGACCTTTAAAGTAATGAAGCAAAAACAACAGAAAAAGAAAAAACACAACCACCATTACTCAAAACAAAAAAAAGAAAGAAAAAAGAACAAAAAGAAAAAAAAACTTTCAAAAAAAAAAAAAATGAAGGACAGACAGAAACGAAGAATGAAAGTAAGACAAGAAAAACTGAAGGGCAATTAAAACTTACTATAGATTCTTGGCTAAAGCATGAAATGCTGAGGTGGGAGCAGAAAGCCCCATTGGATTTTCCATCAACCTGTACCGAACTGTAAACTTAACTCACTCTTATTTGACGAAAGATAATTAAAGGAAAAATAGAGAGAAGAAAGCTCATTCGTACCTAAAAACAGAAGAAAACAGAAAGACACACAAAGAAAAGCACCAACCTGCATCTAAACCCTTACTAGTATTTTTTTCTAATTTAACCCTTTGACTCCCGCACCATGTCCACCACCATCCTGTTGCATTGCCAACTACACTAGTAAAGCAAAAACTTAACCCTTGACTCCTTCACCCTATCCACCAGTTTCCTGCAAGAAGCTGGTGGATTGGGTGAAGGAGTCAAAGGGTTATGTTTTTGCAATTGGTGGACAGGGTGCGGAAGTCAAAGGGTTAAAGAGCCAAATGTGAAGTTGCCCAAGAAATGCCAGTCATCCCAATGTCTACACATGGAATCTCTGTAAACAACGCCAACTCTTATAAGAGACAGTGACCATCAAGGTTATCT
>JAPXFY010000024.1:22759416-22771916 GCA_030674185.1 Monoplex corrugatus
CATTCATTTATTCATTCATTTATTCATTTTGGTCAGATCAGAATTTTCTTCCGTGAAATGTAGGGTGCTTTTCACCCTAAGAAATCACGTCCCATAGTGCAGTTCCACATTTTCTCTGTCTCCGTCCCTCTGTGTCCCTGTCTGTCTCTGTCTTTCTGTCTCTCTCTCTGTCCCTCTGTCTCTCTGTCTCTCTGTCTCCCTGTCTGTCTCTGTCTTTCTGTCTCTCTCTCTCTCTCTCTGTCTCTCTGTCACTGTCTGTCTCTCTGTCTCTCTCTGTCTCTCTGTCTCTGTTTCTGTCTGTCTCTGTCTCTCTCTGTCTCTCTCCGTCTCTGTCTCTTTTTTCCTTCTTTTTCTGTTTTGCTTTGTTTTTCTTTTCTTTTTCTTTTGCTCGTAAGCATGGATTTTGTTTGTTCATTTGTTTGTTTGCTCGCTCGTTGCTTGCTTGCTTGCTTGCTTGCTTGCTAGCTTGCTTGCTTCATTGTTTGCTTGCTTACTTGCTTGCTTGCTTGCTAGCTTGCTTGCTTGCTTGCTTGTTTGTTTGTTTGCTTGCTTACTTGCTTGCTTGCTTATGAAAGTGGTTTCTCCTAAGAAAAATGCTGCTAGGGTCAAGTCTGTGTTTGCCGTCAGATCTTTAACTTGCGCTAAGCATATAGTATGCACGGTTATCTCGGTTTATCGTCACAGCTGAAAGATTGTCACCCAGACCACCATATAAGGTCTGGTGGAAGGAGGAGAGAGGAAACTTGCAGTGCAGTGATGGTCAAGAAATTTGAGAAAAGCTGTCAATGACCCATCAAGTAAAGAGGATGAGACTCGAATGTGTGGTTCCAGTCTTCCCAGCGAGCCATAGGAGCTCTAGGTAGTATAGATAGACAGACAGACATATAGACAGACAGATAGATAGATAGATCGATAGATAGATAGATAGATACATAGATATATGGATAGATAGCTAGATAGATAGATCGATAGATAGATAGATAGATAGACATACAGACATACAGACATAGATAGATAGATAGATAGATAGATAGATAAATAGATATATGGATAGATAGATAGATAGATAGATAGGTAGATGGATGGATAGATGGATAGCTAGCTAGCTAGATACATTAGATAGATAGATAGATAGATAGACAGACAGATAGATAGATAGATAGATAGACAGATAGATAGATAGATAACAGACAGATAGATAAATAGACAGACAGACAGACAGGGATAGATAGATAGATAGATAGATGTATAGATAGATAGATAGATAGATATATAGATAGATAGATAGATAGATAGATAGATAAATAGATATATGGATAGATAGATAGATAGATAGGTAGATGGATGGATAGATGGATAGCTAGCTAGCTAGATACATTAGATAGATAGATAGATAGATAGATAGATAACAGACAGATAGATAAATAGACAGACAGACAGACAGGGATAGATAGATAGATAGATAGATGTATAGATAGATAGATAGATAGATAGATATATAGATAGATAGATAGATAGATAGATAGATAGATAGATAGATAGATAGATAGATAGATAGATAGATAGATAGATAGATAGATAGATAGATAGATAGTTTTATTGAT
Source organism: Monoplex corrugatus (assembly GCA_030674185.1). NCBI lineage: Eukaryota > Metazoa > Mollusca > Gastropoda > Littorinimorpha > Ranellidae > Monoplex > Monoplex corrugatus. The sequence goes on from JAPXFY010000024.1 coordinate 22,761,021, forward strand.
GAATTTCGAACCCTCGTCCTTCCAATCAGTAGTCCGATACGCCAACCTCTTTGCAATGTTGATAGCCCTGAATTTCTTGACAAGAGTGGTGTTCAAAGTTCTTAAAGGTCTTGTGCGTTTTACAGGTCAAAGGCCACTTGTTGGAGTTGCTTTGCCTGTTGTTTTGTTTTAGAACTGAATTGGGATTCCATGGCGTAATCGTGAACGTCCTAATATTTGTCGATCATCTTGGCATTGAGAAAATGAACGCGAGAAATCAAATCTAATCAAACATTAAATTTTTTAAAAATTGTCTCAGACTTTGTGGCGCTGCTTTCCGCGGTGATCTCAGTTTTATGTGTCCCCCTGCCATATTCGTGCCTGGGATAAAATTCAGCACGGAAAAGTCTTCACGTGAATTTTTTTTTTCCCACAAGACTTGCCTTTGCCTTAACGTAATGGTTGTCTTTTGCGTTTCTGTGGAATCGTTTATTATACACACTGCAGGTCCGTGACCAAACTATTATTTTCCTCAACAAGAGTTTGTTCACGAGGGATTAATCAAGCTCAGGCAATTCCATATGAGCTCTTCCCCAGTCTGCCAGTAATTATTTCTAGCGGACTCTCAGAGTCTGCACAAACCTCTACGTGCTGGTAAAGGTCTTGGAAATGGGGGAGTGGGGGAAAAGCGACCAATTAAAACACTAAGGTGACATCACTAGAATGATGGAAACATTCAGACAGGCAGCAAACATGCCAGATTTTAATGTCGCGGGTTGGGATTGAACTCAACCTATGAAACCTTGGGTCTACGGCTCTGTCATAAGAGCCAACCAGCCCCCATCAGCATCAATATATTTCTGTTAATTACTGTAGTTGGGTACTTAAGTTTTGTTTTGTTTTGATTTGTTTTGATTTGTTTTGTTTTGTTTTGTTTTGTTTTGTTTCGTTCTGTTTTGTTTTGGTTTTGTTTTGTTTGGTTTGGTTCGGTTTGTTTTGATTTGTTTTGTTTTGTTCTGTTCTGTTCTGTTCTGTTCTGGTCTGGTCTGGTCTGGTCTGGTCTGGTCTGGTCTGGTCTGTTCTGTTCTGTTCTGTTCTGTGCTGTTCTGGTCTTGTCTGTTCTGTTGTTGCTGTTGTTCTGTTCTGTTCTGTTCTGTCTGTTCTGTTCTTGTCTGTTCTGTTCTGTGTCTGTTCTGTTGTTCTGTTTCTGTTCTGTCTGTGTCTGTTTGTCTGTTCTGTCTGTCTGTTCTGTTCTGTTCTGTCTGTCTGTTCTGGTCTGGTCTGTTCTGTTCTGTCTGTTCTGGTCTGTTCTGTTCTGTCTGTCTGTTGTTCTGGTCTGTCTGTTCTGTCTGTCTTGTCTGTTTCTGTTCTGTCTGTTCTGTTCTGTCTGTCTGTTCTGTTCTGTGTCTGTTCTGTTCTGTTCTGTTCTGTCTGTCTGTTCTTTCTGTCTGTTCTGTCTGTCTGTTCTGTTCTTGAATTTGTTTTCTTTCTTCAACAAAATACACTTTCGTATGCACAGGTAAAGGCATAATTCACACGCACACATAACAGGCGCAACCACAAACCAGTCCATATGGCTCAATGGTTTAGTAACGGCAAATGACCAGCGACTGGAAGGTTGTGTGTTCGAATCTCATCAGTTTTGTCATAATAACTGCAGGATTTTTTTTTTTTTTTTTTTTTTTTTGGGGGGGGGGGGGGTCCCAACCCGGCTTCTATTCAGAGTTGATCGTGCTATGGGTTCACTAGGAAAACTGGAACCACACGAATGAATCTCATTTCTTTTCACGGATGCTTCGTTGAGGGTTTCGCTCATATGTCCTGACCAACACCGTAGGTGTCTGTATCTCTCGGACCTGGTTATGACATGAGGATGTATTATGAAAGTAAGAGTAGAGTACAGCCCTGTCTGGCAGTCTCAATCCAGAATGGAACTCCATAGCTTCTATGGACCTATGAAACACAAAGTTGACAGACTTACCTGGTTGGATCAAGAAAAATTATTTGAGCAATAACTTATAACGAGGGGCGAAAACAGATCGAAATTAATGTTATGTTTTGTTACGGGCTCTTGCGAGACTGTACAAATGACAGATTGATACAAACGGAAATTTTTTTTTTTAAAAAGCCTATACATTAGGAGGGTCTTCATTTGTTACTGGTTGTTGCGAGATTGCAGACATAACAGATTGATACAATGGAAAATAATAATATATATATATATATATATATATATATTCATATGTGTGTGTGTATTATATATATATATATATATACATTAGAAGGGTCTTCATGACCTTAACCAACGCACCAACTCATAGGACTTACGTGCAGGCTTAAATCTTATGCCATAATCATTTCGGACCTTCTCCAACACATGACCTCAAGGGGGAGTTAATGCATATGGAAAATATTTCGAAGCACGGAAACTGAAAACTGAAACTGAAACTGAAACTGAAACTGAAACTGCGGGCTGGAACTGAACTCCAGACATCAGATAGATCTTGAACTCAAATAAGCTCAGTCAACAGAACCACCGGGGGCCCTCTAAGATGCACAAGAGTTCCAGTGAGTGTTGGATGAATCAGAACAAGATGGCACTTAGACATCGTGGACGTGATTTCCACACTGTGCAGGGTCTTTTCTGAAGCGTAGTGTTTTTGTTTTTTTTTATTAAGGACGCTTGATAGGGACATATCCTTGTGGATTCATAGCGCTAGCTAGCTAAAAGTTTGACGGGGAGAAGGAAGACTCACGGAATACGGGGACGTGATTAAGATCTGATTAAGAGCCAAAAGAATTAAGACGTGGTGGGAATTCCAAATGAAGTTCCGTGTAAGCTGGCAGAGAAAATATGAATAGAACGAACCAAGAACTTCTTTCGATATGTCTATGGGAGAGAGAGAGAGAGGAGAGAGAGAGAGAGAGAGAGAGAGAGAGAGAGAGAGAGAGAGAGAGAGGGAGAGGAAGAGAGAGAGAGAGAGAGAGAGTGAGAGGGTAAGAGAGATAGAAGGAGAGAGAGCGAGAGGTGAGAGGGTAAGAGAGATAGAAGGAGAGAGAGCGAGTGAGTGAGAGGGTAAGAGAGATAGATGGAGAGAGAGACAGAGAGAGACAGAGAGAGACAGAGACACCAGAGACAGAGACGCAGAGAGACACACACACAGAGAGCTAGACAGACAGAGAGATATACAGACAGACAGACAGACAGACAGAGAAAAAAGATTTTTTCGAGAGCAGTTGCATAATCACGTCAATACATTTTCACAGCCAGTCCTCGGAAAAGAGAGAGAGAGAGAGAGAGAGAGAGAGAGAGAGAGAGAGAGAGAGAGAGAGAGAGAGAGAGAGAGAGAGAGAGGAGAGAGAGATCTTGAATCGATATGAATTAACTTGTTTTTAACAAGAGTGAAATTAAACATGTCGATTTAAATTAACTTCTTTCCTTAACAAGAGTGAAATTAAATGTCGGGGGGCGATGTGGAAAGTGGGAAAATGATTAAAAAAAAAAAAAATCCTTAAAACACGGCAATCAACCATACCATTTTTTTCCTGTTCTGACAAGTTCACATCTCTGCCTAACTGAGAAGCTGCAAATATTCAAAATGATTCTGTAATGGAATATTTATAAGGCGTACAAGTTCGCACTAAAAAAAATTATCATTTCTTGTTATTCTTCCATTCCTTTTCATTACTAGCACCTCAATCTTGTGTTCAAACATGTTCAAGATTTTTGGTCTTTTGTGCGAGTGCCTTTTCCTTATTTACACAAGCGCATGCACACACACACGCATACTCGCGCGCGCACATGCACACACACACACATACACACACATACGCACACACACATACGCACATACACATGCACACACACACACACACGAACGGACATATGCGGCATAACACAATCACACACACACAACACACACACACACACACACAACAGACATACACACTACTCACACACTACAACACACACACACAACACACACACACAAAGACACACGACGCACAACACACACACACCACACACACACAAAACACACACACACAGAACACACACACACACACACAAACACACACACACACACACACACAGAAACACACACACACATACACACACACACACAAACACACAAACTACACAAACACACACACACACACACACACACACACACACACACACACACACACAAACACAACACACACACACACGTTTGTATCTCGTCCGCGTGGCGTCTGAAAATGAGAGGCGACTGTCTGGTCTGTGGTGAGGTATTGTTCCTCTGGGTCCTGTCCAGCACCCTCGGGTATTTCTTGTTAACCTTGGCCTGCAGTTTGGCAGCTGGCTTCAGGGAGGCAGTCAGGCTTGGTGACTGCAGGGAAAGTCCGATGGCAGCTCGGAAAGACGGCAATCTCGGGATCCCCCTAGAGACATGTCAGACCTACCTGAATAGCAAAATGGGCTGTGTCTGGACCATCATGTCGCCCGCTTTTGCAATCAGATGAATACCCTCTGTTTCTGTCTTGGTCCGATAGCTTGTCTGACTCAGGCTACTGCGCGCTATGTGGCTACGGCGCGCTCTTTTTCACCCCGTCCCCTCCCCCCACCTTGCCATTTAGTTAGCCCTGATATGGCTCTGCTCAGTCGGCTGGGCTTTAAACAACAATAATATGATGATAATGATAACAATGATGATGACGATAGTAATGATAATGATAATGATAATAATTATAATAGTAATAATAATAATAATAATAATGATAATAACAACAACAATAATGATAATAATAGTAATAATATAAATGATAATAATAATAATGATAATAATAATAATGCCATTTAGTTTATAAACTAGGTAAATGATTACCAAGTCAGAGTGGGTCATGCATTTCTTCAGAATGTGCTGGACCAACTGACATATAAAAGTCAAGATTTCATTGTAATGATTACAACTTCTTTCACATTGTATGTGTTATGGTTCAACTTTTGTATATATATATATGTTTATATTATATGTGTAGTGTAGGAAGGACTAGCAGTCCGACAGGTCCAATGGGATCGAATGCTACTATCCTTGGGTAACAAAGTGTTTGAAGTCTCCATTTGGATTTTTTTTTTGGGGGGGGGGGGGGGAAGGAGGCAGGAACTACATGTACAAACGTATCATAAGACTGGAAGTCTGGAACTCAAGCATTCGAGCATTCAGTCCTGGAGAAATCTCAAGTTCTCAGAAGATTATCCGAAACGGAGTTCAGATCTATCTGTACTCTCTTTTTTTTACTTCAATTATGATTATTCCGTTCAAACTTTGTCAAGTCATATTTGACCGGAGAATTATTGTCTGCATCACTTGTTCTTGTTTTACACTGCCATTCGTTGTTCGACGAAACAACCTTGAAAGTCTTAATGCTGTTGTTGTTTTTTCCACTAATTTTTGTGTATTTTACTCTTGTTCGACGAATGTCAGGGAAGTCTTTCTGGTATTGTTGTTGTTGTTGTTGTTGTTGTTTTTGCTTAGTTTTGTGTATTTGTTTCTTTGTTGTTTTTGTATCATTTCATAGAGGCCGGTTTGCCGAAATTTTCCACCTAAGGCAAAATCCTATATTCTCGTTCTATTTTTAAACGTTTCAGGTTTATAGTTGCTTGAACGCAGACAATCACATAAATTTCGAAATCTGTAATGTCTGACCAAGAGACATAACTGCGCTTACTGTTCCGTCCATATGAAGACTGAATTCCAAAAACCCCGTTTTACTGTTGTTCAATACTAACTCTTATTCCTGAGTGGTTTATCACTTGTATTTTTTAACTGGCAATTAGCAAACAACACGATGTGACCATTTCGGTGACTTTTTCAAAGCAGTACTGACGGAGTGGGACTGGAAAATGTGAAATGTGAAGATTTTAGGATGCAGATAACTGATTGAAAGTTTATCAGCTATACTAAAAGTTCGCACTTCCTTTCAAAGACGGAAACAGCCGTCTTTGACAAGCCCATGGTACTGCCCATTACTACACACTTTACCTACTCAGGAACACAGTCAGCAGTTCTGTAGACCAGACTACTACTGTCAGTACGAGTGCCACGTGCCTGAGACTTTCAGCTGAACTGAAAATTGTAAAGGCAACAAAATTTGTGCTCTACAAACCCTCAGTATTGTGTCCATATGCCGGGACAAGAAAAGACAGTTCGGGACGTGTGATGACTGTATGCATTGTGAGTTGTCTGCTCTGTACAAAAGGGGTTCCGTTCAGACTTCACTTCCAGCAAAATGTGGCAGTAACTCGATGCACATCGCATTATCCACGGTGCCAAAAAGACCATCCTATCATCCACTGTGACAAAAAAAAATCAACACATTATCCACTGCGCCAAAAATACCATGTATCGTCAATTGTGCCAAAAAGACCGTCACACTATCCACTGTGCCAAAAACACTATCATCATCCATTGTGCCACAAAAACCATCAGGTCATTCATTGTGCCACATACACCATCAGGTCATCCATTGTGCCAAAAAGACCATCACACCATCCTCCATGCAAAAAATCCATTCGTCATCCATTGTGCCACAAAAACCATCAAGTCATCCATTGTGTCAAAAAAGACCATGAGGTCATCCATTGTGCCACAAAGACCATCACACCATTCTCCATACCAAAAATTCATTCATCATCCATTGTGCTACAAAGACCATCACACCATTCTCCATGCCAAACATTCATTCATCATCCATTGCGCTACAAAGGGCATCATCATCCATTGTGCCAAAAAGACCACCAGGTCATCCATTGTGCCACAAAGACACATCTCACCATCCACCTTGCCAAAAATCTACTCATCATCTATTGTGCCACAAAGGCTCCATCACACCATCCTCCATGCCAAAAATCCATTCATCATCCACAGTGCGACAAAGACCATCACACCATTCACTGTGCCAAGAAGACCATCACATCATCCATTGAGCCAAAAAGACCATCACATCATCCATTGTGCAAAAAAAAAAACATCACACCATCTCCATGCCAAAAATCCATTCATCATCCCTTGTGCCACAAACACCATCACATCATCCATTGTGCCAAAAAGACCATCAGGTCATCCACAGTGCAACAAAGATCATCACACCATTCACTGAGCCAAAAAGACTGTCATGTCATCCACAGAGCCGAACAGATCCTCATATCATTCAGTATGCCAAAAGACCTCAGTCTATTAACACTCGCTGCATACGAAGGACGATATATGAAAAAGAAAAAGAAAAGGTTAAAGGTTGCCTTCATGAATTCACCTTCTACTTACGAGAAAACACCAATACTGTCGTCTATAGACCAAAACTACATACGTGAAACTAATGTCTACTTAAACCATCTGATTATCGTGAAGAGGACGACCTCTGCCGATGCTGGTTCCTTCCACAACCTACCACACACCATCAGGCCTCTCTCTGTCAGAGTACTGAGTGTTGTCCCCTTTTTCCTTAACTTCCCTCTCACACTTCTGCCATAATTGCCATGTCGACCACTGTCAGTCATAGTCACTGCTAACCACTACTACATACCCCATCACCAATATCAGAACCTCCATCACCTTTACCAGCACAATCGTTACACTCTTTAGTAGAAGTTTCAAGCACCATAACAAATCACAACCGCCATCATCATCACCACTACTGTCACCACTACCACACCACCACCACCACCATTACCACTACCACACAACCACCATCATCACTATAATAATAATAATAATAATAATTACAATATTTATATAGCGCAAAATCTTGATAAAATCAAATCTAAGCGCTGAAGCAGACACACACGCACGCACGCACGCACGCACGCACGCACGCACACGCACGCACGCGCACACAACACACACACACACACACACACACGCATGGCTATAAATGGGGAGAAAGAATAAAAGCAATAAAAGCAAGAATAAAAGCAATGGAAAATTATAGAGAGCATAGCATATACAATTATATATTATAACCATGTGATTCCCCTCCGAGCGGAGACAGGCTGCAGAGGGGGGGGGGGGGTGGGGGGGGTTGAGTGAGGTTAGGATTTTATGCGGAGGAGAAAAGGTGAGTTTTGAGAGCGGACTTGAAGGAGACAAAAGTAGGTTGCTGACGGACTGAGAGAGGAAGTTTGTTCCAGGAGAGTGGACCAGAAACAGAGAAGGCTCGTGGACCATAGGTATTGAGCTTAGTGCGTGGAAAGCGAAAAGTCAGAGGATCGGAGGCAGAGCGGAGGGTACGTGAGGGAACATAGATCTCAAGTAGGCTTGACAGGTAATCGGGGGCTGCGTTATTGAGGCTTTTGTAGCACATGGTGTGTAGTTTGTACTGTATGCGCTTTGATACAGGGAGCCAGTGAAGTTGTGCCAGGAGAGGAGATATGTGGTCACCACTACCACCATTACCACTACCACACCACCACCATCACTACTATCACACCACCATCCCATCACCACTACCACCATTACCAATACCACACAACCACCATCACTACTACCACACCATCACCATCACCACTACCACACCACCATCACCACTACCACACCACCATCACCATCACCACTACCACCATTACCACTACCACACAACCACCATCACTACTACCACACCATCACCATCACCACTACCACACCACCATCACCACTACCACACCACCATCACCATCACCACAACCACCATCACCAATACCACACCACCATCACCATCACCACTACCACACCACCATCACCATCACCACTACCACCATCACTAATACAACACCACCACCATCACCACTACCACACCACCACCATCACCACTACTACACCACCATCACCATCACCACTACCACACCACCATCACCACTACCACACCACCATCACCATCACCACTACCACCATCACTAATACAACACCACCATCACCATCACCACTACCACACCACCATTACCATCACCACTACTACACCACCACCACCATCACCACTACTACACCACCATCACCATCACCACTACCACACCACCATCACCATCACCACTACCACCATCACTAATACAACACCACCATCACCATCACCACTACCACACCACCACCATCACCACTACCACACCACCACCACCATCACCACTACCACGCCACCATCACCATCACCACTACCACCATCACCAATACTACACCATCACCATCACCACTACCACACCACCATCACCACCACCATCACCACTACCACCATCACCAATACCACACTACCACCATCACCACTACCACACCATCATCGCCATCACCGTCACCACTACCACCATCACCAATACCACACCACACATCACCATCACCAATACCACACCACCATCACCATCACCACTACCACACCACCATTACCATCACCACTACCACACCGCCATCACCATCACCACTACCACCACCATCAATACCACACCATCACCATCATCACTACCACACCACCACCATCTCACTGCTTCCATCATCCTGCATGCTCAAGGAGTTTGTCAGAGATATAGTGGTAGATTTGGGTGGAGCGTATATGGAACTGTCCAAATCTTATGAGTCCCTCTTGAACTCCAAACTCCATATTCCAGATTCCACCACCATCACCGTCACTACTCTCTCCAAGTGTTTTTTTTTTTCTTTCTTTATGTTTTGTTCAGGAACAAGGAAAACACACACACACACACACACACACACACACACACACACACACACACACACACACACACGCACGCACGCACACACACACACACACACACACACACACACACACACACACCCACACACAAAACAGAACCAGAACGCGTATTTAATACAACCAGACAAGACAGACGCAAATTTTCGGCCAACTGGCCTTTGTCAAGCAAAACAAACAAAACACAAGCAACAAAGAATAAATACAAAACTGTGCAGAAAAAGACCAAAATGTTCCTGCTGCTTCTCCTAGTAAGAGAAAAAGACTGAGGTGAAATCATAATGAAATCATAACGAGTTTATCTTTTTCTCCTACAGACAAAGATGCAGAGAAGTTTTGGTCTATTTCTCCTAATTTTTGTATTTGTTGTTTGTTCTTATGTGGTCTTAGGTTTACGCTTAACAAAGGCCAGTTGGCCGAAAATTTGCGCCTGTCTTGTCTGGTAGTATTAAATACGTGTTCTGATTCTATTCTCGTGGGGTTTGTTTGTTGTTTGTTTGTTGTTGTTTGTTTGTTTTTTGTTGGTTTTTGTTGTTTGGCTTTGCGAACGCGGAGTCCCACTTGTTTTGGAATTTTTTTGTTCAGTGAAAGAGTAAGTGATGGAGATCCCCCCCCCCCGCGCCGGGGCTTTTTCAGTATAAACTATATTTCACCCTTCTGGAAATTCTGTGCTAGAAATTTCCTTTTTAGTGTCACTCTATTTCTTTCTTTCTTTCTCCTTTTGATTTCTGTCATTTCTTCCTTACTGGCTTGCTAGTCCAAACTGTATGTGTGCATAAGTCTTCGTACTTTTTCTTACGGATTAGTAATTGGGTACATGTGATGCATTTTTGGCTCTGGGAGGTGAGATATGCGGAAGAAAGTTTTAGGTAATTTAGGCCTGATTTTAATAGTTTTGGTGTCCTTAGGTATGCTTAAATTTGTATTCAGGTGTGTTTTTTTTAAATCCCTGTGCGATGAATTGGATCGGAGTGGTCAACGCCACAGGGCATCTCCTTAGATTATGTGGCGAATGCATTGATAGTTTGTAGTACTTAATTTTTTTTTTTATTTTGTTTTATTTTTTTGTTTTGTTGTTTTTTTTTTTTTTTAGGATCATTGCACTCAGGAGGTTACCTTTGTGCTCACTTTTTTTCGTCCTATTTTCGCGCACTTTAATGGCCACAAAAGTGCCGGAAGAGTTTATGCAATGCACCTATGATGGATGATGAG
>JAPXFY010000024.1:22786916-22806916 GCA_030674185.1 Monoplex corrugatus
TTTTGTTTGTTTGTTTGTTTGTTTTTGTACATAATCACATAATTTACTTTCATAGGCATAGAGAAACAAATGTCTACATTGTCTTAAAACGTACAGATCTGAAAGAATAAAAAGAAAAGATTTAGACAGGGAATGCATTTCAGTTGTTAAAAAAATTACATAAGCGTCATTTGTCAGTTATCATGGAAATAAAAAAACTTATTGATTTGTAAGGATAAACCACAATATTCACCTTACAGCTAACATTGTGTCTGTGTTTCATGATTTTTTTTATAAAGAAACAAGGCTGTCAGGCCATTCCAAATTTCTCACTTTTCATGGAAAAGTTATTACCAAAATAAATTCAGATTTTGTACTTTTGTATTTTGCATCAGAAGAAATATATTTTGACGCGCAGCGAGAACGAAGATATGATAAACTGTCCGGCCATGAAAACAAAATTTAAATATTGTCAGAATTTCTTGAGAAAATGTTTGTTTACACACGTTTTCCTCAAAATCTGTTGATTGTGGGCTTTTTTTGTGTGTGTGTGCGTGTGACCTTGACCTTGACACCTTGTTTTCAAAACTGAAAAATTTGTAATATTTCAGCTGTCTCCATTTTTGACCCAGTTTAGTATAGATCCATTTAAAACCCAGCCGAGAAAATGTTGCTAATATAATATATGTATGAAACAGACCCACAGACAGAAAGACAAACACACCAAGGTCGATGCGTTATATATCACTCAATATTTCGGCATGGAGAATCACAGCAAAATAAACGAAAAATCACAACGGAATTAATTAATACGAAGAAGCAAAAGCACGTACGTGTACAATTCTTTTATTATAATATATTCGAAATGTTCTACATATAACCATACCACTCTAAACAAATCAATACATTTTTACACATTTTAATTATTGATCTGTTTACTTTCCAAATATAGAAATCACACAGCACCAATAACAGTGAAGCATTTATTAGCACAACGGAATAACAACTGGAGGTTGTGGGTTCGAATTCCATCGGTCTTTTAAAATCAGTATGGGAATGTTCGGCCAAAGTCGACTGGTACACAAAGTTGAGTGTGCTATGGGTTCATTGCAAAGATAGGAACCACACAGCCAGTCTCATCCACTCCACTGAGGGTGTTGCTTATCATATTTTCGGACCAACGCTGCAGGTGTCTGTATCTCTCGGGCCTGATCAACGCCAGGATATTCATCACAAAACGAAGCGTACAGGACAGCCCTGTCACACAGTCTCAATCGAGGATGGAATATCATATCACAGCATCATGATTATCTCCCCATCTTCTAGAACTGTGAAAAAAAAAATCTCATATTTTGTGGCAAGGGAAATGTGGCAAAATATAATATGGGACAGCATAAAACAACAACAACAACACAACACAAACAACAATAAAACCTGTTAACTGACATGAAAGAAAACATCACTTAACTCGGAAAACTCAAAATCACGCTATAAAACTCAAACAATCACGCATTGAGAAAGTTGGTCAACAAAAAGAAGCCGGCTAGCTATTATACAGGGGGGTGCAAAAGTAGGTATACAGTAAGTATCACATCATTATTATAGTGCTTTAATTCCGCTCTCGATTAGAGGAGTGTGTGAATACCGACGGCATACAGTTTGAGTATCTGAGGGATTAAGGCTGTGCTTGTTATTACATGTATATGCAATATTCATTTGTTTGTATAATAAATGCAATGAGTATTGTACGTACTTTCTTTTTTCATAACTGTATACCTACTTTTGCACCCCCTGTATAATATGCAACATGCAACATCATGCAACACGCAACATGCAGCATCATGCAACACGCAACAAGCCAGTAGCAACAGAGTAGTAGTAAGTCACTGAACAACGAGACCCATCCTACTTTTACCGCCCAGGGCCTTCAGCCCAGTGATAGCAGTAACAACAGTCATCAGTTTAGGTTCACGTACAGTTAGCTAAAATCCATGGATTCTTATTATCATTGTCATTTTTGAGTAAAGCCCAGCCGACTGCGTAGAGTCATATCAGGGTTACAACCGTTTCAATACATGCGATACTTCAACAGGAAAAATAAAGAAAAGAAAATTAAGTCCACATGTCAATGCATTCGCGCACAGAATCTTAGGAGATGCCCCTGGCGTTGACCACTCCCTCCAATCTATCACACAGGGGACTAAAAAAAAAAAATTTAAAAAAAAAAATGTACCTGAATACAAATAGAAATTTAACTAAGGACACCAACACAATTTTTAAAAAAAAAAGGGCCTAAATTACCCAAAATTGCTTTCACATATCTATTTCCCAGGAGCCAAAAATGCACTTAATACATGTACTCAGTTTTCAATCCTAAGAGAAAGTACTTAAGACTTTATCGAACACATGCAGGTGAAATGGATCACCAAGGCAGAAAATGATAGGAAGAAACGACAGAAAGCAAAGGAACAAGGCAGAAACAAAGAAAGTGACAGTAAAGAGAAATTTCTAGCACAGAATTTCCACAAGGTGGGGGATACTATTTATACTGATAGAGCCCCCGGCATCCCCACGGGGAACAAATCGATGGTTGGACATCTTTCTGATTATCTGCGAGTGATGGATTTATACTGGTTATATTGCAACCCTACCTGCCTTGTGACAACGGTCAAAAAAATAAATGAATGGATAGACAAAAACATCAATAATGCTTTAGATCAAACAAAATATTATTAACAATTGAGAACAAAAATTCCAAGTTAGAAAAGAATAAACAAAAGAATCAATAATGATTTAGATCAAACAAAATATTAACAATTGGAAACAAAATTCCAAGTTAGAACGAATAGACAAAAGAATCAATAATGACTAAGATTAAACAAAATCAAGAACAATTGGAAACAAAATTCCAAGTTAGAACGAATAGACAAAAGAATCAATAATGACTAAGATTAAACAAAATCAAGAACAATTGGAAACAAAATGTTAAAAGTACAATGACACAAAAGTAACAAAATACGCCCGCGTGGCGCACACGCACACACACACACACACACACACATGCACGCGTGCGCACGCATACGTACGCCACACACACACACGCACAAACACACACATAACACACACACACAACACAAAACACACACACACACACACACACACACACACACACACATAAAGGGACACAACTCTAAACCAATCAAAATCCAAACAATAAGCTCAACCCTTGCTTTTTTTTTTCTTCTAAAACACAAATCTTTATTAAACACTATTCGTCTCAATTCAACAATAAGAAATAAGCGATATGAAAAATTGTTGGAGCTGCTTACTTGAAACAAAAACAAAATAAACAATATCAAACTTCACTAAAAAGAAAACAAATAAACAAACAAATAAATAAAAACAACCAAACAACCAAAGAAACAATATCAAAATATTCCAGATTCTGTCTGCCATGATTACGTCTATGCATTCGGAGTAAATCCCATGTATACTGAATACCACCAATGCCATAAATATGAAACACTCCAAACAATAAACTGCGAAAGAAAGACAGAAGGGGGAAAAAAGAGATAAATACATACAATTGCAGAAATATTGACGTGTTAAACCAGCAAACTTTCTTTTCATAGATTCGTGGAAACTGTGTCTGCCATATCCGTCGCAGCCCTCCTTTTCATAAAGATAGATCGAGACAAATATTGTTTTGTATTCATCAAATGAGTCAGTCAGCTAAGTATTTTTTGCAATACGACAAATGTTTGAAGATTAAACAACCTGCACTGTTCACTGTTTGAATACCTAAGTATTTCTTTCAATACAGTCGAGTCGGGTTTTTAAATGTTGGTTTTGTTTTGTTGTTTATTTATTTGGTTGGTTGGTTGGTTGGTTGGTTGGTTGGTTGTTTGGTTGTTTATTTGTTTATTTGTTTTTTGTTTGCCTCTTTCTTTCTTTTTTTCTTCCTTCCTTTCTTTCTTCCTTTCTTTATTTTTCTCTTTCTTTGTTTCTGTCAACATTCTTCCGTTCTTGTCCATACTCTAATATCAATGTCAGGCAGCCTGGCGTTCCTATGAAGCCTCTAATATTCCTGTCACCAACCTGTGTTTCTGTGTCAATACAATCATGCTTCTAGATCATTTTTACGGTCTCTGTTAACATTCTTATTGGAAGTCACTGCAGACATTATTCCTCTTAAAAAAAAAAGTCTAAGCAACAGGTATAATTATCACACAGGGGACCTCTGGGTCCCGTTGTTAGAACAATTACACGCCGTCTTGAGAAAAACAACAACAACAACAACACAAAACTTGAAATTGCAAACTTGAAATTAAACTAGATTCACAGCTTCAAGTTCAGTCCAATCCACCAAACATTAACCTGACCTCGTCCCTGTCCTACGCAATCCTGCAACCTGTCAACCATGCTCGCTCCAAGGCAAAAATTACCCTTCATTCCCTCACCCTATCCATCAGTTCTGTAAAAATTAACCCTTTCATTCCCTACACTATCCATCAGCTTCCTGGGAAAAAAAATTAACCCTTTCATTCCCTCACCCTACATCAGCTTCCTGTAAAAAATTAACCCTTTATTCCCTACACCCTTACCACCGCTTCTGTAAAAAATGACCCTTTCATTCCCTCACCCTATCACCAGCTTCTACATCGAGAAGCTGCTGGATTGGGTGAGGGAAGGAAGGGGTTAAGTTTTTTGCTGTCTGTACTTAGGTGCGGAATCAAAGCTGAGGAATGGCTTTTCGCTGCCCATTTTTATTGTTCCGACATTATCCTGTTGTTGATGCCAGTTTAAATGTTCCAAGGTTCGTTTATGCTTCTGTCTACTACGTTTATGTTCATGTCAGCATCACTATGATTCTGTTAAAAGATCTTAATGTTCATGTCAACATCTCTATATTCTGTTTAAGATTTAATGTTCATGTCAACATCTCTATAATTCTGTGTTCAAGATCTTATTGTTCATGTCAACATCTCTATAATTTCTGTGTTAAATTCTTTATGTCTTATTCAACATCTCTTTGATTCTGTGTTAAGATCTTAATGTTCATGATCAGCATCTCTATGAATGCTGTTGTGATCTTAATGTTCATCGTCATTCTTGTTCATGCGTTAAATTTTCTATGTTTTATGTTCTGTGTTAGATCTTAATGTTCATGTCAACATCTCTATGATTCTGTGTTAAGATCTTAATGTTCATGTCAACATCTCTATGATTCTGTGTTAAGATCTTAATGTTCATGTCAACATCTCTATGATTCTGTGTTAAGATCTTAATGTTCATGTCAACATCTCTATGATTCTGTGTTAAGATCTTAATGTTCATGTCAACATCTCTATGATTCTGTGTTAAGATCTTAATGTTCATGTCAACATCTCTATGATTCTGTGTTAAGATCTTAATGTTCATGTCAACATCTCTATGATTCTGTGTTAAGATCTTAATGTTCATGTCAACATCTCTATGATTCTGTGTTAAGATCTTAATGTTCATGTCAACATCTCTATGATTCTGTGTTAAGATCTTAATGTTCATGTCAACATCTCTATATTCTGTGTTAAGATCTTAATGTTATGTCAACATCTCTATGATTCTGTGTTAAGATCTTAATGTTTCATGTCAACATCTCTATGATTCTGTGTTAAGATCTTAATGTTCATGTCAACATCTCTATGATTCTGTGTTAAGATCTTAATGTTCATGTCAACATCTCTATGATTCTGTGTTAAGATCTTAATGTTCATGTCAACATCTCTATGATTCTGTGTTAAGATCTTAATGTTTATGTCAACATCTCTATGATTCTGTGTAAAGATCTTAACGTTTATGTCAACATCTTATGCTTCTGTGTCCACGTCTGTATGTTATGTCCAAATCTTTATGTTCATGTCAAATCTTTATATGCTCTTTCTGCGTCCACATTTGTGTGTTATGTCAAAGTCTTTATGCTTCCGTGTCCACATTTGTGTGTTATGTCAACATCTTTATGATTCTGTGTCCAATCTTTATGTTTCTGTGTTTTAATATCATAACGTTCGTGTCAACATGTTTTATGTTTATATCGTCCATATCTGTATGTTCACGTCAAACTCTTTATGCTTTTTGAATCAATATTTTTTATGTGCATATCAACATCTTTATGAATCTGTGTTAACCTCTTAACGTTCATGTCAACATCTTTATACTTCTGTGTCCACATCTTTATGTTCATGTCAACATTTTTATGCTTTTGTGTCAACATCTTTATGTCCATGTCAACATTTTATGCTTTTGTGTCAACATGTTTATGTCCATATGACTTTTATGCTTCTATGTCAACATCTTTATTTCATGCCAGCATCATTGTGCTTAAACTGTTATATTTATGTTTATGTCAACATGTTTATGTTCCTGTGTCCATATATTTCTGTCACGTCAACGTCTTTGTTTTCTGTGACTACATCTTTGTGCCCATGTCAACATCTTATGCTTCTGTGTCCACATTTTATGTTCATGCCAACATCTTTATGCTTCTGTGTCCACATTTTATGTTCATGCCAACATCTTATGTTCTGTGTCCACATTTTATGTTCATGCCAACATCTTTATGCTTCTGTGTCCACATTTTATGTTCATGCCAACATCTTTATGCTTCTGTGTCCACATTTTATGTTCATGCCAACATCTTTATGATTCTGTGTCCACATTTATGTTCATGCCAACTCTTTATGTTCTGTGTCCACATTTTATGTTCACCAACACCTTTATGCTTCTGTGTCCACATTTTATGTTCACGTCAACACCTTTATGCTTCTGTGTCCACATTTTATGTTCACGTCAACACCTTTATGCTTCTGTGTCCACATTTTATGTTCATGCCAACATCCTTTATGCTTCTGTGTTCCACATCTTTATGTTCACGTCAACACCTTTATGCTTCTGTGTCCACATTTTATGTTCATGCCAACATCTTTATGCTTCTGTGTTCACATCTTTATGTTCACGTCAACACCTTTATGCTTCTGTGTCCACATTTTATGTTCATGCCAACATCTTTATGCTTCTGTGTCCACATCTTTATGTTCACGTCCACACTTTATGCTTCTGTGTCCACATTTATGTTCATCAACTCTTTATGCTTCTGTGTCCACATTTTATGTTCATGCCAACATTTACTTCTGTGTCCACATTTTATGTCATCAACATCTTTACGCTTCTGTGTCCACATTTTTATGTTCACGTCAACATCTTTACGCTTCTGTGTCCACATTTTATGTTCACGTCAACATCTTTACGCTTCTGTGTCCACATCTTTATGTTCACGTCAACATCTTTACACTTCTGTGTCCACATTTTTATGTTCACGTCAACACCTTTACACTTCTGTGTCCACATTTTTATGTTCATGTCAACATCTTTACGCTTCTGTGTCCACATTTTATGTTCACGTCAAAACCTTTATGCTTCTGTGTCCACATTTTTATGTTCATGTCAGCATCTTTATCTTTCTGTGTCCACATTTTATGTTCACGTCAAAACATTTATGCTTCTGTGTCCACATTTTATGTTCATGCCAACATCTTTATGCTTCTGTGTCCACATCTTAATGTTCATGCCAACATCTTTATGCTTCTGTGTCCACATCTTAATGTTCATGCCAACATCTTTATCCTTCTGTGTCCACATCTTAATGTTCATGCCAACATCTTTATGCTTCTGTGTCCACATCTTAATGTTCATGCCAACATCTTTATCCTTCTGTGTCCACATCTTAATGTTCATGCCAACATCTTTATGCTTCTGTGTCAACATCTTTATGTCCATGTCAACGTCTCTATGCTTCTGTATTAGTATCTTAACGTTTATGTCAACAGTTTTTTATGCTTTTGTGTCAGTCAGCATATTTATGCTCCTGTCATTATCTACACAATCACATCAACAACCTAATTCTTTTTTTTGTTTGTTTGTTTGTTTGTTTTTGCCAACACTACTACACATTGATAATCACAAACACATTCATTTTGAGCTCATACTTTCCTTTTTAAGTACTTAATGCCATCATGATAAGTCTATTTCTAACATAACATCATATTACCACGCGTAAGTCCAAGATGTGTATTGTGTGACGGTTAATCTACAGCAGCAAAAGTCGTTTTGTTTATATAAAGTAAAGCCCCGTTTGCAGTAAACAACATGTGTGACTGTTCAGGTGGCTTTGAATGTGTGAATCATATCAGGTTTACTAAGTTTAAAACCGCAGGTTGCAAGATCATAAGAGATTCCAGTATTCAAAACACACACACACATGCACACACACAGAGAGACACACACACGAACGCACGCACGCACGCACACACACGCTCGTGCACACACATACACACACACGCGCACACACACACACACAACACACACACACACATACACATACACACACACATGTGCTTGTGTGTGTGTGCGTGTGTGTGAGAGTGAGTGTGTGCTATATATATGTGTGTTGTGTGTGTGTATGTGTTATGTCTGTGTGTGTGTGTGGTGTGTGTGTGTGTGTGTGTGTGTGTGTGTGTGTGTGTGTGTGTGTATGTGTTGTGTGTGTGTGTGTGGGGTGAGAGTGTCATTTGTGCTGTGTGTGTGTGAGTGTGTGTATGTGTATGTTCGAGCATGTGTGTAGGTGTGTCTGTGTGCGTGCGTGTCTCAGTGATCACGCATACATTCGCGTGAAACTAACCCCTTCGTTGTCCCCACAAACTCTAAACTCAAAAGAAAACCAAAAAATTCAAAATAAAAAAATAAAAAGTGTACAAACAAAATGGTCCGAAATGACACTTCTTTTAAAATCAAAATATTTCACGTGTATTTTTGAGCAACACAAAACATTTCAATCAGTATCGTCAAATATTAATATCAGGCATCTGGAAAGAATGGTTCCAGCCAAAAACATCTGTGAACACATAAAAAAAGGATTGAATACTGTATGCTTTTGTTTTTGCTTTTCATCTTAAAGTAGAATGCCACAAAGACCAATATGCTTTTGTCATATATTGGGCTACACTTTGCTTGTCAAGAAACGGGATGGACTGGGTAGGGGGCCGCGGAGGGGGGGGGGGGCGGTAAGGGTGGGGGAAGGCGAGGGGGGATGGGGAGGAAGGTGGGGAGCTGGGGGGGTGGGGGAGTACGCAATGTATGGGAGGATGCATCTGATAAGTTGACCTGAGACAGGACATCCAGTAGACTGAAATTTTAGGCGCTAGACGCTATCGGTAAAAAATATATAATTTGTATATACATAAAAAATAAAGAAATGAGAATAATACAATAATAATAATAATGATAATAATGATAATGATAAAAAGCAATAATGATAAAGATAATTTTAAAAAAATAACAATGATGATGATGATGATGATGGTGGATGGTGGTGGTGGTGGTGGTGATGTGATGATGGTGGTGATGTGGTGGATGAATAATAATAATAATAGTATAACAGTAGTACATAACATAACAAAATGATAATGGTAGTAATAGCATAATAATAGCAATGACAATAATAATGACAACAACAACAATAATAATGGTCGCAATAATGGCGACAACAACAACAACAATAGGAATGATGATGATGATGATGATGATGATGATGATGATGATGATGATGATGATGATGATGATGATGATGATGATGATGACGACGACGACGTGATGATGATGATGGTGATGATGATGATGATGATGATGATGATGATGATGATGATGATGATGATAATGATGGTGATGATGATATGATGGTGATGATGATGATGATGATGATGATGATGATGATGATAATATAATAATAATAATAAATAACTATAATAATAATAATAATAATAACAAACTGTGCATTCTTTAACAGCGTACAATAACCAGTAGTATCAAACCCAAATGCCCGTTAACCAAACGTAACAAAACAAATCAAAACACTGCTTCAATATAAACAAAACAGGCCACCATTACCACAGCAAGTGGACATCGATTGAGAATAATGCGTATGACAAAAAAAATGCTCTCAAAACAACCAGTAGCGTCATTTCTCATGGTAATCAAAAACGTAACAAAACTTACTCCTTTTAACAATTTTGTTTTAATATAATACTAGTTTTATTATTTATATATATATATATATATGTATGTATGAATATGTATGTATATATATATATTATATATATATATATATTACAATATATATATATACATATATGTGACCTCCCACCACGAAATCAGTCTTAACTAGCATTTTGGGCATTTTGAGATATACATATCACTGGAAAGTGTACATTTTTCTGATTATTTTGGTACTTGAATAAAGTTTGCACTCAAAAAAATGTAGAAGTTGTGTATGTTTAAAGTCATTGAGTTGTATGACGGACATTTTGAGAAAACGGCCTCTAAAGTTCTTGTGTGCTCTCCTACACATTTTCCTAATTTCTTTATTTGGTGGCTTTGACCCAGTTTGTTTCTAATTTTCGCTGTCATTATCTGAAAGGTACACCAAAGAGCTTTCCATCAGTATATTATATGTGCGGGTACTGTACAGGTTACGGTTCATAATAAGAGACAAAAATAGGTACTTCTGGTAGGAAACTGCGTTCTTTCTGCTGCGATCAGTGCATTAAAATACCATTTTAAATTGATTAATGATATTTTTTCATGAAAAAAAAATTTATGTGGGGGATAGATTATAATCTACAGAAATCAATTTTGAGAAAAAGTCAAAACACCCCAGATAGACCCTCAGTCACCTTTTCAGCTCCTAGTGCTGTTCAACTGACTGCGAGTTAAGACTGATTTCGTGGTGGGAGGTCACCATACATTGTATGTATAATATATATATATATATATATATATATATATAATATATATATATATATATATATATATATATATATATATTATATAATACATGGTAGTGCGCCAACTCACGAGTGCGTATCAAGTTGCACTGAGCATCATGAACACAAAGTAAACAGACTAATAGACACTAAGTGAATGAATACCGATAGACACAACTTAACAAAAGTTTACCTGTCTTTTCACTATTTTCAAAAATGTCTGCAAACAAGATATGACATTAAAAAATACATTGCTGCTGTCAATTATGAACTTGGTAAGTTTTCAATAATTGACTTTTCTATATAAAGACTTTATGGAATCTTGAAATGTTAAAAAAAAAACAGAGAGATAAGGAAATAGATGTACAGGGGGGGGGGGGTGCAAAAGTAGGTATACAGTAAGTATCACATCATTATTATAGTGCTTAATTCCGCTCTCGATTAGAGGAGTGTGTGAATACCGACGGCAAGCAGTTTGAGTATCTGAGGGATTAAGGCTGGGCTTGTTATTACATGTATATGCAATATTCGTTTGTTTGTATAATAAATGCAATGAGTATTGTACGTGTTTTCTTTTTTCATAACTGTATACAAAAGTTGGTGTGAGATCAGACGTGGATCAAGATATACTCTAGTTGGAAAATATGATAGGCTTCATATTTTTTTGTAATGTAAATTATCAACTCGTATTAGTCATTGTACAGTTTGATATTGCTGAGGGTGATCAGGGAAACATTCTGTGGAACGACTGTCTCAAATATATTATGTGAGATAACTGATGTGCTTGTCTTCATAAAATCGAAATAATGGAGTTTGCGATTGCATGTCAATATGTTTGTATATTGACAACAAAAAATAATAAAACAAACGCAAAAAACCCACCCCACCCTCCCCTCTGAAAAAAATAATAAAACAAACGTAAAAAAAACATATGTATAAAATGAATAAAAAAAAAAAGGTTTTAAAAATACAGCTAGACAAGTTAGTCTAGTCAGTTGTTTTTTTTTAGGTCCGATTCAGTCAGCTGTTTTGCCGCATAAAATACCATCACGACAACAGAAATGCTCCCCCCCCCTCCCCCCAACTCTCCTCTAAAAAAATAAAATAAACAAATAATAACAATATAACAAACGCAAAAAAAAAACCAAACACCCCACCTCTCCTCTAAAAAAAAATCCAATAAATAATAAAAACAAACGCAAAAACCCAAACACCCCACCTTCTCCTCTAAAAACAACAAAAAATAAAACAAACGTAAAAACCCAAACACCCAACCTTCTCCTCTAAAAACAACAAATAATAAAACAAACGCAAAAACCCAAAACCCCACCTTCTCCTCTAAAAACAACAAAAAATAAAACAAACGCAAAAACCCAAACACCCCACCCTCTCCTCCAAAAAACAACAAATAATAAAACAAACGCAAAAACCCAAACACCCCACCCTCTCCTCTAAAAACAACAAATAATAAAACAAACGCAAAAACCCAAACACCCCATCTCTCCTCTAAAAACAACAAATAATAAAACAAACGCAAAAACCCAAACACCCCACCTTCTCCTCTAAAAACAACAAATAATGAAACAAACGTAAAAACCCAAACACCCCACCCTCTCCTCTAAAAAACAACAAATAATAAAACAAACGCAAAAACCCAAACACCCCACCCTCTCCTCTAAAAACAACAAATAATAAAACAAACGCAAAAACCCAAACACCCCACCCTCTCCTCTAAAAACAACAAATAATAAAACAAACGCAAAAACCCAAACACCCCACCCTCTCCTCTAAAAACAACAAATAATAAAACAAACGCAAAAACCCAAACACCCCACCCTCTCCTCTGAAAACAACAAATAATAAAACAAACGCAAAAACCCAAACACCCCACCTTCTCCTCATGAAAACCAAACAATTTAAAATAAAACAAAACGCAAAAACCCAAACACCCCACCCCCTCCTCTGAAAACAACAAATAATAAAACAAACGCAAAAACCCAAACACCCCACCCTCTCCTCTGAAAACAACAAATAATAAAACAAACGCAAAAACCCAAACACCCCACCTCTCCTCTAAAAACAACAAATAATGAAACAAACGCAAAAACCCAAACACCCCCCCCCTCCTCTGAAAACAACAAATAATGAAACAAACGCAAAAAAGCAAACAAACAAACAAACCAAAAAAAATATAAGAGCGATTAATGTTAGATGTGTATACATTTCAATTTCAACAAATCACGTGGAACACCTTTTGTCGTCTGTGTATGTATGTGTACTGCTTGTCTGTGACAAGAACTAAAACAAACGTGTAATTATCCACTTTAACAAATAAGAAAAAAAAAAACGATTGGTGTTAGATGTGGATACATTTTCAATTTCAACAGGTAATCTGGAACACCCTCCCTGTGTGTGCATGTATTAATGTATGAATTGCCTGTCTATGACAAGAACTAAAACTTAAATGACAGACAGACAGAGAGACACAGAGAGAGAGAGAGAGGCAGAGATACAGAGAAACAGACAGACAGAAACAGACACAGAGAGAGACAGAGACAGAGTGGAAAATAGAGACAGACAGACAGACAGAAAGATAGACACAGAGAGACAGAGAGCGACAGAGACAGAGAGAGAGACAGGGAGAGACACAGAGAGAGGCACAGATAGAGAGACAGAGTCAGAGACACAGAGAGAGAGACAGACACACACACACACAGAGGCAGAGAGTGAATGAGAGAGAGAGTGAGACAGAGTCAGACAAATAGATATAGTAAGAGAGAGAGAGAGAGACAGAGAGACAGAGACAGAGAGATAAAGTTTGTACTTTTTGGATCACATGAAAGGCATCTTGTCACTTCTGTTAACATAATTCAATTTCATAAACGTTAAAAAAAAAATGTCTACACCGCGGTTATATTAAAATGTCTACATCTTTGATTGAAATAAAAAATGAGAATAAAAAACAAACAACATTTCAATCACCAAAATAAAAACAACCAAAAAACAAACAAACAATGAAACAGAAAATAAAATTCAGATTTAGCCAAGCACTCTCGTTAATGTCCAACCGGCAATAATAACCATAAACTGAATTAAGAGTCACCGTGTCACCATACATCTACTACAATTGTCACATCACCGCCCAGCAATAGTCTTTGAGCTTTCTGTTTTACATTGCAGAGGCAGAAAAAATATTTTAAAAAAAACAAAAAAACAACAACATACAGCAAAATCACATATCCCAAAAAGTGGTCAAATAAAGAAGCAGACAAGTTGATAGAAACAAAAAATAAAACCAAAAAAAATCAAAATCATATATCCCAAAAGTGGTTAACCCTTTTGACTCCCCCAACTGTCCACCTCTGCCTGCATCGTCAACCGTGATAAGCAAACAAAAACTTAACCCTTTGATTCCCTCACCCTATCCACCAGCTTCCTGCAGGAAGCTGGTGGATAGGGTGAGGGAGTCAAAGGGTTAATTATTTTTCCAGTTGGTAGATAGGGTGAGAGAGTCAAAGGGTTAAGGTTTTTTTGCAGTTGGTAGATAAGGCGCGCGAGTCAAAGAGTTTTAATTAAACAAAGAAGCAGACAAGTTGATATATAACACAAACCAAAAAAACAAACAGCAACAACAACAAAAATCAAAATCACATATCCCAAAAAAATGGTCAAAAAAAAGAAGCAGGCAAGCTAATACAACACGCACCACGCACCACGCAACACGCAACACGCAACACGCAACAAGCCAATAGCAACACAGTAATAGTTACTTGTTAGTCACTGAACACAGAGAAACAACGGACCTACACTACCCTCTCAACCTATTAGGGCTTCAAAGCCAGTTATAGCAGCAACAGTCGTTCTTTCAGGTTCAGGTATATCTGGCCAAAAACGATGGCCATCATTGTTGTTGTTTTTTCTGCGAGTAGTAGATGCATATTGGTTATACTGCAGCCCTTCCTGTGAGACAACAGTAAATAATAAATAAATAAATGAGTAGACGAATAGATAAGTAACGAAATAAACAAACTCCGCAACAAAAGAAAACAAAATACAAGTCAAACAACGATGTGAGAGTAAATAAAGGAATTATAAACACACATGCACGCACACACGCACACACACACACGCGCGCGCGCGCGCGCGCGCGCACATACACACACACACACACACACACACACGCACACACACACATACTACAAGTTACTATATGAACTATATAAATATCTATATATGTATATAACATACTACTTATATATATATATATATCTATATATATATATATATATAGTAACATATATTAATATATATATAGGCAATAATATATAATATATATAGTATATATATACATAGAAGACAGATGACAGATAGGACAGATAGGACAGATAGATAGATAGATAGATAGATACATAGATAATAGATAGATAGATAGATAGATAGATAGATAGATAA
Source organism: Monoplex corrugatus (assembly GCA_030674185.1). NCBI lineage: Eukaryota > Metazoa > Mollusca > Gastropoda > Littorinimorpha > Ranellidae > Monoplex > Monoplex corrugatus. The sequence continues at coordinate 22,802,204 of JAPXFY010000024.1, forward strand.
TATAGATAGATAGATAGATAGATAGATAGATAGATAGATAATAGATAGATATATAGATAAAGATAGATAGATAGGTAGACAGATAGATAGATAAATGTACACGTACATGTACATATGGAAAAACACAAACTAAATCATATAAAACCTCAAAATCAAATAAAATCTCAAACAACAAAAATCAGACCAGCAAAGCTATGTTCCTCATCCTTTTGAAATAAACATCAATATTTCACTTGTTTGCTTCGAGTTAACAAGATGGCATACAGACTATGACATTGTCAAAGGAGTCCATTCGAAACAAAGCGGAAAAAAAAATCCAATACTTATAGACAAAAAGCACTATGAAACAATTGACTAACCAAATTCATTGATGCATTATCAGAGTAGGAATAGTGATGTGTCTAAATGAATAAAAAAAAAAATAATAATAAAATTACAAAGCATGGTGACCTAAAGAACATTGAGGCGCTTTCAGTTTCAAAACCTGTTTTTCAATTTTAAAAAAAACAAAACATTCAATTATTACATGAAAGCGAGACACTGTTTGAACAAACATATTCATTACATCCTTTAAAAAAACCAAAAAAAAAACCCAAAAAAACTGAGATAAATATTTCCTTAAACGAGTCAGTCACACCATTCGTGCTCACTGTCTTACAAATACGTTGAGATATTAAACAATACGTTTACGTCAACTTATCAACGGCTGAGATTTCAGTCAACAACGTAAGGTTACTTTAAAAACAAATGTGTTCCCGCTTTTGTGTTTACATATGTCTGCAATTCCCTCCAGATGCCAAATATGCACGCCCTCCTTGCTCGACCTCTCCGCTGAGCTTCAGTTTGTTCGCAAATTTAACAGTACAAATGCACCACGGTTATACAAATTCATCAGTACAAATGCACCATGGTTATACAAATTCATCAGTACGAATGCACCACGGTTATACAAATTCACCAGTACAAATGCACCACGGTTATACAAATGCATCAGTACAAATACACCACGGTTATATACAAAATGCATCAGTACAAATGCACCACGGTTGGTTGTGGCTCATTGTCTGGCCCAAAACTATATAGGAATGACCTTCTCTTGTCTCTTGGACGAATACAAACCTTTTCTTCCTTCGAAGTCTAACTTGAAAACGTACTTTTCTTTTGTCTAGCGATCAACCCCCCCCCCCCCCGCCTGCAGCCCCCCGCCCCCCACCCCGGACTTTCCTCCTGCAGCACCCTCTCCCTCATCCACATCCCATCGCCAGTCCAGTCCTGTCCTATTTTCACAAAATGTTTACCGATAAACTCATTTAGGACCCCCTAAAATCGAAAACAAAAAAGGTGAGCACAAAGGTAACCTTCCTAAGTGCGATGATCCAAAAAAAATAGTAAACAGTAAGCAAAATTAAACAGTAAGCAAAAGTAAACAATAACTACATCTGTCAATATTATTTATATCACATGTCCAACTCACCATATTAAAACATGTTAGTGTTCCTATCAGCAACGTTCAGGTTTCAGTCATCAAGGTAATGTTTATGTCAAAGTTATGTTCCCTGTAAACACCCTACAATCTGACCACCATAGTAACATAAATTGAATCACACAGATGATGTTTATGTCAAAGTTATGTTCTCTGTAATCACCCTAACAATCTGACCGCCAGAGTAACATAAATTGAATCACACAGATAATATTTATGTCAAAGTTATGTTCACTGTAATCACCCTAACAATCTGACCGCCAGAGTAACATAAATTGAATCACACAGATAATATTTATGTCAAAGTTATGGTCTCTGTAATCACCCTAACAATCTGACCGCCAGAGTAACATAAATTGAATCACACAGATAATATTTATGTCAAAGTTATGTTCTCTGTAATCACCCTAACAATCTGACTGGCACAGTGATACATAAACTGAATCACACAGATAATGTTTATGTCAACGTTATGTTCTCTGTAAGCACCCTACAATCTGACCGCCAGAGTAACATAAATTGAATCACACAGATAATATTTATGTCAAAGTTATGTTCTCTGTAATCACCCTAACAATCTGACCGCCAGAGTAACATAAATTGAATCACAGATAATATTTATGTCAAAGTTATGTTCTCTGTAATCACCCTAACAATCTGACCGCCAGAGTAACATAAATTGAATCACACAGATAATATTTATGTCAAAGTTATGTTCTCTGTAATCACCCTAACAATGTGACTGGCACAGTGATACATAAATTGAATCACACAGATAATGTTTATGTCAACGTTATGTTCTCTGTAAGCACCCTACAATCTGACTGGCATAGTAACATAAATTGAATCACACAGATGGTGTTAATGTCAAAGTTATGTTCTCTGTAAACACCCTAATAATCTGACCGCCATAGTAACATAAATTAAATCACACAGATAATGTTTATGTCAACGTTATGTTCCCTGTAAACACCCTAATAATCTGACTGGCACAGTGACATAAACTGAATCACACAGATAATATTTATGTCAAAGTTATGTTCTCTGTAATCACCCTAACAATCTGACCGCCATAGTAACATAAATTGAATCACACAGATAATATTTATGTCAAAGTTATGTTCTCTGTAATCACCCTAACAATGTGACTGGCACAGTGATACATAAACTGAACCACACAGATAATGTTTATGTCAAAGTTATGTACTCTGTAAACACCCTAATGTGACCAGCACAGTGATATAAATTGAATCAACACAGGTACAATTCATTGCCATGTACATTTTGATTTTTCTCCTGTAAATGAACTAATGTGCTGATTGACACACTAATATAAATATGAATCAATACCGTACATTTCCTTGCAGTAAACTTTGTTATATAAATACCATAGTATCTTTAACCCTTTGACTCCTCCCGCACCCTATCCACCAGCTGCAAAAAAAATTAACCCTTTGACTGGGAGCTGGTGGATAAGGGTGAGGGAGTCAGAGGAATATTAAGTCTTTTGTTTTTGCTAGGATGGTTGACAAGTTCAGGATGCTGGTGGACAGGGCGCGGGGATTCAAAGGGTTAAATTAACAAGAAACATCCGAGGTTGCCCGGATGGGACCCAGGTCCTCAATGCCTCACCACTCTTTCCTAACAGCCATCTCTCAGCTCCTGACGCCACGCAGTTACCATTTCACCAAGCAATGGGGTGGGGGTTGGGTGGGGGTTGGGGTGGGGGGAAGGGGGCTGTCCATGCCTTGCATGACCCCATTCCGACCCCCGTCATCAGTTACCTTGTTTACAAAGCACCGAATGGCAAGGTGGGGGAGATGACAAACCCCGGGACATAGAAGGTAAAACAAAATATGACTGCTGGATCTTGAGGTTAAAACAATTTTTCTCACTTGACAAAGGGCCTGGGCTCAAAACGTCGAGTCTTATACTCTCAAGGATCATTTCCAAACAAGGTATTTTTTTTTAATATTTTGTTTCACCCAGGACATAGGCAATACAATGCGCACCAACCAGGTCCAGCCCAGCTCAGCCACCAGATCCAAGAGAAAGAAAGGAATTTAAGAGCTTTCTCTTGTCTTATTATTCTTCTGTCTTCGCCTCTCTATTAATTGATGCACTTATATCTAATGAATAGCGGGCCCCGGTAGGTCAGTTGGTTTTGAGCGTCGGATTCACATGCTAATGGTTGTGGGTTCCAATCCCCCGGGTGCGCTACGTTGAAAATTGGCCTTCTCACTGTCCCCGATCTTAACATCATTGTTGTTCTAGGTGGTGGTTTCAGTATAGGATTAGATAAGTCCCACTTTCCCCCACTTCCCTTGGGATGGTTATCCCCGTCGGCCATATCACCTGAGATGGGTGCCGACGTAAAAACTGAACCAAACCAAACCAATCCAACCAATCAACATCTTCCGATTGTTTGTGACGACAGCTGTTTCCTTCTCCTCTCTCTCCTCTCCTCCTCCTCTCTCTCTCCTCTCTCTCTCTCTTCTCTTCTCTCTCTCTCTCTCTCTCTCTTCTCTCTCTCTCTCCTCTCTCTCTCTCTCTCTTCTCTCTCTCTTTCTCTCTCTCTTCTCTCTCTCTTCTCTCTCTCTCTCCTCTCTCTCTCTCTCTCTCCTCTCTCTCTCTCTCCTCTCTTGTAAATATCCTAATATCTTAATGGATGGACACATCAATATAAACTAAGTCAACAGCGTACAATTCCTCGCAATAAACTTTTGTTTTTGTTTTTTGTATTTCTCTGAACACACACTAATATCTTGATTGACACACTTGATTTGATGGACTAATAGAAATTGAATCAACACCACACCACACATGTCCTGGCAATACATAATTTCTGTTTGGTTTTTTTTTCTTGTTTTGTTTTTCTTGTAAATATACAATATCTTGACTGACATACTTGACTTGCACGTAATATAAATTGAATCAACATCACAAAATTCCTCCCTATAAATAGTGTTGTTGTTTTTCTCCTCATGTAAATACACTAACATCTTGACTGGCACACTTGACTAGCACATGATATAAAGTGAATCCACATCATAAAATTCCTCCCAATAAATAGTGTGGGTTTTTTTTTTCGCATGTAAATACACTAGTATCTTGATTGACATACTTGACTAGCACGTAATATAACTGAAGCAATACCACAAAATCCCTCCAAATAAATAGTGGAGGGGGGGGGGGTTCCCTCATGTAAATACACTAGTATCTTGATTGGA
>JAPXFY010000024.1:22816916-22819416 GCA_030674185.1 Monoplex corrugatus
ATTTTCAGTATTATCATAATTTTATTATTGTTTTCTTCTTCTTCTTCTTCTTCTTCTTATTATTATTATTATTATTATTATTATTATTATTACTATCATTATTGTTATTGTTGCTGTTATTATTATTATTATCATTATTGTTATTATTATTGTATTGCTATTATTATTTTCAGTATCATTTCTTCTTCTTCTTCTTTTTCTATTTCTTCTTCTTCTTATTATTATTATTATCAGTAGTAGTAGAAGTAGTAGTAAGTAGTAGTAGTAGTAGTAGTAAGTAGTAGAAGTAGTAGTAGTAAGTAGTAGTAGTAGTAGTAGTAGAAGTAGTAGCAGTAGTAGTATCGTTATCATTATCATTATTATCATTATCATTGTCATTATTATTATTACTATTATTATTATTATTACTGCTATTGCTTTCATCATCACTACTGTCATTTTCATTATTAACGTTATCACAATTATTTTCCTGTTGAAGATAATAAAACATTTTTGAGCATGACATCAACTATGACTCAGCATTGTCTGTGGAGACGTTGGAAGTTCTCATCATCCTAAATTTTGTTTAAGGATCAAACAGTCATTTGGACAGCGCTCTGTGTGTGTGTGTGTGTGTGTGTGTGTGTGTGTGTGTGTGTGTTTGTGTGTGTGTGTGTGTGTATGTGTGTGTTTGTGTGTTTTTTGTGTGTTGTGTGGTGGTGTGTGTGTGTGTTTGTGTGTGTGTGTTTGTGTGTTTGTGGTGTTTGTGTGTGTTTGTGTGTGTGTTTGTGTGTGTGTGTGTATGACGCGTGTGTGTTGGTGTGTGTGCGTGTGTATTTGTGTGTGTGTGTAGTGTGTGTGTATGTGTTTGTGTGTGTGTGAGTGTGTGTGTGTATGTGTTTGTGTGTGTGTGTGTGTGTGCGTGTGTGCGCCTGTGTGTATGAGTGTGTGTGTGTGTGCGTGTGTGCGTGTGTGTATGAGTGTGTGAGTGTGTGTATGAGTGGTGTGTGTGTGTGTGTGTGTGGTGTTTGTGTGCGTGTGTGTGTGTGAATGTGTGTTTGTTGTGTGAGTGTGTGTGTGTTGTGTGTGTGTGTGTGTGTGTGTGTATGTGTGTGTGTGTGTGTGTGTGTGTGTGTGTGTGTGTGTGTGTGTGTGTGTGTGTGTGAGATATCTGCATTGTGTGTGTGTGCGCGTGCGTTCTAAGTGTGTGCGTGCGTTATGTGTTTGTGCGATTATATGTGCGAGCGTGTAAGTGCGTGTATGTGTTTGAACGTGAGAGAGAGAGAGAGAGAGACGGAAAGAGAGAGATAGAGACAGAGAGAAAGAGAGAGAGAGAGAGAGATTGAGACAGAGGGAGACTCAGAGAAACAGAGAGAGTGAGAGACAGAGACAGACACACAGAGAAAAAGAGACAGAAACAGAGAGAATGAGAAAGAGAGACAAGAGTGAGAGAGAAAGAGAAGCAGAGAGGCACAGACACATATAATCTACCTTGCAATCATCATCATCATCAACAACAACAACACAACAACAACAACACCAAGCAAGGCAAGGCCAGGCCAACTCATGTTTCTGTAAATTTATTTCAGTGTAGACACAAATGACACACTATTCCAATGAAAAAGAAAACAAACAAACAAACAAACGAACTGTTGTTTTACAATAGAAATTTACTCTTGTTCTGATCAGCAATGCTGACGATTCCATCATCATAGTAAGAGAAGCTGTAATAAGTCGTCACAATATTGTTTGTCATCTTCAAGAAATTCATTCATTCAGTCCATCAATCAATACACGGACACAGAAATGGCGTCCAATATCACTCACAGTGAAAAAAAACGAAAAAAAAAACTTTAATTAAATCATAGAACGAACGAACAGAATGGCGCAGCGAGTGTTAATATTATTAGTGGTAGTGGCAGTAGTAAAAAAAAAAAATAAATAAATAAATTTAATTTTTTTTAAAAAACAGTGGTAGTAGAACTAGTAGTAGCAGTAGTAATTTGATTTGGATTTTTTTTTTTTTTTGAGGAGGAGGAGGGGTAGGGAGTTGGGGGATAAGAGAATTGGTGCTGGAAGAGGTGTGTGCAGGGGGGGGTGATGGCAGGGAATTGGCTACCAGTCTTACTACATTTTCTCCCTTTGTCCAATTCTGGGGATTACTGAGTCAATACATTGTCTTTGTCTTTGACAAAACAGACAAATTGTCCAAAATAGGGAAGGGAAAAATTCTAAGGTTACATGCCAGAATGATGTATATTACCAAAAGGATTTAAGAAGGCAGAGAGAACCCAAGTCATGGAGGAAATGAACTGTTATCGTCAGATACTAAACTATACGATACACTGATCACATCACCGATCAACCATTGCGCCAGACTGACTACAAGCTTACAATCTGCTCCATGTGAAAACTCTGCTGAATTTAGAATTAAGAAAACAAAATTACGTTGGCATGGCCATGTAGCAAGATCCAATGGCCTCGTTAACTCAACCCTCCACAGAACTGTTGAGGAAAGGAG
>JAPXFY010000024.1:22824416-22836916 GCA_030674185.1 Monoplex corrugatus
GGTAATCCCGAGAGAAATCCTACAGCGTTGAAATCGGAGTCGCCAGGCCTGAAAGCCGCCTTCTTATAAACCGTGGTATAGTAGCCTACCATGCCATCAAGTCCAACATAAATGTCTACATCGTCATGTATATTAGTGGAGACTGGCGTTTAAAAATTACCCCCCCCCCCCCCCCGCCCCAAAAAATCAACAACAAACAAACAAAAAACAAAAAGAAAACAAGCAAACAAACAAATGAATAAACCAAAACCAAAACCAACCAACAAAACAAATAAACAAACAAATAAACAGATAAAATAAATAAATAAATAAATAAATAAAATAAATGAATGAATGAATGAATGAATGAATGAATGAAATGAATGAATGAATGAATAAATAAATAAATAGATAGATAAATAAAAAAGAGAGAATCCTCCACATTTATTGATAGACGGAACCTGACTCCACATTTATTGACTGACAGATTTAGCCTGACCAAGCAGACGGCAAATGAAGAAGACGAAGAAGAAGAACATACAAGTGTCCCTCTTCACGTCTACTATTCCTGACGACATTCCTCCTAGTAAAGTTATATTCATGCTCTTGTCCAAGCTCCACTCCCCATACCCACCACCCCCATTTCCCAATAAAGAAAAAACAAATGTGTGCGTATTGTCATTGATAACCACACTTGCCTTCCCCCCCCCCCCCCCCCATCTCCATGTCATCAAGTGCCCTGCCGCATGGCGTTGGAGATCATGGCCCTCCATACGTATCTATCCCTTGCTGCCGCAAGCACATCTTCCACCCACTCCGTTCTCAGCCACCCTGCAAGTCCGTCCAATATTTTCTCCCTGGGTCTACCATGCCTGCTCTTTATTTCGTCCACCCTGGCTCTGCTCTTGTTGAAACTGTCTCAAAAACCATCGCATAATGCTTTAATATATACTGTCCAAGGCCTGTAACTGACCCTCTACTATATGTCTGATATATCTCGAGTTCAAATCCCAACCTGCGAAACATACACACACTGGCCTGTTCGCTGACCATTATCACCTTCCGGTCATTCCGGTGAAGTCAGCGTCACCTGTTCACCTGTCGGCGACATTATTCTTGATGGTGGTAGCCGCTGATGCCATGCCCCCGTCAGCTGTCTCCATCCCCTTCTATCTTCCCCTCCCAGTCAGCTTAGTGTTTATAATTATGTTCCGTGCCCCCCCCCCCCCGCCCTTTCTTCGCCCCCCCCTCCACTTCCCTGCACCCTTACTCCCTCATTTTCCATTTCAAGACCTTGACAGGAATAAGGTTTAAGGTTACGCGGCGCAGGCTGAAGGAGTCTGCCTCAAACGTAAATGGCAAATTGCATGAAGCGCGCATGAAACTGGCGATGAATCTCCCTTGAGTAAAATCCAAACTTAAAAAATAAATAAATGAATAAAATAAAAATAAAAATCCTCTATCACCTTCACAACTAGACTGATACAGTAACAGGTCCTTCCCACCTTTCCCAGATCACACACACACACACACACACACACACACACACACACACACACACACACACACACACACACACACACACCACAACACACACACACCAACAAACACACACACACACATAAACACCACCAACACACAACACCAACACACACACACGCACACACACACACACACAACAACACCACACACACACACACACACACTAACACACATACACACGAACACATACACACATACACACACACTCTCTCTCTCTCCTCTCTCTCTCTCTCTCTCTCTCTGTCTTCTCTCTCTCTCTTCTCTCTCTGTCTCTCTCTCTAAGTCCAAGAACTGTGACGAATGGCAGCAGTTCAGCAGCAATTAAAGTCCTGTTTTTTTTTTATAACCCGTTTGCGGATTAAAAAAAATCAAAATAAAAAAAAAATCATAGATTAGATGGCCTCGCACGAGTGGGATTAAGTTGAGCTGCATCATGCTTTCAAATAATTATGGACAACGAATGACGGCTTGAGCTTCGCCCCGTTCACGTAGAGTAATAAAAATAAAAAGTACACGAATATGACTGATTTCAAGTAGCCTACTCGGCCGTCAAGACCCATTCACAAGGTGAGACAGGGCAGGATGGGGACGACTTGAGTTTCAGTTTTAGTTTCAGTTTCAGTTTCAGTTTCTCAAGACGACGTCTTCCTCGCTCGGAACGAATTCCACATGCACTAACGTCACAGGTGCCGTCCATGTGTATGGTGATCATGGCACGAGCCTTAAGCCTGCACATAAACCCATGAGCTGGCCAGGTCCTGAGGTGACTTGATAGCACGAGGAACAAGATCATGGTGGTGCTAAAGTTATGCAAGTTAAATGTACTGACTTATGAAAGCAGTAATAAATGTGTGAGTGACGTGACTGAGAGAAAGAATAATAATGATGTTAATAAGGCGCTAGCTAAATTTTGATGCATATTGATATCAAATAAAAGTGCGCACGGAGATGAGGAGATGCGAGGGAAAAGAAAAATACTGTGTGTGTGTGTTGCGTGTGTGTTTGTGCGTGCGTGTGTGTGTGTTGTGTGTGGTGTGTGTGTGTGAGTAGTGTGATGTGTGTGTGTGTGTGTTGTGTGTGCATGCGTGCATTGTGTTGTTGTTGTGTGTGTGCATGCTGTGCATATGTTTGTGTGTGTGTGTTGTGGGTGTGTGTGTGTGTGTGTTGTGTGTGTGTGTGTGTGTGTGTGTGTGTGTGTGTGTGTGTGTGTGGTGTGCTTGGTATGTGTATGTGCTATGTGTTGTGTGTGTGTGTGGTGTGTGTTGTGTGTGTGTGTGTATGTGAGTGTGTGTGTGTGTGTTCGTGCATGCGTGCATGTGTGGTGTTTGTGTGTGCGTGCGTGCGTGTGTGTGTGCATGTGTGCGTGTGCACGCACCCCCCTCCACACACCACACACACACACACACACACACACACACACACACACACACACACACACACACACACACACACACACCCTGTATTGCAGACAGAACGCAGGACAAGACAAAAACATAGAATTTTGATGTGTGTGTGTGTTTTTTTTCCAAGACGGATCCATCGCATTCGGACAATTCCACATGCGCTCCACCCAAAAAAATGCCAGCAATTATCTGGCAGACTCCCTGAGCCAGCGCCGTCCGTACATTACACGCTCGCAAGATCTTGAAATGGACAGGAGGGGGGGGGGTGGTGAGGTGGGTAGAGAAGAGACCTTATAAAACACCAAGCTGACACCACCAGAATGATGGATACATTAAGATGGGCAGCTAAGAGGACAACAGTTTTTCAAGTTACAGCTCGAGATATCCGAGTTTTGTGTCCACGATTCTTTAAAAAAAAAAAAAAATTTAGTTCACGCCTCTATAAACAAACAAACAGACAAACAAACAAACAGACAAACAAACAAACAAACAAACAAACAAAAATCAAAAACAAACAAATAAACAAACAAAAACAATCAACCCGCGCGAGACAGAACATAAAAGACAAAGCAAAACCACATGACAATGTTTCGAATAACGCTTTTTTTCGGATAAACTGTATTTCTCATTTCTATGTATCCACGACTCTATAAACAAACAAATAAACAAACAAATAAACAAACAAAAACAATCAACCCGCGCGAGACAGAACATCAAAGACAAAGCAAACCACATGACATCATCTCGAATAACGCTTCATTATTTGTCGGATAAACCGTATTTCTCTTCTTTTTCTTTCTTTTTTTTTTTTCTTTCAAATTAAACAGACAGGTAACATTACCCCCACCCAGCGTCACCAGTAGAACTGTAGAAAGACAATATGGCCAGACCAGACAGAATCCATGGTGTGCACACACACACACACAGCACGTTTCCATCTTTTCAATGAATTCTACAATGTTAAAAAAAAATTGAGTGCTTTTGCCAGAACGTATTTCAAAACGGAAATAATGTCATGTTAAAACCTGTACATACAACAGTACTCCTAGGAGATAGAATATCGTTTTTGTGCATCTGGGCCGTTAAAGTTTAGTATATGTATATGTATATGTATATGTATATGTATATGTGCATATGCATATGCACGTATATTATAATTATATATTATATGTATATATATAATATATATATATATAATAAATATAAACATAGAGAGAGAGAGAAAGACAGATAGATAGACAGACAGACAGACAGATAGATAGATAGATAGATACAGACAGATAGATATAATAGATAGATAGATAGACAGAAAGATAGATATATAGATAGATAGACAGACAGATATATGTATATATATATATAGATAGATAGATAGATAGATAGATAGATATACACATAAACAAAGCATATGCGTATGCAATTACATATCCATATACATACATACACATATACATATACATACACATACACATATAATACATAATACATACACATATACATATACATACACATATACATGTACATATACATAATAATTATACATATACATATACATATACATATGCAATACATATACATATACATATACATACACATATACGTACTGTTCCCGTTTCAAAAATGATGTGCTTCAAATTGGAACAGACTGTCATAAAGGCAGCGTTATCGTTTGGTCAAGAGTGGTGAAGTGAATAAGATCCCCATGAAAATCTATTAAATCAAGCTGGTCTGTGGTGCGTTATATATCATTTCAAAAAGTAGACGATAACGTTTATGTTGATACAAAAAGAAGAACAGGAAAAAGTGCTCCTCGAAATAAAGTGCAAAAAACAATATATATTTATGATATTTCTTCAACCTAAATGGTTATGATTCAACACCGCAGCAACATTTTGTTTTTACAAACAAATGGATTCGATGAAAAATAGAGCAGACTGACTGAATTTGATTGCCACAGCATAGTAGACAAAGATTACGAAGAGAGAGAGAGAGAGAGAGAGAGAGAGTGTGTGTGTGTGTGTGTGTGTGTGTGTTTTGTGTGTGTGTGTGTGTGTGTGTGTGTGTGTGTGTGTGTGTGTGTGTGTGTGTGTGTGTGTGTGTGTGTGTGTGTGTGTGTGTGTGTGTGTGTGTGTGTGAATGTTCGTCTGTGTGTGTGTGTTGTACTCAAAAAACGGGACAAACAAAAATCGTTTCATTTTGCAAGACAATAATAAATGTAACAAATCTATTACTGTGATATCACACACCTATTATTATATTCTGTTTAAAAACAAATTCGTTCCGCAAAATTCTAACAGTGTGTGTCGAGTTAAAAATTTATTACTGTGATTCATACACCTACTTTTATATTCTGTTTAAAAATAAATTCGTTTCGCACAATTCTAACAGTGTGCGTCAAGTTAAAAAATCTATTAATGTGATGTTAAACACCTATCATTATATTCTGTTTAAAAACAAATTCGTTTCGCACAATTCTAACTGTGTGCGTCGAGTTAAAAATATATTATTGTGATATCACACAACTATTATTATAATCAGTTTAATTAAAAACAAATTCGTTTCGCACAATTCTAACAGTGTGTGTCGAGTTAAAAATATATTAATGTGATATCACACACCTATTATTATATTCTGTTTAATTAAAAACAAATTCGTTTCGCACAATTCTAACAGTGTGTGTCGAGTTAAAAATCTATTATTGTGATGTCACGCATCTAGATTCTATTATATTCTGTGAAAAAAAACAACAACATCGTTTCGCACAATTCTGTGATTCTGTGTGCGTCGAGTTAAAAATCTATTAATGTGATGTCAAACACATATTATTATATTCTGTTTCAGAACAAATTCGTTTTGCACAATTCCAACAGTGTGCGTCGAGTTAAATGGAGTATGAAAGCCTGAAAAAATTTTAAAAAATAAATAAAAAACGTGAGTGGTCATAAATGGTGAGAGATTTTCAGTCAGCTGTGTGTTGGCCTCACTTAATTAAGTAGTAGGAGTACCATTATACAACACACTTGCAGCCTCCAAAAAACGGTGACTGTTGTTAGATCTAAACATATAGGACCTTTACCTGCCTGCAGCCACTGTCCCCCCCCCCCCCCCACCTATTCCTTCCCTTCCTCCGCCCCTCCCTCCCCCCCCCCCCGCCACACTGGGAAACAGAGGGATCAGGTATCGTCCCCCCCCCCAACTCTCCCCCCCCTCCCCACCTCCACGAGAAACCTGATAATTTCCCCCACCCTCAATTCAAAAAAAAAAAAATAGAAAAAGAAAAGAAAGAGAAGAAAAAAGACGCCAAAAGAACAAAAAGTCAAACAAACAAACAAAAAAAAAACTCAATTTTGAAAAACAGAAGAGAAGAGAAAGAAGAAAAAAGTTTGCCAGAAGAACGAAAAGGCAAACAAACAAACAAAAATCCTCACAAGAAAAAAAGAAAAGGAAAGAAAAAGAAAAGAAAAACAAAACAAAAAGACAAATGGAGGGAAAAGCAATTCTAATATTCTTCATTTCCTCCTGTTTATAAGACAATTATCACCAAAAAAATCACGATTTTGTACTTCTCAATGTCAATGTGACCTCGATAAAAAAAATTAAAAAATTAAAAAATTAAAAACAAAAAACAAAAAAACTTCCGTGGAAACAAAACTCGACATGAATCAAGGGCAAAGGTAGATAATCACAATAGTGAAAACAGAATTTCTTTTCATTGATGGAAGTTCCTGAGAAAGTGATGTTCACACTGCTTCCCCCAAAATGGGCTGAATATAGGACTTCTCAACGTTCTAACCTTGGCCCAGAATAAACGAGAATCCACCCAGAAGTTCAAGTTCATATTGCTTATAGCAAAGCCGACTACGAGAACCATATCAGGGCTAACACCACGAACAAGCCCAGGAAATCTTGCTAACACAAAAGTTTCGTCACAGGGCACACAGACAAACAGACGTTCGCCTGTCTCCAATCGATATGAGTGATTTATGCTAAATGCAGAATTAAAAACTAAAATAATAACAAAACTCACTTTAACAATCGAGTGACGCCAAGAAGCTGACGCGAAGCAAGCCAGTCAATAATCACATATGAGCAACGACAACAACAACAACAACAACAACAAAATTCACTACCTACAAAGTCTTATGCTAAATGCAGCATAAAAAAACAAGTAAAAACGAACTCACTTTAACAACCGAATGACGTCAAGAAGCTGATAACAAAACAAGCCAATCAACAATCAAATATGGTACCAAAAAATTAATCTACTTTCCTACAAGGTCTTACCATCCCATCCCAACCCCCAACCCCAACCCCACCCCGAAACCCCCCTCTAGTGATCATTTCTGCCAAATCTGGTGGCCGTGTTGATGCACTCGTCAAAATAACTTCGTCACCAATAAACAATGAATCATTGAATGTGTCTATGGAACTCGTCGCACCTCAGTCTGCAAAGAGACCCCTGCAACACACACACACACACACACACACACACACACACACACACACACACACACACACACACACACACACACACACACACACACACAGAGGGAAGACAGACACAAACACACAGTAGTAGATCCGTAGGCCTGTATCTGTGTCGGGGAGAGTTTACCAGCATCGAGACAAAAAAATTGGATGAGTCGTTCACTTGCGATGATGAGAAAACAACTAAACAGCATCTGCCGTGTTAACTCCATAAAAAAGAAAAATTGATTGAATAAATGACAACAGCGTTCATGACACAACAATAATTATACCGAAATTATTGCGTCAGATGGAATAACAACCATCCAACTTAAAAATCTCGTCAGGAAAAAAAAAAACAACACACACCCAATAATACTAATAATAAGAGGCAAAATTACATATGTAAGTCTGAAGCAATGCAAGCGCCAGGATTGAAAACAGATAATGTCACGAGACGCTCGCAGATAATCATCAACCTTGTTCCTATCTGATATTTTCGTTCCGGGCAACCCTGAGACATATAAGAATGCGCTGAATCAGAAATAAAATACGCTCACGTGCATCCACGGAGTCAATAATCTTGATATAGACTGAACACAAATCAACGCAAAAATATGCACCAAGACTGACTCCTCCGTACTAAAGTTACAAAACGATATAATTATGGATGTAATAACAACGAAGACAAAACATTTATGATACTTTGATTTAAAACCATCCCATTTCTGTTACAAAAATCAAAATGATATATCAATGTAATAACAACGAAGACAAAATAGTTGTGATACTTTGATTTAAAACTTTCCCAATTCTGTTACAATGTCCACAACATCTAAGCACGTAGGCCATGATGTATGTAAGCAAAGCTTTGTTATAGTGGAAGTGATGGCTTCACAAGACACATTTGTTGTTTGTGTGGTGGACAATGAGCAACCCCCGGAGACTGGAGGGAAAAGCGAGTGATCAGGGGCAGACAAACGTGTGCGACTTAGAGACACATTTGCACTTTATACTGTGTCTACTGTACTTGTTTGTGTGGAACACGAACGACACCAGGACACGGTTGCATGGCCGATCTTTAAATGGTAAGTTTACTTGATGGGCAGGGTGCGGCAGTCAAAGGGTTAAGAAGATTTTAACCGATAAACGCGCTTAGGTCTTAAGATCACCTGCAGGAATTGTGGGGGGAAGCGAGTGCTTTGAGGGCAGAAAAGAATTTGTTGTGGCTTACACACTTGCCACAGAATATCTTTGCACAACTTGTCACAGTTGGAAGTTTGTTAAAAGGGGCTCATCGAACAATTCCATATGCGCTCAACTCAATCTGCAAGTAATTATGGAACAGGACTCCTCAAGCCTGCGCAAAAAATCTTTTGCATTGGCGAGGTTTTGAAATGGGTGATGGGGTGGTAGAGGAAAGGAGAAAGGGATCTACAAAACAAAACAATAAATTGCAACCACCAGAATGATTGGACCATTAAGGTGGGTAGTAGCCAAAGGCCAGCCACAGTTTGTGTTGCCCGTTGCCTTCATTCTACTATCCGTAGAGAAAGCTTGACGCCTACATACCCAGCATATATACGTTTTCAAAGCTGCTACCTTTCGTGCTTGGGTAAAAAAGTTGGGCTTGGTAGTCAAGCAGGCTAAACGTTGGATGTTCAATCGGAAGGTCCTGGGTTTGATCCGCCTAGACACCTTTTCCTGGAGGGTAAAGGGTGGCGATGTTTTTTTTTTCTCACTTCCAGGTCAACATGTGTGCAGAACTTCCAGTATCCCGAATCCCCCTTCATGTATATACGGAGGCAGGAAAAAAAAAACCCGCACACTAAAATCCTGGAAGTCATGGCACTGGCTGGCTTATCCATCATCATCATCAAATGCCTTGCCACATGGCGTTGGCGATCATGGCCTTCCATATGCATCTATCCTTGTTACCGCAAGCACATCTTCCATCCTCTCTGTCCTCAGCCACTCTGCAAGTCCGTCCAATATTTTTTTCCCTGGGTCTACTTGGTGCTGTCTTTCACTTCAGCTTTCCTGTTGTGACCAGGTGCTCTAATTCCCCTTTCCTCATAAAATGGCCTATAAATGTTGCATGTCTTTTCCTAATCTTCCTTATAAATGATCTTCTTGTGACTTTCTCCATCAAGACTGTCTCGTTTGTTTTCTTTGCTGTCCATGGAACTCTCAACGTTCTTCTTAGAAACCACACCTCGACTGGCTAATGGAAACATAAAAAAAATCACCCAGCACGAATCTCTACCAAAGACACAGACTGTTGTGCAACAACATAGTGGAATGTAGTCAGCTCGCTAACGCTACAGCTCGAGTTCTCTGTGCTCCACTAAAACTTCGAATCGTGTGTAATGCGCAATGAGCCCAGGAGAGTTTGGAGAACAGCCCTATCCACAATCTGCTAAAAAATATATTAAACCACTTGACTTCCTCACCTTATCCACCAGCTTCCTGCAGAAATAAAGCGGGTGGATAGGATGAGGGAGTCAAACGGTTAACTTTGATTCCCTCACCCTATCCGCCAGCTTCCTGCAGAAAAAACAACAGGTGGATAGGATGAGGGAGTCAAACGGTTAAAGTTTTTTTGCTTTGCTAGCATAGTTGACAATGCAGGACGCTGCGGGTGAGGGGGGGGGGCATGGTGTGGGAGTCAAAGGGTTAAAGGTCTTTCTCACGTTGGCCAATAATTTCAGAAAAAAAAGAGAGAGATTAGGACAGTTCTGGGAGACTGTCAGTGAGTGTGAGTATCTTGGGAAGAGGAAGGTCAGACTCGGATAAAAAAAAAATAATAAAAAGAGATGGTTGTTTTTTTTAAGAGGGAGAGTGTTCAAACACAATTTTTTTTTACATCCACTCGGACATTTCCATAGCGCTCCATCCGAATCTGCTGGTGATAACCTGTCAGAAATCCTGAGCCTGCTTCAAACACCCTTACACACTGACCAGTCTTGAAACAGAAAGCAGTCTTGAAAAGGAAAGGGGGGGGGGGGGGCAGGATGGGCGGGAGTGGGGGGGGTGGAGAGAGGGAAGGAGGAAGATCTTTAACTTTTAAATGAACATTACCAAAATGATTTGGAGCATTAAGATGATGACAAGCAAAGAGACCTCTTGTGTTTTTGTTTTGTTGTTGTTCTTGTTTGTTGTTATTATTGTTGTTGTTCTTGTTGTTGTTTGTTGTTTTTCATATTGCGAGCTGGGATTGAACTTCCAATACATCAAAGGAAGAAAAGACAACTTCACTAAAATGCTAACTCTTGATAAAGCAACGGGGCAGGCAGGGAAAATCAAAAAAACAAAACAAAACAAAACAACACAAAACAAACAACAAAACAAACAAACACGAAACAAACCACGTGGATACTAAGGAAAAACACAGCAGTGGCAGAATACCTGCGAAGAACACAGTAGTTACAAGTACATACAAGATTAAAAGACAGACTCATAACCCCTGCAACCCCCGCCCCCGCCCCCCCCCCTCTGATATGATAAGATTTTTGGAACTGACGATTGATTTTCCCTTTACGATAATACTACCTCGCTTTTGATATGCAACCTATCCTCTCTCTCTCTCTCTCTCTCTCTCTCTCTCTCTCTCTCTCTCTCTCTCTCTCTCTCTCCCACACACACACACACACACACACACACACACCACGCACGCACACATACACACGTACACACACATACAAACACACACACACACACACACACATACACACACACTCTCTATCTATCTATCTACTCTCACACACATACACACAAATACACAAGAGAGAGTGAGAAGAGAGACACAGAGATACAGAGAGACAGAGACAGACACAGAGAGAGACACAGAGAGAGACACAGAGAGAGAAAGACAGAGAGAGAGAGAAAGAAGAGACAGAAAAGGACAGACAGACAGAACAGAGACAGAAGAGAGGGAGAGAGACTAGGGACAGTAACCATTAAAAGCGGCAGCCAACGGAGGAAGGAAGGAGACAGACAGACAGACAGACAGACAGACAGACAGACAGACAGACAGACAGAAGCTTAAAGCCGTATAAGAACCAAGAACCAAGAGAAGCCACTTAAAGGAACCAACCATCCAGTATTATGCCCTCCCTCCATCCCCCGACCCCCTCCCCCCAACCCCAACCCCTACCTACCACTAGCTTATCAGCCATTTCACTCCCTTACCCTATCTAACAGCTTCCTTGCAGAGGGCTGGTCGATAAGTGAGGAAGAGAATGATCTGAACTTGAAGAAACTTGATGGCTAAGGTGAGAAGGAGTTAAAGGGTTAAATTTTGCAGAATACTGACGGATAAGGTGAGGAAGTGAAAGTGTTCAAGAAGCTGGTGCGACAGGGTGAGGTGGGGGTGAAAGGTTAAAAGTTGCAGGGTAGGGCGACGGGGGGGTGGGGGTGGGGGTAGGCGTGGGCGCGAAAGAGTTCAGCTTGCAGAATGCTGATGGAGAGTTGGGGGTGGAGTGGGGTGAAAGGGTTAAATTTGCAAGAGGCTGGTGGGTAGGGTGAGTGGTGAAAGAATTAAAACACTTTCGCCTCATCCTCCCCAACTGGTCAGGCTGAGAGAGAGAGAGAGATAGAGAGAGAGAGAGAAGAGAGAGAGAAAGAAAGAGACAGAGAGAGAAGACAGAGACAAAGACAGAGAGAGAGAGATCGAGAGAGAGAGAATGAACTGCGATGATACATCCAACACAGGTATCACAATCGTCACACACACACACACACACACACACACACACACACACACACACACACACACACACACACACACTGCACAATAACAAGGACAAGGACCCTTACACAACTGTCATTCACAGACACACACTACACAATAACAGTTGTCACTGACACACAAACTACAGCACAAAAAACAGTTGTCAATCACACACACTGCACAATAACAATGACACATGATCATGCCACGGCCATCAGTGACCACAAGCTACTGAATAACAAAACAAAGGACCTATAACCTTACGACTTCGGTAATCCACTGCCGTCAAAATCCCACCCCTAGTAGCTCAAAGACCAAAGACCAACACCTCCTTTCCCCCACCCATTCTTCACTCCTCCAAC
This sequence comes from Monoplex corrugatus, assembly GCA_030674185.1. Classification (NCBI taxonomy): domain Eukaryota; kingdom Metazoa; phylum Mollusca; class Gastropoda; order Littorinimorpha; family Ranellidae; genus Monoplex; species Monoplex corrugatus. The sequence continues at coordinate 22,836,902 of JAPXFY010000024.1, forward strand.
GTTTTAATTAATTTA
>JAPXFY010000024.1:22841916-22861916 GCA_030674185.1 Monoplex corrugatus
TGAATCAACTGAACACGACCTCGACCCCGGCTTTGATATGTCTTTCACGATTCACCTGTCACGAACTCGCACCTCGACCACTACACACAACAATTCCTCGCTGTACCCTCTACCCCCACCCCACCCTCATCCCCCACCACGTGTTGTCTTTGACACACACTTCAGAGTTCAAAACCTCCTGACCAAAAAGTCACTAATGTTCATAACGGCCAGAAACTGGTTCAGTATTGCTTGAAAACATCTCCACATCATATGTATCGATTACGCTTTGCACATGTTATACTGCGCGTTACCTATTCAGCGGCATTGTTTGGGAAGTCTTTTTTTCAAAATAACCTGAAATCGATTAAGCTTTGCACATGCTAGACTGCAAGTTATCTATTCAGCGGCATTGTTAAGAATTCTTTTTTTTTTTCAAAAATAACCTGAAAATTTTGGACAACATTTGGCAGTTTGGAATTCGAATGCGAAAAAAAGGGGCAAGGAGTGACGACCCTCTTCCCATCCTAGAGCATTAGATTCGATTCCAGCAACCTATTCTCTCTTTCTAGAACATCAGAACTATCCCTTCAGAATACCAAAACCTTCACCCCCCCCCCTCTTCCCCCTCCCCCCAAGCGCGCTTCGTCCTCACTGAGTTCTGGATTCAGTTCACAAGCCCATTGCTCTGTCTGAGGTCATCATTATCAAGTGCCCTGCCTCATGGCGTTGGCGATCATGGACTTCCATCTGCCTCTATCTCTCGTTGCCCCCAGCATCTCCCCCCACCCTCCTCGTCCCCAGCCACTCTGCAAGTCCGTCCGTCCAGCATTTTCTCCCCGGGTCTACCTGGTGCTCTCTTTCCCTCCACCAGGTGCTCTAAATCCACCTTCCTCATAAAATGGCCTATAAATGTTGCCTGTCTTTTCCTAATCTTCCTTATGAGTGATCTACTTGTGTCTCTGTCTGAGGTGTCAGAACTATTTTCTTTCCTTCCCCTTTCTTTCGACTCTTTTCACAGAGCAAAGGATTTATGACCTGTTGTTCTGAGTTCAACCCAGCCTGCGGTATGAAGACTGTCCTGATCGCCGCCCATCTTAACCCTTTGTATCCTGCACCCTATCCACCAGGCTTCCTGCAGGAATCCTGGTGCATAGGGCAATGCAGTCAAAGGGTTAAAACAATTTTTTGTTTTGCTGTCATAGTTGACAAAGCATGATGCTAACGGATTGGCCTGAGGGAATCAAAGAGTTAATGCTACGTTTATTCTGCTGGTGGTTCCGGTTAGGGGGGTTTCATAGATCCCCTCACTATCCCCCTCTTCCTCCCCGGCCCCCGTTTCAAGACTTTGCCACCAGCGGATGGCCGACTGAGAGAAGCGCATATGGAACCGTTCGAGTGCGATGAAGCCCTCCTGAACACACTCCCAAACCCCAAAAAACAAAACAAACAAACAAACAAAAAAGTGAACTACCCAGATCATTCCCCTCTTCCATACCCCCCACCCCCCACCCACCCCCACTCTGCTCTTTCCCACCTTCACAGTTTTACTTTATGATCAGTTGGCATGGTACTATTCAAAACAAATTACAAAAATAGCAAAAGAAATAAAAAACGAGAAAAAAAAAATAATACACAAAATACATAAATGTATAATAGGAGAAATGTCGCTTCTTTTGTATAACATAACAACAAAATATTCGATTTTTTAAAAAATTCGCTTTTTTTGTATTCTGAAATTGTATCCATAGATCATAAACTGTCCTCCGAGTCAGTACTTCAATTCGAAATACAACAATGCCAGAGGCAATACCATAAAAAACAAAAAAACCCAGCAATTACAATGATGATCGTTAGTCATTAGTACCATGTACAATAGGCCTAATAAATTAGAATGTACTACAGTAATACTAATAATATCACTACCACCATCATGACATTAATCTAGTATACCTTTCGTGAAAAAAAAAATTTTTTTACAAAATACAAAACAGCATCACGAAAAAAAAAAAAAAAAAAACACGAAAAAAAAATTCAGCCAGATAACAATAAACGCCATGGAAAAAAATACCAAAGAAAAAAAAAAAAAAAAAAAAAAAAAAACAACAGAAACGAAACATACATCAAAATTGAATCACAGATAAAAGCATTTCATTGGTCATTTTGTTTGTATCTCTTATCGTAAGATATATATAAAGTACACATGTATACAAAATCCCCCGCACAACACACACACACACACACGCTCCAGCCAGCCACGCTCTGATTGGTCAGACACCGCGCACGTCAAGACACAGCTCATCCGGTCACGTGACTGTAGAGTCAGAAAAGAGGGCTTCCCCTCCCTCCCTCCCTTGTCAATCTCTCCCCCCCACCCCCACCTCCCACCCCCCACGCACAGAATGGAAAAAAAAAGAGTGCCCCTCAAAACTGGGCCCATGGCAAGTAAGTGGTTAGTAATGCACCAGACAGCAATGCTAAGAAGTAAGTCACGGCAAGCCTTTTTGTAACATGCTGCTGAGAGAGACAGACAGACGACAACAGACAGACAGACAGACAGAGACAGAGACAGATAGAAAAAAAAGGGGCGGTGGGGAATCGGGTGGGGGGGGTGGGGGGGGTGGAAGGTGTTAGTTGGGGGGCAGGTTTGGGGTGTGGGGTGGGGGGGTGGGGGTGGGAGGGTGGGTGGGAAGGAGAATGATGTCATAAGCCAAATATACGCAATGATGGAGAGTGAATATCACTCCCTTTTTTAAATTTTTATTTGTATGTGAATAGTGAACTAGGAGAAGGTAAGCAAGGTGAAGGTGAAGGTGAAATGGTGAAATGTCAAGGTCAAAGTGAAGGCCAAAAACACTGCGCAAGCGCCATGAACCCCCACAGCATTCTGTGTCCAGTTGTCTGTCCCCTTCCCTCGCCTCCCCTTGAAGTTCCAAGTCCTCAGGTCACGGTGGCCTGACCACAGCAAGATAAGTGACAACGCTTTGTCTGTCCTCCTGATCTTGGTGAATTAGGGGCTTGGGGTGGTGGGGGTGGTGACGGTGGTGTGGTGGTGGTTGGTTAGTGTGTGTGTGTGTGTGTATGTGTGTGTGGAGGAGGGGTGTTAGTGGAGAGTGGGAGGGAAGGGGGGAAAGAGGGCGGGGCAGAAAGCGGGCGCTACAATCAACAGTGACGTCGTTGTCATCCGGGTAACGTAACGGTAGTGAGCAAAGAATGAGTTCTGATACGATATACAACAAGTACACACACATACATAACAACACACACACACACAACACACACACACACACACACACACACACACACACACCACACACACACACACACACACATAGACACGGCTTCCAGGCGTTCTTCCCCTCCGGTCTGCGACTACTGCCTCCAGCATGGCCGCGAAATGGACAACAGTTTCAGGCTACCTCCAGTAGGATGCAGGGGAGTCTCTGACCTCGTGGACGTTCTCCGACTGTTGGAAAGACAAGTCTCTGAAGGTCCTACACCGTTTTCCACTGCCTATCAAGAGGATGAAGACAAGATCCTCACTCTCTCCAAGAGAGAAAAAAAACAACATTTCTCTCAACTCCTGGATAATGTCTATGTCTCTGTTTGTCCAGTAGACTGCACACAAGCCTCTGATCTCCTTTACTCATCTGTGTGACTCTCCAGCAAGCTGGAAAACAGTATCTTGACCCCTACCAGACAGTCTCTGCTAATCCGCAAGAGGTCGCCAAAATGTGAAGAGTCTCGGAACTTCTTGCCAGTCTGATTGCTTCAAGCTGAAAATAGTCTGACCTACTAGGTATGCAGTCTTCCCTATCCACAGGCTGGACTGTCTTTTACGGTCTTAGACAATCTGTAGTTCTCCTTCCTATCCTCCCTTCCCTTCCAGTCACCCGAAGACAGTTCTCTGATTTCCGTCTCTCCCGTCTGCAGGTTGAAGATATCGTCTTTGACAGCCCCCGAAAGAGCCATCAACTGTCTCCGAAAAGACAAGCTAATTAGCCACACTTCTTTTCAACAGACTGTGGTTATGTTTTCTCATGCTTCCAAAAAAAAACAAAAACAAAAAAGAAATATGGGAACAGACTTCGATCATCACCACGAAAACTGAAGATAAGTGTTTCAAGTATCGCTCACATGAAGGCTGTCTACTACAGTCCGTGGTTGTCTTTTAGTAAAGTGGAATTCTAAATCGCCGCTGGACTTGTCCGTATCGAAGAAGTTAAAGCCAGGAATGGGCGACTCCCAGAAAGCTGAAGATAGTGATCACCCGATGACGCGCAAAAAGGCTGGAGACAGTGTCTGGTGACTGGACAGGATCTGAAAGGGAGTCCTCGACCAACTAGACCCTCTGAGGCCACCCGCAGGAGCTGACTTCTCTCTTCTTCTTCTTCTTCACTTCCTTCAGAGCCGCTGGAAAGTGGTCACACGGCAGAACACTCACGGACACAGACACGGACACACGCACGTCCATACGTACACTGAAAACATGAGGCTGACACACGAAAACACGAGCACACAATAAATGCACGCAGGATACTCAGCCGTGTCTGGCCGACAAGTGCTCCTCCCAGCCATAAACACTATGGCGCTGATGATGAGTTGTTTGGTTGTCACATACGAAAAAAAAACAATGATCATGTTTTAGTTCCGAGTCATAATATAGTATAGTGGTGTTTTTTGGGGGTGTGTCTCATACACAACACACAACACACACAACACAACACACACACACACACACCACACACACACACACACACACACACACACACACACACACACAACACTCACAAGAGTGTTCCTGAATTCGGTGTCTCACACACACACACTGTTCCTGATTAACCACACAATGATTACAGATTTTGAATGACACACTGATCAGTGTCATCCCACGAAGATTAAGAGATTTATGTCGCGCAAAAGGACGTTGTTGATTCTTTCTTTTTTATTTCAAGTCCTGGGTTCGATGTTACACACACACACAAACATTCACATCGCTGGTGCTGTTTCGAATTCCACCACAAACAGTCCTCCACATTGAAGAAGTAGACATCATTCAATCAGCCCCTCGAGGGGGGGGGGGGGGGGGAGTTGTACGGGGATTGAGGGAATGGGGGGTGAGCTGATCTAACCTTGGATAGATGCTTTGGTCCTGGTCGTGTCTATTCTTCAAGCGTTACGTTACAAACATTCTCGAGTGCAAGTATAGCAGTTGAAAAAAAGAGAATGGGAAAGATTGTTGTTGTTTTTTTAAGGATCCATCCCTCCTCTTTCAGGACCGATGATCAAGGGTTGAGGGTAAGTCGGACAGTGTTATAGTGAAGACATAGGTCCTTTTTACACCAAGCCTCCTCTCGAGTAAATTGAGATCACACACTCGTTCTTGTCGGGGGGTTCAAAAAAAAAAAATTAAAAAAATCAGAAACGCGACCAGACACACACAAACATACGGTAACGACGCTGGTGCCTTTGGCTGAGGAAGGCAGGTCAGGATGATGACTGTGGTTTTATTCTTTATTTTTTTAGAAAACGCTGATGATGATAATATTACAGAGTGGGCTCTTTTCATTCTTTTCTTCCTTTGTCGGGTAAGAAGTCAGGGGTAGGCGTTTGAGCAGGGGGCGGGGGGGACTGTGGGGGGTTATGGGGGGATTTGTCCGGGTGGGATGGATGGACGTTCAGAAGAAAGTTGGGTTGGTTTGGAGAAGGGAGGAGGGGAGGGGGAGGGCGGAATTGGGGGGTGGGGGGTGGGGGGCCAGGGTGAGGTGGGGCGGAGTACTACCGCAGGATTCGAACAGTGGCGCACAGCCCCGGGACCAGGAGCAGGAGCGGCAGGGACGGGGACCGCAAGGCGACAGCGGCGCTGTCCGTGATGGTCCCTTCGTTCTTGTCGCCCCCGCCGCCCACGTGAATGATGTTCTCGTTGGGGTAGCCGTCGCCGCCTGGCCTGGCTGCAACAGCAAAACACAGCAAGCCACCCTTCGTCAGTAATAGCATCAACCACATGCTCAAGTCATCGACATATCATCCCGAAGAACCCCCCCCCCCCCACAACCCCATCCCCGCACCACCACACACACAACACACACACACACACCCACACACAACACACAACACACGCACACACACACACACACACAAACACACACAACACAACACACACAACACATAACAAAACACACAACAACATCAATAACAAAGGACACACAACATCAATACAAAGGACACACAACATCAATAACAAAGACACACAACATCAATAACAAAGGACATACAAAGGACACACAACATCAATAACAAAGGACACACAACATCAATAACAAAGGACAATGACAAACGGACACACAACATCAAACAACACTATAACAAAGGACACACAACATCAATAACAAAGGACATAACAAAGGACACACAACATCAATAACAAAGGACACACACATCAATAACAAGGATCAATACAAAGGACACAACATCAATAACAAAGGACACACAACATCAATAACAAAGGACACACACAAACAAAAAAATCAATGACAAAGGACACACAACATCAATAACAAAGGACACACAACATCAATGACAAAGGACACACAACATCAATAACAAAGGACACAAACAAAGGACACACAACATCAATGACAAAGGACACACAACATCAATAACAAAGGACATGACAAAGGACACACAACATCAATGACAAAGGACACACAACATCAATGACAAAGGACACACAACATCAATAACAAAGGACACACACATCATAACAAATGACAAAGGACACACAACATAAATCGATGCAAGGACACAACATCATAACAAAGGTCACAACAATCAATGACAAAGGACACAAATCAATACCAAAGAACAACAACATCAATAACAAGGACAACAACATCATGATACAACAACAAGGGACAATAATCACAACAATGACAAAGACATCAATCAATACAACAACACATCAATAGGAAACAAGACACACATCAGACACACAAGTGCAACACACACACACACACACACACACACACACACACACACACACACACACACACACACACACACACACTACAAGACTAATGATAATGAGACGGATTTTAAAGTTAAAGAGTTCATTCAAGCATTAATGTGACGTAGAAAATGGGACAGGCATGGGACACACGCACACGCACACACACACACACACACACACACACACACACACACACACACACACACTGTGAGAACAAAGAAACATCAGCGCGTAAAGTGCGACGACACACAACACACACAACACACAACAACACGTACACAGAAACAAGTCGCGTCCAACAACAACAACAACAACAGCTCAAAACACCAAAGAAACATTATATATTCTTTCCTCCTCTACCCCCACCCCACCTACCTCACCCCGGGTGGGGGCAGACTACCATCATCAGCAACATGAAAAGAAATGGAAGCTTCACACTGATTCCAACCTGTCGTTTTGGTTCTGGGAGATGATGTGTGGGTTTGGTGGAGGGGGTGGTGCGGGTGGTGGTGGTGGTGGAAGTGGACGTCGTAGTTGTGGTCCTTGGCGTGTATATATCCTTCGGCGTGGAGCTGGGTGCGCGCGTTGTATCTGCAAACACACCAGCAAACACATGAGTAAAATCACTGACGCCTTCATCGGTTGTATAGTCCATCGTCTAGAACCGATCATACACACATACAGATAAACACACGCGTGCACGCGTGCGCACACACATACACACACACACACACACACACACACACACACATACATACACACACACATACATACAACACATATATATATATATTATATATTGCACGCATACACCCACGCATCACACCATATCACCATCACCATCGGCAACAACATATTTTAAAAACATAACTGTGCTAAACGAATTAAGAACTGACATAATAGAGTGACTGACTCTGTGTGTGTGTGTGTGTGTGTGTGTGTGTGTGTGTGTGTGTGTGTGTGTGTGTGTGTTGTGTGTGTGTGTGTGTGTCTGTGTGTAGTGTGTGTGTGTGAGCGAGAGAGAGAAAGAAAGACAGACAGACAAACAGAAACAAAGACAGACCGAGAGAGAGAGACAGACAGACAGACAGACAGGCAGAGAAAGAGGACACAGACACAGACAGACAGACAGAGAGACAAAGACAGAGAGACAGAGAGAGACAGAGACAAAGAGAAACACAGAAAGACAGAGCGTGCGCACACGCGCGCGCGCGTGTGTGAGTGAGTGTGTGTGTGTGTGTGTGTGTGTGTGGTGTGTGTGGTTGTGTGTGTGTGTGTGTGTATATGCGTGCGCGCGTGCGCGAGCAAAATAGATAGTTAGCGTGTGCGCGCGTGCGTCCGATTTATACATTGGGTTCAGCCTCAGCTTGCATGTTGGATCAGGGTATCTGTGATTTTGTTTCTTATTCCAATCGTCCGTCCACTTCATTGAAGGAACTGCTCATGGACAGGGCATGTATAATTATGGTACAACACAACACTACAAACTGGAATTGAACCAGTCGCTTGTTATCTCCAGAGTGTTCTTTTAGTGCCTAACTAAACGAGCTTCTCAATGGCGACCTTGACCTTTGATCCTTGACTCTTGACCCCCCAAGTCTCCTCTTCAAGTCCAATGTAATTATCCCCAGGTTCACACGCTTGAGCGGGACGAGTATATCACAAGTCTGGCCGAGGCCACAATCATCGCTTCTCCTGAGATCTCTGTCCTGTCTCTCTGTCTGTTCTGTCTGTCTGTCTGTCTGTCTATCTCTGTCTCTGTTGTTGTCTGTGTCGTGGTGTTCTGTCTTCTGTCTCTGTCTCTCTCTATCTCTCTCAGAATCTCTCTCTCTCTCTATCTGCCTGTCTCTCTCTTCTCTGTCCCTCTGTCTTGTCATTGTCTCTCCCTCTGTCTCTGTCTCTCTCTCGATCTGTCTCTCTCTCTCTGCCTGTCTCTCTCTCTGTCCCTCTCTCTGTCTTTGTCACTCTCTGTGTCTCTCTCTTCTCTCTCTGTCTCTGTCTCCCTCTGTCTTTGTCTCTCTCTCTCTGTGTCTCTCTCCGTTTTTCTCCGCTCTGTCTCTGTCTTTGTCGCTCTCTCTGTCTCTCTCCGTTTTTCTCCGTCTCTGTCTCTCTCTGTCTCCTGTCTTTCTCTCTCCTCTCTCTGTCTCCGTCTCTCTGTCTCTGTCTCTCTCCGTTTCTCTCCGTCTCTGTCTCTCTCTCTCTGTCTCACCTCCTCTGTCTCTGTTCTCAGCCTGTCTCTCTCTCTGTCCTCTGTCTGTCTTTCTCTCTCTCTGTCCCTCTCTCTCTCTCCCTCTCTCTCTATCTCTCTCTCTCTGCCTGTCTCTCCTTCTGTTCCTCTCTCTGTGTCTCTCTCTCTCTGCCTGTCTCTCCTTCTGTCCCCCCCCCCTCTCTCTCTCTCTCTCTCTCTGTGTTTCCCAGCCCGCAACATTAAAACTCGTGTCTGTTCGCAGCTCTCCTTTATGTTTCAAACAATCTTGTGGTGTCAGCTTAGCGTTTCACGGGTCCCATCTCCCCCTCCCCTTCTGGCCCCCCGCTCGCCCCCCCCCCCCCCCCCGCCGCCGCCTTCTTGAATTCAAGAGTTTACCAGCGCATAGGGTTTCGCGCAGATTCTTCCAGATAAATACTGGCACTACCTACACACTTGGGTGGAGCGCATATGGTATTGTCCGAGTGCAATGGATAACCCCTCTTGAACACACTCCTAACAAACAGTATCAACACCAACAACAACGACAACAGCAACAAAAACGTATTGACCAGCACAACAATGACTGATCATACCATCGCCTTGACCTTTCCAGCTCTTCTGTTATAGACATTTCTGTTTAAAGCCCAGCCGACTGCGTAGAGCCATATCAGGGCTATAACCATTTTAAAACATACAATACTTCAGCAGGGGAAAAAAAGGGAAAAGAAAATTAAGTAGGCCTACACATATGAATGCATTCGCGCACATAATCCAAGGAGATGCCCCTGGTGTTGGCCGCTCCATCCAATGTATCGCACAGGGGATTTAAATAAAACATATCCGAAAAACAAGTTTAAACGTATCTAAGGACACTAAAACATACACAAAAACGGGCCTAAGTTACCTAAAATTGCTGCCGCATATCTTCTTTCCCTAAAGCCAAAAAAATGCACTTAATACAAGTACCCAATTATATATCAATCCTAAGAAAATGTACGTAATAAGACTTTATCGAACACGTACAAGTAAATGGATCAGCAAGGCAGAAAATGATAGGAAGAAATGACAGAAAGCAAAGGAATAAGGCCAGGCAGAAAGAAATAAAGACAGTGACAGAAACAGAAAAAGAGGCAATTTCTCGCACAGAATTTCCACAAGGTGGGGGGGGGGGGGGATACTATTTATACCGAAAGAGCCCCCTCGGCATCCCCACGGAAGAATCCAGCTCATCTCTCCTGCAGAGAACTAAGTATAGGAAGGTTCTCTTGCCTGAGTGGAGATGGGTTATACTACATAGACTATGTTTTCAGTCCATGTCACAGCTTCCTTCTCCTGAGGCGGCGGGAGATTCCCCCCCCCCCCCCCTGAAACCTGACCCGGTACTTTTCTCCTCCTTCAACCTTGTATCATCAGTAGTACCCCCCCCCCCCCCCTTCCTAAGTAATTATCCAGAAATATCCATCTACTGCTCTAGCCTTTATACCTTCCTTCTCACCCTCTTCCCCATAGACGGCCCTGAGGTTAACATACGGGCTCTTTTCTCTTTCTCTCACAGTGTCTACCCTACTCCCCCATCCCCCCACCCCCACATCTCTCTCTCTCTCCCTCTCTCTCGCTCGCTCTCTCTCTCTCTGTCTCTGTGTGTGTGTGTCTGTCTGTCTGTCTGTCTCTGTCTCCCTTCTCTCTCTCTCTCTCTCTCTCCTTTCTCCTTCTCTGTCTGTCTGTCTGTCTGTGTGTATGTGTGTGTGTGTATCTCTCTCTCTCTCTCTCTCTCTCTCTCTCTCCTCTCCTCTCTCCTCCCTTCTCCTTCTCTATCTGTGTGTGTGTGTGTGTATGTCTCTCTCTCTCTCTCTCCCCCTCCCTCCCTCCCCTCAACTCTCATGCTCGCTCGCTCTCAATCTCATGTTGGTATTTTCCTGTTGTTGATTATATTCGTTTTTAGAGTTATTGTAGACTCACTCTGTCTCCCTGTCTCTCTGTCTGTCTGCCTGCCTGTCTGTCTGTCTGTCTCTCTCTATCTCTCTCTCTCTCTCTCCTACTCCCTATTCAAGTGTCTTTCTAGCTCGCTCTTAGTCTCATGTTGAAATTGTCCTGTTGTTGAGTATCATTCATTTTTAGAGTTTAGTGTAGAGAAAATTCTCTGTCTGTCTCTCTCTCTCTCTCTCTCTCTCTGGACGAAAGCTGGAAGTAAACAAGTGTTTTATTGATTTATTTTTATTTCTATTTTTATTTATTTATTTTTTTGCCACTTCCCTCACACACCATTTTGTTTTCTTTTGTTGTTGTTGTTGTTGTTGTTGCTGCTCTCTCTGTGGTTTAAACAGAATTTTATTCAAGAAAAGAAGAGTCATAAATACAGCAAGCATGGGCAGGCATCGAGCAATGGCTTATGTTAGCCTCCCCAAGAACAATTGACACACTAATGCTCAAATGGGGGGCAACTATGTGTGAAATTTAAACATACAAGAAAACAAGAAAGAAATGAAGAAGAAAAAAGCTAAAAGCACTACGATCATATCCTTAGCACATTAGGTGAAAGAAAACACCCTCTATCCCCCCCCCCTCTCTCTCCTTTCTGTCTCCACCCCCATCTCTCTCTCTCCCTCCCCCCTTCCCCCTCTCCTCTCTATCTCAAAAGGTCCAACTCCCCTTCCTACTTAGCCCCCTGCCAGTAGCGGGCTCTGACCTCCGCCCTCGCAGGTGAGGGAGGCAGTGACACCCTGTGACACGGGCACACAGGCCCGTCACTCTGCATTAGACACGCGCCCTGCTCGCGCGCAAAAGAAGAAGAAAGCAGAGGGGGGCCCGGCCTACAGCATAATGAGAACAATGGGACGGCAGCCATTCAGAAAGTCCATCCTACCTTCACCTTGTCTTGTAAGCAGTGCAGCATGAGATATTCACGGCAAGGACGGGGCCATCTTCAAAACAGCATATCCCGATATGATATGATATGATGTGATGTGATTGATGTATGATGTGATACGATATGATATGATATATAATGTGATGTGATGTGATGTGATGTGATGTGGTGTGGTGTGGTGTGGTGTGGTGTGATGTGATGTGATATGATGTGATACGATATGATATGATATATAATGTGATCTGATGTGATGTGATGTGATGTGGTGTGGTGTGGTGTGTGATGTGGTGTGATGTGACGTGATATGATATGATATATTGATATGATATATGATATATGATATGTGATGTGTGAGGTGATGTGATATGAGGTGATATGATGTGATGTGACATATTTTTATATATATATGATGTGATGTGATGTGATGTGATATGAGGTGATGTGATGGTATATATATGATATATGATATGATATGATATATGATATGATATATGATATGATGTGATGTGATGTGATGTGATGTGATATGAGGTGATATGATGTGATGTGACATGATATTTTATATATGATGGGATGTGGTGTGGAGTGATGTGATATGAGGTGATGTGATGTGGTATATGATATGATATATGATACGATACGATACGATACGATACGATACGACACGACACAATATGATATATGATATGATATGATACGATATAAACTATGGCGTATCAGGCGCAGACAACTTACTTGGCTTGGTTTTGTCACGGGGGGTAACTCTAAGGATCATCTTCATTTTGTGCTCGAAGCATGCCCCTTGGTACTGGTTGTCCAGCTCTTTTTCCTGTCCCCCAGAGGTCGCTAGAAACACAACACACAACACGTTGGTTGAAAAGGTTAATAACAATGATAATCATCATCATCATCATCATCATCATCATCATGAAAACATTAAGTGATAATAATGATAGTAAGAAGAAGAAACAACGATGATGATGATGGTGATGATGACGATAATGATGATGATGATAATAATAATAATAATAATGATGATGATGATGATGAGATGATGATGATAATAATAATAACAATACTTATAATGAAAACGCAATGATGATAATAATGACAGCAGCAACAACAACAACAACGATACTGATACTACTGCTACTTACTACTACTACTACTAATACTACTAATACTACTACTACTATAATAAAAATGATAATAACAACAATAATTATAATAATAATAATATTGATAATTAATACACATGTTGATGATAACAATGACAGTAATAACAACGATACAACTACTACTGCTACTACTAAATGATAATAATAATAATAATAATAATAATAATAATAAAATAATAATAAATAATAATAATAAATAATAATAATAATAAAACATGATAACAATGATATCAATAACAACAACATTAATAAAAATAATAATACTATTAACAATGATATTAACAACAAAAACAACAACAAAAAAAATAATAATAATAACAGTCACACAGAACGAGCCAGCCCATCAAAGAGACAGACATAAGCGCACGCAAGCATTCCGCCAACTCTGAACGTTGGTTTTCGAAATCGAATCAGTTTGCTACAGTTGATAAATGGAAACATTTGGTCGGGCGCTTCTATGTTTGAACACAAAACAAAGAAAAACACGATTTTGACAAAGAGGTCGTAAGTTAATCAAAGGAGGGACCTGGGAAATCAACCTCTCTCTCCAATGTTTTATTATACCAGGGCAGCCGGGCAATGCCCTGCTCTTCACGATTTTCAGCTGCCATGGGATCTTTAGAGTGCGCAGACCAGAAGGCACACGGATATGTATGTATGTACGGATGTATGGATGGATGATGGATGGATGTAAGTGTGTATGTATGTAGGTATGTATGTATGTATATAGGTATGTATGCACGTATGTATGTATGTATGTATGTATGTAAGTATGTATGTATGTATGTATGTATGTATGTACGTACGTATGTATGTATTTATCTATGTATGTGCGTATCTACGTATGTATGTATGTATGCCATACATACATGTATGTATGTATGTATGTGTGTATGTATGTCCGTACACATGTATGTGTGTGTATGTAGATATGTATGTATCTATGAATTACATATTTATCAGTCTCTCTTTTGAGATATCAAATACCTCTCTCTCTGTCTGTCGTCTCTCTCTCTCTCTGTATGTGTGTGTGTGTGTGTGCGGAGGGGAGACGCGTGCGCGCGCGCGCATACACACAAACCACACACACACACACACACACACACACACACACACACACACACACAAGTTCCCCGGGAGTAAGTAATGTAAATTTATCAGTCTGTGCCTTCGAGTGAAGGAGGGGTTACAGGGAGGATTTACTCCCCATAAAAGTTCAATAAAACGGGACAAACGCACTCTCTACGTGGGCCCATCACGCGTTCAGCCAGTGTGTGCCTCAGGGCACTCCGCCGGTGCCCTGCCTATTTTCTGTGCGTGTGTGTATGGGTGGGGGTGGGGTGTGTGTACGTGCGTGTGTGTACGTGTGTGTGCGGTGGGGGAGAGGGGGTTGTCTGGGTGTGTACGTGTGTGTGTGTGTGTGTGTGTGTGTACGTGTGTGTGTGTGTGTGTGTGTGTGTGTGTGTGTGTTTGTGTGTTGTGTGTGTGTGTGTGTGTGTGTGTGTGTGTGTGTGTTAGTGTGTGTGTGTGCGTACGTACGTGTATATGCATGTCGTGTGGTGTCTGGGTATGTGTGTGTCTGGGTGAGAGAGAGAAGACAGACAGACAGACAGACAGACAGAGAGAGAGAGAGAAGAGAGTGCGTGTGTGTACTGTGTGTGTGCATGTACGCGCTCGAACGTGTGTGTGTGGGTGGGGGGGGTTGTATAAGTGTGTGTGTGTGGAAAAGGGGAGGATGTCTGGGTGTGTGTCGTGAGTGTGTCTGTGTGTGGGGGGGGGGGGAGGGCTGTCTAGGTGCGTGGGTTCGTTAGCTCTCTTCTCATCAATTTACATATGTGTGTGCGTGGTTTTTTTTTTTAAAACCAAATTATTCGATTAAAAGATTGAACGCACGAATGAACAACAAAATACAAGTTGAGTGCGTGTGTGCGCGTGATCGTGGAAGCCCCGATCACTGTCTATTGTGTGCGTGTGCATCTTTTGGGATGCGGCCATGTTCCATACCAGACCACGTGTCCTGCTGAGTAGTCGCCCTTAACCTTGCATGGTGTGCCACACTTGTTCACAACTTGAACGTTGGAAATTCGATTTTGTCAATTATAACACACACCACACACACACACACACACACACACACACACACACACACACACACACACACACACACAACACACACACACACACAATTATATATATATACATTTACAATACAAGCCGAACATTGTTGTATAAAGCAAACCACAGCCCGCCTGGTGTGTGTGGGGGGGGGGGGGGGTCGGAGTCTAAAGACCTTTACGGTCTCCCCCCCCCCCCCCCAATGCCTAAACCCCATTTCGCGTGTGTACAGTCTACACAAGCAGAACATTAACATCAAATATGCACGTTAACTATCCTGCAAGTCATGTCAGTGTACGGTGGATGGTGAAAACACGAACACACCCATCCAGCATGTATGTCCACCAAAAAACAGGAGTATGCAGACTGTGCAGCGACAAACTGCCTGCAAAGTGTGAGCAAAAAAAAAAAAAAACAAAAAAAAAGACAGTATGCATACACACATCCAAAAAAATGGAACGTTAAAATGAAGAAATAAATAAATTCATTTAAAAAAAATTGTTTAAATCCTAAAGATACAACCAACCTACAACAACAACAAAATACAAAAGTAAATACTCACATGCCATCCACATGCGCGCGCTCGCGCGCGCGCACAGACACACACACACACACAAAACACACACACACACACACACACACAAACACACACACACACACACACAAACACACACAAACACACACACACACACACACAAGACACACACGCATGCACATACATGTACACACACATGCATACACACATATAACACAAAGATTAACAAACAAACTCAAACACAAACACAGACGACAACAAACAAACAAATACACACACACATACGCACACAAACAAACAAATACTTTCGCGCGCACACACATATATACTATGTATACACAGACATATATATATATATATATATACTATGTAAACACACAACACACACACACTATGCACACACACACATACTTACATGCACACACACACGCACAAACACACACACTATGCACACACACACACACACACAAACACACACACACACACACACTATGCACACACACAGACACATAACCATACACCACACACTATGTACACACACAACACACACTATGCACACACACACTATGCACACACACACACACACACACACACACTATGCACACACACACACACGCACAAACACACACATATGCACACACACAACACTATGCACACACACACACACACTATGCACACACACACACCACACCACACACAACACACACACTACACACACACACACACACAGACACACACAACACACACACACTATGTACACACACAAACACACACCACACTATGCACACACACACAACACACTATGTACACACACACACACAACACAACACACACACACACACACACAACACACACACTATGCACACACACACAGACAACACAACACATACACACACACACACACACTATGTACACACCACACACACACACACACACACACACACACACACACACACACACACACACACACACACTATACACACTCTATGCACACTCACAGATAAAGTAGTAGCTCATGCCCTCGTGGAAGTCCGGGTTGCCCTGGATGGGCTGGAAGTCCAGCACCAGGAGGGTGTAGATGTGGGGACTGGTGGAATTGGGTTTGGAGCAGTTCAGTATCTTCATCTTTTGCGACGTGTCGTTGATGACGCACATGTCGTAATCCCTCTTGTCCACCTTGAAAAAAAACAACACACACACATACATTATCAGACAATAATCACAATTTCTCTTTCTCACAAGAGAGTGGAAGCGAGATGGGGGAGAGAGAGGGAAATGGAGAGAGTGGAAGAATGTGAGGGAGAGAGAGAGGAACAGGGGAAAAAAAAAAGAGAGAGGGACAGACAGGAGAAAGAGAGAAGAGGAGAGAGGGAGGGAGAGACAGGGAGACGGAGAAAGAAGAGAGACAGACAGACAGGGAGAGGGAGAGAAAGAGGGAGAGATGTGAAGAACATATGCACAGTAAGAAGAACACAAAATCATGAGACAAATGGGAGGGAAGAGGGAGAGATAAGGGAGAGAGAGAGGTGGGGATCGAGAAGGGAGAGAGAGAAAGAGAGAGATAGAGAACATAGGCAACCAGTAAGAAGAACACAAACATTAGGACACAAATCTAGACAACGTGACGTCAGCAAAGACGTGAAGACACAAACATGATTACGGCGACTTCAGCGAGAACATAATATAATCTAAAACAAAGAAACAAACAATGAAATAATTTTTTTTTAAAAACTACAGTGACAACACACACACACACACACACACACACACACAACCCACAAAACACACACTGACGAAAACAAAACACAAACAATACAATGTCACCAAAAGAAAGTGACATCACCAAAAAAGAAAATGACATCACCAAAAAAGAAAATGACCTCACCAAAAATAATGACATCACCAAAACACAAAGACATAAAAAAAAAACAACACTCTGACATCAGTGAAAACACGCTAGATGATTCATCAGTTTTGCGCTATACAATCTGTAATTATATATTATTATTAACGGACAATGACATCACCAAAAACACAATGACATAACATACAGTGACATTACCAAAAAAGTGACATCACCAAAAAACCAAACCAAACAAATAAGCAAAAAAACACCATCGCCAAAGGCAATAGAAACAACAAACAAACAAACAAAAAACAGCGACATCTCTAAAAAAAAACAACAATAACATCAAGTAAAAAAAAAAAAAAAAACCCACAGTGACATCAGTAAGACAAAAAAAAAAAAAAAAACCATTAATGGACTAGCAACAAAAAACACAAGTACAACAAAAACACTTAAAGCGATCATTTCAAGCCAGAGACGACTCAAAACATTAGTTGCCACAGCACCTACGAAACGAGAGTTGTGTGTGTGGTAGAGAGAGAGAGAGAGAGAGAGAGAGAGAGAGAGAGAGAGCGAGAGGAGAGAGAGAGAGAGACAGACAGACAGACACAGACAGAGAGAGAGAGACAGAGAGACAGAGAGAGAGAGAGAGGAGAGACAGACAGACAGACAGACACAGACAGAGACAGAGAGAGAGAAGAGACAGAGAGAGAGAGAGGAGAGACAGACAGACACAGACAGAGAGGAGACAGAGAGAGAGAGAGAGAGAGAGAGAGAGACAGACAGACAGACAGACACAGACAGAGAGAGAGAGAGAGAGCAGAGAGAGAGAGAGAGGAGAGACAGACAGACAGAACAGACACAGACAGAGAAGAGAGAGAGAGCGAGAGAGAGAGAGGAGAGGAGAGACAGACAGACAGACAGACACAGACAGAGAGAGAGAGAGAGGACGGAGAGAGAGAGAGAGAGAGGAGAGACAGACAGACAGACAGACACAGACAGAGAGAGAGAGAGACAGAGAGAGAGAGAGAGGAGAGACAGACAGACAGACAGACACAGACAGAGAGAGAGAGAGAGAGAGAGGAGGAGAGAGAGAGAAGGAGAGACAGACAGACAGACACAGACAGAGAGAGAGAAGAGAGAGAGACAGACAGACAGACAGACAAGACAGACAGAGAGAGAGAGAGAGATAGAGACAGACAGACAGACAGACAAAAAGACAGAGAGAGAGAAGAGAGAGAAGAGAGAGACAGAAGAAGAGAGAGTGAAGTGTGGTGTGTGTGACTGACAGACGACAACACAAAAAAAAAAAGGCTTGATAGAGCTAAACAGACTGAAAAAACATAGCGAGAGAAGATAGGTCGTCCAAACGAAAGTCAACACGGAACAGACACAGACAAGAAGCAAAGATGGAGAGAAACAGACAGACAGACAGAGAGACAGAGAGAGAGACAGAGAGAAAGAGAGAGACAGAGAGAGAGAGAGAGGTGTAAGTGTGTGTGTGTGTGACTGACAAGACTGACAAGCTCAACAAAAAAAAAAAGGCTTTTGTATAGAGCTAATAAGCGGCTGAATAAAACATAGCGGAAGAAATCTCCTCGTATTAGGCTTCGTCCTTTGAAATCGATAAAGCTTTCACCATCAAACGGCGAACGGGGAACGAGACAAAAGCAAAGATGGAGAGAAAGAGATAGAAGACTTCATGACTAATCTAGTTTGGATTTTTCTGTCAGGTTAATCCTCCCCGCGTCGTCCACTGCTTTGATGCGCCTCTCTCCCTCTCTCCCCCCCCCCCCTTTTTATTATCTCTTCCGTCTTTTTTCTCTCTCCGCCCCCCCCCCCCCCTCTCTCCATTCTCTCTTTCCCCTCTCCGCTCTCTCTCTCTGTCTTGTGCTCTCTGTCTCTTTTGGTTGTCTGTGGTCGGTCGGTCTCGGTCTCTCTCTCTCTCTCTTTTCTTTGCCTCTCTCTCTCTCTCTGTTTTCTGACTGACTGTCTGTTGTCTGTTGTCGTCGTCTCTGTCTCTCTCTCTAGTTGTTTGTCTGTTGTCGTCTCGTCTGGTCCTCTTTCTCTCTCTCTTCTCTCGTCTCTTCTGTTCTGTCTGCTGCAGTCTGTCTGTCTGTCTGTCTTCTAGTATGTATGTATCTATCTGACTGTTGTCTGTTGTCTTCTCTTGTTTATCTCACTGTTCATTGCCTGCTGCCTGCCCTGCCTTCCCTGCCTGCCTGCCTGCCTGCCTCTGCCTGCCTGCTGTCTGTCTGTCTCTCTGTCTCGTCTCTGCTTCTTC
>JAPXFY010000024.1:22866916-22869416 GCA_030674185.1 Monoplex corrugatus
AGAGACGAAGACAGAGATACAGACGGGCAGCGAGAGAGAGAGAGAGAGAGAGAGAGAGAGAGAGAGAGCGAGAGAGAGAGAGAGCGAGAGAGAGAGAGAGCGAGAGAGAGCGAGAGAGAGCGAGAGAGAGAGAGGAAGAGAGAGAGACAGACAGACAGACAGACAGACAGGCAGGCAGACAGACAGACACCACAGAGACACACAGGCAATCAGACAGAGGGAGAGAGTGAGGGATAAAGAGTGAGGAGGGGAGGGAGGGAAGAGAGAGAGAGCGAGACAGAGAGAGAAGAGAAAGAGAGACAGAGAAAAACACAGACAGAGAGACAGACAGACAAACACACACAGATACACAACCCGTGTAACGCTACAACAATGTCTCAGCTATGTGCAGCACAACACAGTCTCCACACACACACACACTTCACATCCAACACGGACACTGACTGACAAACGAACAAGTATAAACACGGATACTGACCATGTACACGATGTAGTACTCCCAGGACTTGGACGTGTCTGTGTAGTGTGGACAGATGATGTCTATACTGTCGCCCAGGTTCACGTCTATGACGTGGTCATTGTTGCTACTGTGAAACCTGCAACAGTCACAATAAAACACACGGGAGTTATTTGTTAGTGCACTGGCTCTGCTCAAAATCTCACCTCTCTCTCTCTGTCTGTCACTGTCTCTGCCTGTCCGTCTCTTCTCTCTGTCTGTCTGTCTCTGTGTGTCTCTGTCTGTCACTGTCTCTGCCTGTCCGTCTCTCTCTCTCTCTCTCTCTCTCTCTCTCTCTCTCTCTCTCTCTCTTCTATTTATCGTTGTTGATGTTGCTGTTGTTATTGTTGTTGTTGTTTCGAAAGCTAGTATGGATATATATGTACATATACATAGCTATGGCTAGAGATATAGATATAGACATGCATACTGAGAGAGAGAGAGAGAGAGAGAGAGACAGACAGACAGACAGACATAAGTCACACAGAGAGAGAGACAGACAGACAGACAGACGGACGGACGGACGGATGGACAGGCAGACACAGAGACAGAGAGAGAGAAAGAGAGAGAGAGAGAGACGGAGAGACAGAGAAGGAGAGAAGACAGAAAGAAAGACAGACAGAGACAGACAGACAAAAGATATATACAAAGAGACACAAAGACAGATAAAGAGAACGGATAAATCCATTCCCAAAGGTCAAAACACGATCCCAAGAGCTCGCAAACGTCTTTCTAACCTTTACAAAACAAACAAACTAGTAAACATCGCTATAATGTAAAAAAAAAAAAAAAAAATAAATAAATAAAATAAATAAATAAATAAAATAAAAATGAAAAAAAAAAAAAAAAAGACGAAGCGAATGAACCAAACAGTGAACTTTATAATTTCAGCGACAGGTTGGCAGCAAGCAAACATCGTTTAAGATAATGACAACTCTCGTGTTTTAGACACATTGTCGATTCTGGATTGTTTGCTGTTGTTGCTGCTGGGAGCAAACAAGCAAGCAAGAGAGAGACAGACAGAAAGAAAGAAGGAAGGAAGGAAGCTCGAAGAAAGAGAAAGAAAGGAGAGAGAGAGAGAGAGAGAGAAAGAGAAGAAGAGAGGAGAAAGAGAGAAGAGAGAGAGAAAGAGAGAAGAGAGGGAGAGAAAGAGAGGAAGAAAGAGAGAAAGAGAGAGAGAAAGAGAGAGAGAAAGAGAAGAGAAAGAGAGGAGAGAAAGAAGAGAAAGAGAGAGAGAAAGAGAAGAGAGAAAGAAGAGAAAGAGAGAGAGAGAAAGAGAGAGAGAGAGAGAGAGAGAAAGAGAGAAGAGAAGAAAGAGAGAGAGAAAGAAAGAAAGAGAAAGAGAGAGAGAGGAAGAAAGAGAGGGAAGGAGGGAGATGGGGTAGAGAGAAGAAAGAGACAAAGAAAGAAAGAGAGAGAGAGAAGAGAGAGAAGAAAGAGAGACAGAGAAGAGAGAGAAAGACGAAGAGAGAGAGAGAGATAAGAGAGAAGATAGACAGATAGAAAGACAGAAGGCAGGAGAATAAGAGGGATAAAAGCGGAGAAAGAAGAAAGGCAGATAGATAGAAAGACGGCAGTATGACAGGGAAAAAAAGGAAGTAAGTAGATAAGACAAAAGGATAGTCAGAGAGAGAGAGAGAGGAGAGAGAGAGAGGAGAGAAGAGAGAAAAGAAAGGAGAGAAGGCAGGAGACAGACAGACAGACAGACGGAAGAGAGAGAGGACAAGAAGACAGAGAACAAAGACAAAAGACAGAGATGAGACAGACAGACAGACAGAGAAGAGAGAGAACAGAGACAAGAGACAGACAGAGAGACAGAGAGAGACAGACAGAGAGACAGACAGAGAACAGAGAGCAGAGACAGAGACAGACAGAGGAGACAAAGACAGAAGACAGAGACAACAGAGACAGAGAGACAGAGAGAGACAAACAGACATAGAGACAGAGACAGACAGAGAGAGAACAGAGAACAGAGAGGAGAAGAGAGACAGAAGAGAGACAGAG
>JAPXFY010000024.1:22879416-22881916 GCA_030674185.1 Monoplex corrugatus
TGATGAGAAGGAGGAGGAGGAGGAAAGGACGACGACGATGACAATGAAGAATAAGAAGATGAAGAATAAGAAGATGACGAAGAAGAGAAGCTACTTTGCGCATACATATCACGACACGTAATACTTCGGAAGACAAAAATGTAATTTCCACAGGATATACAAAAATAAGTAATGTATATATAGTTCATCATGGATATATATATATATATAGTGTCTGTATGTGTGTGTGTGTGTTGTGTGTGTGTGTGGTGTGTTGTGTGTGTGTGTGTGTGGGGGTGTGTGGTGTGTGTGTGTGTGTGTGTGTGTGTGTGTGTCGTGTGGTGTGTGTGTGTGTCTGTGTGTTTGTGGTGTGTGTGTGTGTGGTGTGTTGTGTGTGTGTGTGTGTGTGGTGTATGTGTGTGTGTGTGTGTGTGTCTGTGTGTGTGTGTGTGTTGTATGTGTGTGTGTGTTGTGTGTGTGTTTGTGTGTGTGTGATGTGTGTGTGTTGTTGTTGTGTTGTGTGTGTGTGCGTCAGAGTCAGAGAGAGAGAAAAGAAGAAGAAGAAGAAAGAAAGAAAGAAAGAAAAATGAATGAAAGAAAGAACGAAAAAATGAATGAAAGAAAGAAAGAAAGATAGAAACAAAGAGAGAAAGAAAGAAAAGAAAGAAAGAAGAAAACAAAAAACAAAGAAACAAAGAGAGAGAAAAAGACAGAGATAAGAGACACTAAGACAGTCAGTAAGAGAGAGAGAAAACGACAGGCAGAAAGAAATGGGATGAGGCGAAAGAAAGAAAACAAACAAAACAAAAGAAAAGTGAGAGAGGCAGAAGAAATGACCAAACAATAAGGAACCAAACACAAAAGAAACATAGAAATTTAAAAAAAAAACAAACACAAAGACGAAGGAAAAGGCCCACACAGATATAAATCAAGTCGGGACGGGAATGGAAGTAAAAATGCGGATTAATTAAAAGAAGGGAATAGCTGCGCCAAAGACAAGAACAACTATCAGAAAAAGAGAGACAGGGGGGAGAGAGAGAGGGGGGAAGAGAGGGGAAGGAGAGGGAGAGAGAGAGGGGAGAGAGAGAGGGGGGGAAGAGAGGGGGGGAGGAGAGGGAGAGAAAGAGGAGAGAGAGAGAGGGAAGGACAGAGAGAGAGACAGACAGCAGGCAGCAGACAGAGACAAAGAGAGATAGAGACTGAAGAGAGAGAGAGAGAGGGAGAGAGAAAGGAGAGAGAGGGAGACAGACAGAGACAGAAACAGAGAGAGAGAGACAGACAGACAGACATAGAGAATACAGAAAACACACACACACATACAGTTAGAGAGATATATATACACACACGGACAAAGAGTGACAGACAGAAGGATGGAGAGAGAGAGAGAGACAGAGACAGACAGACAGAGACAGAGAGACAGAGAGACAGAGAAACATAGAGAGATAATACACACACACACACACACATACAGTTAGAGAGGGAGATACATACACGGAGAAAGAGTGATAGACAGAAGGATGGACAGGGAGAGAGAAAGAGATAGACAGAGAGAGAGACAGTGAGAGAGACAGAAACAGACAGACAGAGACAGAGACACAGAGACACACAGACAGAGACAGAGACAACAGACAGAGAGACACACGTAGACAGACAGAGAAGATTCAACAAACTAAGGGGGCTGCTCTCTACAGTCCTTAAAGGCAGGATCACACACATCGTAACGTCCACTCCGTGTCTCTCTCTCTCGTTTTTCCCCCTCCAGACTTTACACACACTTCAAGGCGTGTAAGGGAAAACAGGGTAAAGGACTCGAAAGCACAAGAGATGTCACTGGAAAACCCTCTTCATAGCGCACTACATCGTCCTGATTTCCCCGTAATGAGGCCCCTCGCCCGGAGAAGAAGAAGCAGCAGCAGCAACAACAACAGCAACAGCAGCAGTAACAACAACAGCAACAGCAGCAGCAGCAACAACAACAACAACAGCAACAGCAGCAGCAGCAGCAACGCAACAACAGCAACAGCAGCAGCAGACAGCAGCAGCAACAGCAGCAGCAACAGCAACAACACAGCAACAACAACAGCACACAACACAACAACAGCAACAACAACAACACAGCAACAACAACAGCAACAGCAGCAACAACAACAGCAACAACACAACAACAACAGCAGCAACAACAACAGCAACAGCAGCAGCAACAGCACCAGCAACAACAGCAACAGCAGCAACAACACAGCAACAACAACAGCAACAACAACAGCAACAACAGCAGTAACAACAACAGCAACAACAACAGCAACAACAACAGCAACAACAACATCAGCAGCAACACCAGCAACAACACCAGCAACAACAACAGCAACAACAACAGCAACAACACCAGCAACAACAACAACAACAACAGCAACAACACCAGCAACAACAACAGCAACAACAACAGCAACAACACCAGCAACAACAACAGCAACAACAACAGCAACAACAGCAACAACAGCAGCAACAACAACAGCAACAGCAG
>JAPXFY010000024.1:22906916-22911916 GCA_030674185.1 Monoplex corrugatus
ACAGAATCAGATACAGACACGTTATTTTACAAAACATCGAAAGAGAGAAAGAGAGACAGAGAAAAGGGGAAAATGACACAGAGAGAAAAGAGAGAGAGAGAGAGAAAGAGGGAGAAGAGAGAGAAAGAGAGAGAGAGGAGAGAGAAGAGAGAGAGAGTGAGAGAGTGAGAGAGACAGAGAGAGTGAGAGTGAGGAGTGAGAGAGAGTGAGAGAGAGAGAGTGAGAGAGAAGAGAGAGAGGAGAGAGTGAGAGAGGAGAGAGAGTGAGAGAGTGAGAGTGAGGAGAGAGAGTGAGAGAGTGAGAGAGAGAGAGAGTGAGAGAGAGACAGAGTGAGGAGAGAGAGAGAGTGAGAGAGAGAGAGACAGAGTGAGAGAGAGTGAGAGAGAGAGAGAGAGGAGAGAGAGACAGAGTGAGAGAGAGTGAGAGAGTGAGAGAGAGAGAGAGAGAGAGAGGAGAGTGTGAGAGAGAGAGGAGAGTGAGAGAGAGTGAGAGAGAGTGAGAGAGAAGAGAGTGAGAGAGAGAGAGAGACAGAGGAGAGAGTGAGGAGAGCGAGAGTGAGAGAGTGAGAGAGAGAGAGAGTGAGAGAGAGAGTGAGAGAGAGAGTGAGAGAGAGAGAGAGAGAGAGAGGAGAGAGAGAGAGAGGTGAGAGAGAGAGAGAGAGAGAGAGAGGGGGAGAGAGAGAAGGAGAGGAAGGAGAGAGTGAGAAGAGAGAGAGTCAGAGTGGGAAGATGTGAGTGTGTGAGAGTTATAATGTGTGTGTGTATAATTGTGTGTAGTTGTGTGTGTGTGTGTGTGCACGTGCGTGCGCGCGTTTATATGTTTGTCTGTGTGTGTGTGGTCTGTGGTTTTTTTTGTTGTTGTTGAAAAAATAAACAAAACAACAAAAACAAGAACGTCAGCTTAGGGTAGAATGTATTAAAAAAAACCAACAAAAATGTCAAGTGGAAATCTGTGAAACTACATCCTCCGGTGGTGACACTATACGGAGAAGTCAGCAAGCAGCTAGCAAGTGGGAAACAGTGACAACACACACAGAAGGAGACAGAGACAGAAAGAGACAGAGGACAGAGAGCTCACGGAGCCAGGCAGAGCAAGCACCACTCACTTCACTCACTCACTCACTCACTACCAAGCAAAGCTAGCTAGCCAAGCCAACCAGCAAGCAAGCCCAGCAAGCAAGCAAGCAAGCGCCGGCAGGAAATGCAGCAAATTTGCCAAGGAGAAAGCAGGAGGATCAGGCAAGTGTAGGCCTGTATTGATTTTCTCTCCCTCTCTCCCTCCCTCCCTCCCTCCGAAACCCAACATCTCTCTCTCTCTCTCTCTCTCTCTCTGTCCTCTGAGTTGCTCGTTCTCTCTCTCTCTCTCTACTTCTCCTCTCTCTCTCTCTCTCTCTCTCTCTCTTCTCTCTCTAGCTCTGAGTGTCGTTCGCTCTCTCTCTCTCTCCCTCTCTCTCTCTCTCTCTCTCGGTTTTTTGCTGTTTTGGTTTAGAGCGTGCGTGTGTGTGCTTTCTGGTTTTATGTGCGTGTGTGCACGTGTGTGTGTGTGTCTGCACGTGGTGGTGTGTGTGTGTGTGTGTTGTGTGTGTGTGTGTGTGTTGTACGTGGTGTGTGTGTGTGTGGTGTTGTGTGTTGTTTGTTTAGCTTTCTTTCTTTGCTTGTTCCTAGTTTGTTTTTTGTTTGTTTGTTTGTTTTGTTTTTTGTTTTGTTTTGTTTTTTTGCGTTTCTGTCGCCTGCTATTTCTGTAACTTATGCTCGGTTCTTGTCTTTTCTGCTCTCTCTCTCTTTCTTCTCTCTCTTTCTTTCTTTCTTTCTCTTCTATCTCTCCCTCTTTCTCTTCTCTCTTTCTTTCTTTCTCTCTCTCTATCTCTTCCTCTTTCTCTCTCTCTTTCTTTCTTTCTCTCTCTCTTCTCTCTCTCTATCTCTCTCTCTCTTCTTTCTTTCTCTCTCTCTATCTCTCCTCTTTCTCTCTCTCTCTTTTCTTCTTTCTCTCTCTCTATCTCTTCCTCTTTCTTTCTTTCTCTCTCTCTATCTCTCCCTCTTTCTTTCTCTCTCTCTCTCTCTATCTCTCTCTCTTTCTTCTTCTTCCTCTTCTCTCTATCTTCTCTCTCTTTCTTTCTTCTCTCTCTCTATCTCTACCTCTTTTTCTCTCTCTCTCTCTTCTCTTCTTTCTTTCTCTCTCTCTATCTCTCCTCTTTCTTTCTCTCTCATCTTTCTTTCTTTCTTTCTCTCTCTCTATCTCTCCCTCTTTCTTTCTTTCTCTCTCTCTATCTCTCCTCTTTCTTTCTTTCTCTCTCTCTATCTCTCCCTCTTCTCTCTCTCTCTCTCTTCTCTCCTCTTTCTCTCTCTCTCTCTATCTCTCCCTCTTCTCTCTCTCTTTCTTTCTTTCTTCTTTTTTCCCCTTTCTTTCTTTCTCCCTCTCTATCTTCTCCTCTTCTCTCTCTCTCTCTCGCTTTCTCGCTTTGTCTGCTCTGCCTCGATAACCTCTCTTTCTGACTGTTGCTACAATTTAAGTAATACGCAACGGCAGATGACCTTATAAAGTTGGTTTATGTGGTAATAATACCTCCATAGTTGGAAACAAAGTTTCACTCCTCTCTTCTCTCTCTTCTTCTCTCTCTCTCTCTCTCTCTTCTCTCTCTGTCTCTATCTCTCTCTCTCTGCTCTTCATTCTCTCTCTCTCTCTGTTCTATCTCATCTCTTCTCTCTCTCTCTCTCTCCCTCTCTCCTCTCTCAGTCTGTATGGCTTTCATTTTCTCTTCGACTCTCTCTCTCTCTCTCTGTCTATCCTCTCTCTGTCTCTCTGTCTATCTCTCTCTTCTTCATCTCTCTCTCTGTCTATCTCTCTCTCTCTCTCTCTCTCTCTCTCTCTCTCCTCTCTCTCTCCTCCTCTCTCTCTCTCCAGTCTGTATGGCTTTCATTTTCTCTTCTGACTCTCTCTCTTCTCTCTCCCCCTCTCTCTCTCCCTTTTCTTAAACTTTACTCTCTCTCTCTCTCTCCTCTTCTTTTCTAAACTTTACTCTCTCTCTCTCTCTCCTCTCTCTCTCTCTCTCTCTCTTCTTCCTCTCTCTCTCTCTCTCTCTCTCTCTCTCTCATATGTATAGAATAGCAATGGCAAGTTTGAAAAAATGTCAACAACATTTACCGTTGGAAAATAAAGCATCATTGTCATTGTCATTGTCATTTCTTCTCTCTCTCTCTCTCTCTCTCTCTCTCTCTCTCTCTCTCTCTCTCGCCATTCACGACCCTCACCCCCCCCCCTCTCTTTCTCTCTACGCCCGCCGCTCTCAATTTACCACACATAGAGCTACCTCGCTAGCAGCACGTCGTTGTTGTTGCTGCTGCTGCTGCCGCTGCTACGGTTTTGCCTGCGCACTGACTAGAGTACAGAGAGCTTGGAGGAATGAGGAAGGAAGGAAGGAGGAGGAGGAGGAGGAAGAGGATGGGGGAAAGGGGATGAAGGGCAGATACAGGGTGTAGGGGGGGGGAGCGGGGTAGGGGGAAGGGAGGGAGGGAGAGAGAGAGAGGCTGGCAAAGTTGACGCCGCTGCTAGCAAGCTGACTGACTGTCTTTGACTCAGGTTGACACCGCCGGCGACTTTTCTTGGACCCTGCTGCCATTCCATTCAACATTGCAGGCGCGCAGGTGTCTGCACGCCTCGGGCCTGGTTTGACGCCAGACTAGACAGATAGACACATAGATAGATAGAATGGATAGGCAGATGGAAAGATAGATAGATAGATTGACACACAGATAGCTAGATAGATAGATAGATATGATAGATAGATAGATATGACAGATAGATAGATAGATAGATAGACAGACAGACAGACAGACAGACAGATAGATAGATAGATAGATTGATAGACAGATATGATAGATAGATAGATAAGACAGACAGACAGACAGATAGATAGAGAGACAGACAGACAGACAGACAAATAGACAGACAGATAGATAGATAGATAGATAGACAGACAGACAGACAGATAGATAGACAGAGATAGAAGAAAGATAGATAGACAGATAGACAGACAGACAGACAGATAGATGGATGATAGAAGAATAGAAGAGAGAGAGAGAGAGAGAGAGAGAGAGAGAGAGAGAGAGAGAGAGAGAGGAGGGACAGATTGACAGATATTGAAAGTAAACATACAGTAAAGGCCCTGTCACACAAGTTCATTCATCCCAAACGGAACTCAAGTAAGCACCATTCGTCTCCGTTATCCCCCTTCTCACCATCACAGCACCGTCAGAAAAAAAAAAAAAAAAAAAACAAAAAAAAAAAACATGTCCCAGATTTTGTGTCCTTTCACGTACAAACTAAAAACACACATCATGCACGTCCCCATCACCAACCCACTCGGGTCTATTGTGGTATATGAACACTCGTCACCTCTTGAAAAATGAAGAAGCACCATGGTGTATATACCGTGTGATGATGAGCCGTTGAGCATCCGACACCTCTCCTCCTCCTCGATTGCTGGGACTTGTACGATGTGAGACAAAAGCACTACACGGCGGACTCCTTTAAAGAAGCTCTTCCGAGACGTCCCTCCTGATGCAATTTTCCAGTTTTTACAAGAGATCAATACATTTCACTTGATGCGATTTTTACGTGTTTTTCTTTCATGGCATTTTAGATTTGCAAGGTTGACGGTGAGCATGATTTTCTAACTGTTGTCTTTTATCTTAACGGGGTTGTTCTTTTCTTTTTGACGTGGTGTTAGCCCTGATATGGCTCTAGTGGTCGGCTGGGCTATAAGCAATATGAACTGAACTGAACTGGCCTGTGAAGTCCATCTACCGCACCATTTATCCTCGTGACTGCCAAAAATCGATGCAGTTACACTCGACCACACCGTTATTCCTCGTCAGATCTGATCTCTCTCTCCTTCTTCTTGAAAGAAAGATAGACACACAGACGAATACGCAGGCAGTAAGGAAAGGAACGGAAAGAATGGAAGAAATGACATGAACTCCAGAAACGAAAGGCACACGGAC
>JAPXFY010000024.1:22916916-22921916 GCA_030674185.1 Monoplex corrugatus
CACACGCGCGCGGGCGCGCACATTGCACACACACACACACAAACACACATATACACACACACATAGTGTACACAAACACAGACACATATGTACACACACATACTGCATGCATACACACAAACACACACACACATACACACACACACACACACACACACACATCACACACACACACACACACACACACACACAGTCAACACACACACACACGACACAACATAACTGGGGGAGGGGTGGGTGCAGGGGGTCAAAGGGTTAACTTAATTCTCCTGTCTCTCCTGGTGATGCCACATCACTCAGTGTCTCATGCCCCGCTGTTCCCTTCCAATTTAACCCTTTGACTCCCTCAACCTGTCCGCCAGCATCCCGCATTGCCAACCATGCTAGCAAAGCAAAAACTTAACCCTTTGACTCCCTCACCCTATCCACACCAGCTTCCTGCAGGAAGCTGGTGGATAGGGTGAGAGAGTCAAAGGGTTAAGTTTTTGCAGTTGGTGGATAGGGTGAAGGAGTCAAATGGTTACGTTTTTGCAGTTGGTGGATAGGGTGAGGGAGTCAAAGGGTTAAGTTTTTGCAGTTGGTGGATAGAGTGCGGGAGTCAAAGGGTTACGTTTTTGCAGTTGGTGGATAGGGTGAGGGAGTCAAAGGGTTACGTTTTTGCAGTTGGTGGATAGGGTGAGGGAGTCAAAGGGTTAAGTTTTTGCAGTTGGTGGATCGGGTGCGGGAGCCAAAGGGTTAACAAACTCTTCCAGCCCATAGGGGTTTTTTTGCGCGCAGGCTCTCAAGGAATCTGCCGGGTAAATTACGTGGAAAGTTTGGGCGGAGCGTATATGGACCTGTCTGCGTGAGATAAAACCCCTCTTTGAACAAATTCCAAACTGATTACACCAAACTATCTTCTAAAGCCCTGAGTTGTTAACCCTCTGACTCCCGCACCCTGTCACCGGCATTCTGCAATGTCAACCATACTCTAGCAAAGCAAAACCTTAACCCTTTGACTCCTTCACCCTTTCCACCAGCTTCCTGCAGGAAGGTGGTGGATAGGGTGAGGGAGTCAAAGGGTTAATTTTTTGCAGTTGGTGGATAGGGTGAGGGAGTCAAAGGGATTAATTTTTTGCAGTTGTGGAGAGGGTGCGGGAGTTCAAAAGGGTTAAGTTTGAGGGTGGATAGGGGTGCAGGAGTCAAAGGGTTAAGTTTTTTGCAGTTTGGTGGATAGGGTGAGGGAGTCAAAGGATTAAGTTTTCACAGTTTGTGGAGAGGGTGCGGGAGTTAAAGGGTTAAAAGTAGGGTGAGGGAATGGAGTACGGAAGGTGATATTTCCATTTTGTGAGGGTCAGCGGAGGATATACGCCATTCCATAAACTTGGTTTCAACTTTCCAAAAACACACCACAGGGAATACAGATTTTGGGGGGCGTTTTATTTGTTTATATTTATTATCTTTTTTTTTTTTTTACTTATAAGTGTTTATTTATTTGTTTGTTTATTTGTTTATTTTATTTATTCATTTGTTTGTTTAGGTTTAATTATTCATGTATTCTTTCCTTCTTTCTTTCATTCTCTTTGTATCTATCTATCTATCGATCTTATCTATCTGTCTGTCTCTCTGTCTGTCTATCTATCTATCTATCTATCTATCTATCTATCTATCTATCTATCTGTCTACTGTCTATCTTCTATCTATCTATCTTCTATCTCTTCTCTCTTTATCTATCTATCTATCTATTATCTATCTGTTATCTTATTTATCTTTTATCTGTCTGTGTTTGTATCGCTGTCTGTTGTCGGTCTGCCTGTTTGTTTGTCTGTCTGTGTGTCTGTCTATCTATCGTTATATAATTGAAAAACAAAGAGAGACAAAGATATCTTATCAGCCAACAAACGAGATGGATTGTGCTTACAATAGATAACGGAATACAGATTAAGATGGACACAACCTTCAGCCTCGACCGGGTCAGTCCAACATTTCAACAACCGATTCCTCCAGGAAAGTTCCAAGTTCATATTCGGTTAAAAGTCCAAATCACAAATCACAGCCCACAGACACACAGAGCGATTGGATGGGGACCGGAGGGAGGGAGGGAGAGGTGGGGGACACTGGCAGACAAAAAGAAAAAAATAAATAAATAAAAAGAGAGAGAGAATGAAGGCTTGTTTTTCTACATTTGGTTAGATCTGTTGATTATGTATTGTATACGTTTCAAGACGTTTGTAAATGCTATGTATTTGTAAAATGAATAAAAACAACAAGTTTCATTTAAAAAAAAATAATAGAATGAAAGAGACTGTGAAAGAAAGAGTGAGAGACATAGACTGTAAGGACGACTGTCAGCAGATAAGAGAGAGAGAGAGAGAGGGAGGGAGAGAGAGAGAGGGAGGGAGAGAGAGAGAGGGGGGGGAGAGACAAGTAACAAAGAAGTGAGAGAAAGACAGAAAAGAAACAACAACGACATTACAGAGAAACAGCCTCAGATACATCAGAAACAGAAAGAAACAGAGAAAGACAGAAAGAAAAATGAAACAAAAAGAGAAAAAAAAAAGAACAGAAGACAAGAAAAAAAAAGAGAGAAAGAAAGCAAAAAAAAAAAGAAAGAAAGAGAATGAGACAAAGTGAGAAAGAACATGACAAAGCAAGACAGGAAGAGAACCAAATAAGAAAAGGAGAAAAGAAAAAGAGAAATAAAGAATGAAATACTGAAAGAAAGAAGAAAAAAAGAAAAAAAAAAAAAAAGAAAGGAAGAGATTTTGACGGAAACAAAGACAGTATAAAAAAAATTAAAAAAACAAGGAGAAAAAAAAAAAAGAAAGAAGAAAAGGAAGAAAGAAACAGAAGCGTGAAACAAAGGTGAGAAAAAACAACAACAAAAAAGAAAAACAAACAAAGACAGAAAGAAAAACAAGAAAGAAGCATAACACAGGAACAAAGCAACAAAAGACAACATGCAATCCTTGCATTACACAATGCAAGCAACCCCCACCCCACCACCCCCACCACCCCTGCTGACCTGGCCCCAGACAGAAATTCAATTAGCTAGTTCTGCGGATTTCCATCTGTGCTCCGACCTGCCACATCAAACACGGGCATGCCTCCCACCCCACGACCCCCCGACCCACCCCCACACCCACACCTCCTCTCCCAGCCCCCTACACTTCCAACCCCCCACCCCACCCACCCCCGACACACACACACACACACACACACACACACACACACACATTTCCCCCACCTCACCCACCCATTGGGGAAATCTTCAGAGACTGCTCACCCTTTATGGTGGAAAGGGAGGGGGTGTGGGTTTCATTCCCCTCCCCTGTTCCCCATCCCCCGTCAACCTCCTCACCACCCCTCCAACCCAAGACTAATCCCTTCCAGACTAAGCCTGGTTGAGGAAGTACAGTTCCTGACTTTTTTAATCCAACTGCAAGAGTTCGAATCTAACTTTAATCCTTTGACTCCCCCGTGCCCCATCCACCAACAGCAAAAACTTAACCCTTCGACTCCTGCACCCCATCTACCAAACGCCAAAACTTAAAAACTGTTTGATTTCCTCATCCGATCCAGGAAGCTGGTGGATAGGGTGAGGGAATCAAAGGGTTAAGTTTTTAAAAAAAAGTTTTTGCTTTGTTAGTATTGTTGACAATGCAGGATAGGATGATGGTGGTCAGGGTGCGGGAGTCAAAGGGTTAAGAAAACGAAACGAAACGAAACAAAGTAAAACAAAGACACGTGTCACGTACAGCGTCCGTTCCGGTTCAACCCAGCTGCAAATGGGTACCTGACCCTCTTCAGAGTTTGGTGCAACTAAATCATCGAAGAAGATGAAACGGGAATTGTCTTTATAACTGCCAGACAAGAGGGGAAAAAAGTTGCTGTCTCTACCATCTCACTCTCCTACGACCTTAGGATTAAAAGGCACTGCTATTTCTATTTCTATTATTTTTTGTTCATTTTTTCTAAATTAACCCTTTGACTACCGCACCCTGCATTGCCAGTACACCGTACGTTGTTTAACCCTTTGACTCCCGCACCCTGTCCACCAGCATCCTCATTGCCATCCATGCCAGCAAAACAAAAAAACTTAACCCTTTAACTCTCACCCTATCGGATAGCACCAGCTTCCTGCAAGGAAGCTAGTGGATAGGGTGAGGGAGTCAAAGAGTTAAGTTTCTGCAAGGAAGCTGGTGGATAGGGTGAGGGAGTCAAACAGTTAAGTTTTTGCAAGGAAGCTGGTGGATAGGGTGAGGGAGTCAAAGGGTTAATTTTTTTCTTTCGCTAGCATGGTGGTTGACAACGCAGGAAGCTGGTGGACAGGGCGCGGGAGCCAAAGGGTTAAAAACTACGTACGGTGTACTGGTCGACCAGAAAAGCCACACGTGTTTCTGGGCAAGCAAGAACGAGACCATAATTTGAAACACAAGCACACCTTGCCCCTGTTTTCAGTGTTTTGGTAAGCTCCATTGTGAAAAAAAAAATGGGCGTGGAAGAGAGGAGGACATTGGGTGTATATGAGAAGGAACGGCGCGGAGCTGATATTATTTATTTATGTATTAGGGAAGGAAGTACTCTCACCTGCAGTCCGTTGGTTTACTGTTAGGCTAATGGCAGAGAACTCTTGTTTGTGTGAACTGAGTCTTACTAGCTAGAGTGCATGACACCTTTGGTGACTTTAGAAGCGAAGGTGGTTCCTGTAAGTTTTCTATGTTGCGGGACTAATACAGAACTGCCACCAAATTCAAAAACGCAGCGAACAGTCTTGAGCGGGAACACTAAGAAAAAGGGGGCGGATAATCCAAACACAGTCAAGTCACATGTCAACTCACCCCCCGGCCCCTTCCTCTATTTTTTTGGTTTTGGTTCTTTAGCAGGAACACAAAGAAAGGGCGAATAATCCATACACAGTCAAGTCACATGCCCACTTACCCCCCCCCCTCTCTCTCTCTCTCTATTCCCCCCTCTATTTTGTTTTTGTTTTGTTTTGTTTTGTTTTGTTTTTTGTTTTG
>JAPXFY010000024.1:22939416-22941916 GCA_030674185.1 Monoplex corrugatus
AGAGAGAGACAAGAGTGGCAGGAAAAAAAAATGGTCGGGAAGGAAAATGCCATCAATTCTTCTCGCCGAGTGCTAATACAATGTCAACAGGACTGTTGGAACATGCACGATGTTGAAATCCCATGCACAGCCGCCTGCTTTTCCTGGTCATGTTTAAAATCAAGTGACGGGGGCACAGGGGGAGGGGGGCGGAGAGGAGGGCGGGAGAGGGAGAGGAGAGGGAGGAGGGAGAGGAGAGGGAGGAGGGGGGAGTTAGGAGCTACGGGGGGGTGGGTGGGTGGGTGGTGGAGATGTGGTGTGTGTGGAGAGATAATTGGGAGGGGAGAAAAAGCAGGGAGGGGGCAAGGGGGAGGGAGGGAATGGTACATAACTATGAAAGTGGATGAAGATTGGCGTTGGGAAGGTGTGGGGGGAAAAAGGAAAAAAAAAAAGGAAAACAAACCGGAAACGCAGTCAGCTTCCGGAACATTGATTGATTGTTCCTTTTCGTTTCGTTCATTCTCTGGTGGTGTTTCAGGGTCGTCAGACGATGATTATGCTGTATGTGTGTTGTTGGACAGATGAAGGTACGTGTTGTACGGATTAGGGGAGATCTCTGTGATGCAATTATAATAATAATAATAATAATATAATAATAATAATAATAATAAATGATGATGATAATAATAATAAAATAATAATAATAATAATAATAATAATAATAATAATAATAATAATATACTGGAAAAAGAGGGAGAGGAAGAAGAAGAAGAAGAAGAATTACAGTATCTGTGCTCGTATACGGCGCCAAATCTTGACAATTCAATTCAAAGCGCACCCGCGCACCAGGCATATGCATGGCATACAATCGAAAGACCATTTTACAATATTTTAATACACAGACTAAGGGAAAGAAATAGTTGAAGAATTCATTGTTGAGAAAAGAAGTGGGTTTTTAAGTTTGGGTTTAAAAACAGAATGGGTACGTGTTTAAGCGAAGACATAGGTGACATAAATTTACACACACACGCCGCGCGGCGCACACACACACGCACACACACACCACACATATACACACACACCACATACCCCACACACACACACACGTACCACATACACACACACACACACACACACACACACACACACACACCACACAACACACACACTACACAACAAACACACTCACACACACATACACACACACACACACACACACATCACACACACACATCACACACACACATCACACAACACACACAACACACACACACACACACACACACGTAAGGACACCACACACACAGTATACACACACACAGTATATATATAACACACACACACACGTAAGGACACACACACACAGCACACACACACACACACACACACACACACACACACACACACCACACAATCTCCGCAGCCTTGGTTATAAGGGAAGAAGAAAAGAAGAAGAAGAAACCGGGCCAGCACAGGCAACGTCATCTCCAAGCCACCAGATTCCTCCCATAATTCACTTGGCCCATGAAAACAGTCCGCACGTGATAGGGGTTGCCAGGCCTCGGCATCCCCCCCCCCCCACCACACACACAGACGCCCGTTCAACCCGCCCCACCCCCCCCCCCCCGGGACTACCCTACCCAAACCACCACCACCACCATCACCTGACCTCCAGCCACCTTGGACCGGACATTGCGTTCTCCTTGCATCAAACCCCACCCCTACTCAGTAACACCGATGAGCTGTGATTGATCATGTGGCGCTGTCCAATGGCGCGCGGATATATTATGGATGGCCTCGTCTGTCCCCCTTGATGGGGCGAGTATTTTGCCAAGTCTTGGGCGTTCGGGACTGTCTACATTATTACATCAGTCAGATACACACATATTGGTTTTAGACCAGTTACCAACCGTTTTATTGTACTCGACGACACCAAAATCTACTTGGACAGTCGCCAAACAAATAGCATCTCATCTCATCCATCTCTACCGCCGTGGACGACGGTGGGAGCTCCACTCTTTGTCACGAAGGATCGCCAGGCGACACTGTCTCTTGCTCCTGTGTATGATGTCATGGAGCCCCAGTTTGCAGGTGTTGTCCATGAAGGATTTCCTTGTTTTCTCTTTGCCTCCACTCTCCCCTGCAGGACTGATGTCATCAGGTCGGTTCTTGTGTTTCTGTTCATGTGCCCGATATATTGCAATTTTCCTTTGTTGATGACCTCTGGGAGCATTTTACGTTGGACAGCTAATTCATTTAGCACGCTTTCGTTGGTTCTTTTGTCTGTCCATTTTATTCTGAGAAGACGTCTGTAGAACCACATTTCTGCTGCGTTTATTGTATTTTCATCATCTTTCTTCAAAGTCCAGGCTTCACACTGAACAGATCGCGATGGCCAAAAAAAGTCAGGTTTCACGGTGTTGTATGACAAGACTTGATAATAATGGATTGCAAGCTCAACGAGATTGAGTCCCTTTCTCTCCCCCACTGGACGAAGCAGCAGAGTTTTTTTTTAGTCTTT
>JAPXFY010000024.1:22954416-22956916 GCA_030674185.1 Monoplex corrugatus
ACAAGGGGGTGGGGATGGGGGAAGCGACTCAGTACCGTGACAAAGTGACGACAAGCAAAAGTTTGTTTTTTTTTTCCACTGAAAACATAAGCAGAAAAAAAATAAAAAATAAAAAATAGCGGGTTGGAAATCTGTTCTGACAAGATCTACGTTTCAAGAAACACCACCATAGCGACCCCATAAATCATACAGGGTAACTTGCCTAACGACTATCAATGCAATACAACGTTCCATGATGCTTCTTCGGTACGTTGCCTAATGTCAAAGATGGAGGGGGAGACAGAGACAGATAGACAGACAGAGAGAGAAGAGAGAGAGAGAGAGAAGGGAGAGAGAGAGACCGAGAGAGAGAGAGAGACAGAGACACAGAGAGAGAGAGACACAGAGAGAGACAGACAGAGACAGAGATAGACAGAATCAGACAAAGAGAAACAGACAGACAGAGAGATAGGACAAAGACAGAGAGACGGACACAGAGACAAGACAGCGAGACAGACACAGAGAGGCAGACAGAGAGAGACGGACACAGAGACAAGACAGCGAGAGACCAGGAGCAACAGAGAGGCGGAACAGAGGACAGACAGACAAAAAGCAGACAGAGAGAGAAAACAGAACAGAGATAAAGCAGAGATAAGAGAGAGGACAGGTAGAGAGAGAGAGAGAGACAGAAAAAAGAGACAGAGACAGAGGGGGGGGGGGGAGACAGAAACAGAGAGAGACAGAGAGAAAAGAGAAAGAGAGAGACAGAGAGACAGACATACAGAGACAGACAGACAGAGACAAGAGAAAACAGACTTGATTGGCTTGTTTCGTGTCACACAAACGAGTACTCCGACAATGCGCAAAGAAGAGGATTGATTTTAGCGGAGGCAGAACGCACGCACGCACACACACACCATGCATTGCCCTGATACCCGTCGGTGAACCCTCGCTGACACACCAGGCACAATTTACGACATCGCACTCACTTGTTCCTCACTGCCTACCCCTCGGGTCGACTCCTCTCTCTTCTGCCTTTGCCTGTTCGTCGTTTGCTCCTGTGTGTTAATTTAACCCTTTGACTTCCCGCACGCACCCTCTCCACCAACTGCAAAAACTTTAACCCTTTGACTCCCAAACTTTACCTTTAGACTCCCTCCAAAAACTTAACCCTTTGATTCCCAAACTTAACCCTTAGACTCCCTCCAAAAACTTAACCTTTGACTCCCAAACTTAACCCTTTGACTCCCTCCCACCAGCTTCCTGTGCAGGAAGCTGGTGGATTGGGGTGGAGTGAGTCAAAGGGTTAAGCTTTTGCCTTGCTTTGCTAAGCATGGTTTGACAAATGCAGGATGCTGGTGGACAGGGTGCGGGGAGTAAAGGGTTAAGGAAATAAAATGGTGGGGAATTTTTTTTTTCTGTTTTTTTTTTTCTGTTTTTTTTTTTTTTAACAATTGTCGTTATTACTGCCGAAGTGCCGAGTCTTCTTTGGACTTTGTGTCTTTTCGTCAGTTTCACTTTCTCAAGGTTATTGTTAATGTTATTTCTGTTTATTAAAACCCAGCCGACTGCGTATAGTCATGTCAGTGCTAGACTATAACCGTTTCAAAACATGCACAATCCTTTTAAGAGGGAAAAAAAAAAAAAGGAAATGAAAATTGAAGTACACATATCATTATTGCGTTCGTGCACATAATCTAAGCAGATGCCCCTAGCGTTGACCATTCCGTCCAATTTATCGCAGAGGGGATTTAAAAAAAACAACAGACATGAATATAAATATAAACACAACTAAGGACACTAGAAACACAAAAAACGGGCCTAAACTACCTAAAATTGCTTCCGCACGTCTCATTTGCCTAGTTTCTCAAGGTGACTGTCTAGATGCTTATGGAATAAGTCCATACGCACTGATGTCACCGATGCCATGGGATGGAGAAGATCCACAACGATCATGGTGTAGATCTATATCATAAGGATTGCACATAAGCCTCAGGCGCTGGGAAGGTCTTGTGGGCCAGCCTATAGCGTATGAGATTTACATCTTACCTTTGTTCAAGGGGAGGGGGGGGGAGGAGAGAGAGAGAAAGAGAGAGAGAGAGAGGGACCAGCCTAGCGTATGAGATTTACATCTTACCTTTGTTCAAGGTGGGGGGGGGGGGGAGAGAGAGAAAGAGAGAGAGAGAGGGAGACCAGCCTAGCGTATGAGATTTACATCTTACCTTTGTTCAAGGGGGGGGGGGAGGGGCAGGAGAGAGAGAGAAAGAGAGAGAGAGGGGACCAGCCTAGCGTATGAGATTTACATCTTACCTTTGTTCAGGGAGGGGGGAGGGGCAGGAGAGAGAGAGAAAGAGAGAGAGAGAGAGGGACCAGCCTAGCGTATGAGTTTTACATCTTACCTTTGTTCAAGGGGAGAGATAGATAGATAGATAGAGAGAGAGAGAGAGAGAGGAGAGAGAGAGAGAGAGACGGACCACCTAGCATAATAGTGTTTACATCTTACCTTGTCAAGGAGAGAGAG
>JAPXFY010000024.1:22964416-22966916 GCA_030674185.1 Monoplex corrugatus
TCCTGTGTGATAAACTAGACGGAGAGATCAAAGTCAGGGGCATCTTGCAGCTTCTTGTTCTTCGTCTTTTTGTTGGTTTTTGTTTCTTCTTCTTATTCTTCTTCTTGTTCTTCTTCTTGTTCTTCTTGTTCTTCTTGTTCTTCTTCTTCTTCTTCTTGTCCTTCTTCTTCTTATTCTTCTCCTCCTCCTCCTTCTTCTTCTTCTTCTTCTTGTCCTTCTTCTTCTTCTTGTCCTTCTTGTTCTTCTTGTCCTTCTTCTTCTTCTCCTCCTTAATTATCATCATCATCGTCTTCTTCTTGTTTTTGTTCTTGTTCTTGTTCTTGTTCTTCTTTTTCTTCCACATCATCATCTTCATTGTCATCAACTTCTTTTTCTTCTTCTTCTTCTTCTTCTTCGTTTGTTCTTCTTCTTCTTTCTTCTTGTTTCCTTCATTGTCTCCCTGTTTCGTCACAAAGCATGATCCTCTCAACGTCTCATCTTGCGTCTCCCTAACTAAGTTCCCTGACGTCTCCCCGTACCTCATCCCACCCCATTTCTCCGACAATTCCCCACTATTTCCTTCTGTCTCACCCCACCCTCCTCTCTCTCTCTCTCTCGCTCTGTCTGTCTGTCTGTCTCTCTCTCTCTGTGTCTGTCTGTCTGTCTGTCTCTCTCTCTCTCGCTCTCACTCACTCTCTCTCACTCACTTCCAATTGCCTTCATCTCGTCATTGTGAAATAAGCAGAAAATGACTTTTACGAGAGATGAGAAAGTGGAGAAAGAGAGGAGGGTGGGGAGGTAGGAAATGAGAAAGAGAGAGAGAGGGAGAGAAGAGACAGACAGACAGAAACAGAGACAGAAAAGAGAGAGAGAGAGAGAGAGAGGGAGGGAGGCAGGGGGGGAGGGGGAGAGACAAGAGAAAGAAACAGATAGATAGATAGATAGATAGATAGATAGATAGATAGATAGATAGATAGATAGATAGATAGATAGATGGATGGATATAGAGACAGACAGACATATAGAGAGGGAGAGAGAGAGAGAAAATGAAACTTTATTCCATACGGCATAGATACTAACATAGGTGAAGATGATTATCAGTCGTTGTTAATCTACTCCTGTTTAAACAAAAGTAAAGAAATACTAAAATATTTAAATGTTTAAAGAAAACAGAGAGAGAGAGAGAGAGATGAGAGAAAGAGAGAAAGAAAGAAAGAGAGACAGACAGACAGACGTACGGACAGACAGAGACAGAGAGAGAGACAGAGAAAGAGAGAGAGAGTGACAGATAGAGACAGACAGATAGAGGGGAGAGAGAGAGACAGTGTGTGTGTGTGTGTGTGTGTGTGTGTGTGTGTGTGTGTGTGTGTGTGTGTATGTGTGTGTGTGTGTGTGTGTGTGTGTTGCGCACGCGCGCACATGTGTGTGTGTGTGTGTTGCGATGAGTCTTAGAGAACGTGTGTTGGAAGGGGGTGGGTTTTTGGGAGGCGAGTCCGAGGGGGACGGAACTCTTGAAACTCTCTTTAGCCTTGCAGAAAATATTTGATGAAATTTAATTTGGTGTTGTCGGCAGTCGGCGCCTGCAGTGATGGTTGTTCTCAGCCGGTGAAGATGAACAGAGCTGAGAGACAGACAGGATGTGGGGAAGGGGTGGGAGACAGAGAGAGAGGGGGGGGGGAAGAAGAGAGAGAAAGAGGGAGAGAGAGA
This sequence comes from Monoplex corrugatus, assembly GCA_030674185.1. NCBI lineage: Eukaryota > Metazoa > Mollusca > Gastropoda > Littorinimorpha > Ranellidae > Monoplex > Monoplex corrugatus. The sequence continues at coordinate 22,966,103 of JAPXFY010000024.1, forward strand.
GAGAGAGAGAGAAGAAAGAAAGACGAGAGAGAAGAGAGAGAGAGAGAGAAAAGAGAGAAAGACAGAGGCAGAGTGACAGATACAAAGAAAATGAAAAGAGAAAGAGAAGAGAGAGAAAAAGAGAGAGTGAGAGAAAGAGAGAGAGAGAAGAGAAGGAAGAAGAGATAAAGAAAGAGAAAAAGAAAAAAGGAGAGGAGACGAGGGGGGGGGGGGGGGAGAGGGAGTAAAGAAGAAAATGCAGAAGCACAGTCCATGGCCAAGTTTTGAACTCCCGCCCCCCCCACCCCCACCCCACCCCCGAATTTACACACAAACACAACACACACAACAACACACACAACACACACAACACACACACACACACACCACACACACACACACACACACACACACACACACACACACACACACACACACACACACAAACACACACATACATACACACACACACACAACACACACACTACACACACACACACATACACACACTACACACACACACACACACACACACACACACACACACACACACACACACATACACACACGTACACACACGAACACACCACAATACACACATACACGTACACACACTTACACACACTACACAACACCACACACCACCACTACACTACACACACACACTCTCCTCATCTCTCTCTCTCTCTCCACACACACACAACACACACACACACACCATCACACTCACACACATCCACCCAACAACCTCAGCCCCACCCCAACATCCACCCCTTTCCTCCACCTACTCCTCCCCAACAATCACTACCAACACACCGCTAACCCCTCTCTTCCT